>JAOWBW010001080.1:0-450263 GCA_026119855.1 Campanula takesimana
TGCTTGATTAGTTAGCTGATTAGTTATTGATAAGTTTCTGCCGTAGTAATATGGTTGTTGGTTTATGTTTCTTCCTGCGTTATTTTCTGATTTATAGCATGAAAGTTGACAATTACAAGTGGCTTTTTAGACGTTAGGAGGAAAAGCTTTTTACCATTTTCCTGGTTACGTTTGGTTTTGGATATGATTTTGTTAACTGCTATGTGCAACTTGCAGGTTTTAATTATTAGAGAAAGCTTGCAGAGTTGTATGAGTCTGAAGGGCTGTGGTCAGAAGCAGCCAAGATGCTAAGTGGCATTGATCTCGACTCTGGAATGAGGTTCAAAGCTAAATTTGCACTTTTTAATTACTATCTGTGTTTGTTTTACTAACTCAATGAGCTTTGCATTCAATGATCCACTAGAAGCCTTAACTTGATTATCAATGTGTATCTTAATTACTTTGCAGTGTGATTGATGACGCTTTCAGATTGAGAAAATGTGTACAAATTGCTCGCTTGTATCTTGAGGTACCATGTCATCATGTTCAGTAAGCTTACATATTATTTGAATCTCTCTTCCATGAATGATTTAGATTGAGATATAGTTATCTGTACATGGAGACTATCTTAGAATATGGGTAAGACTCTAATATTGTGAAAGAGCCATATGCAAGTTTCCCACTTGTCAACGACGGTCTGCTTGCCTTTTCTTTCTGTTTGCAGGACGTGATATAGTTTGTGTTGTCAAGTGGAAAAGTTCGGCGTCAACCATGGTTGAAGCTAGATCCTTCAGCCCCCTTGAAGTACCTTGGAAATGGGGGAAGAGATTTATCATGATCTTAAGATTTTATAAATTGCAGGAGTAGTTTCCAACTTGAAACTATAGGCTGTTAACTATTCTTTTTTATAATTTAATTAATTCTGTTGTAATGTAGCACATCACAATTGTATAGGTTATTTGAAGGTTGGAGGATTGCTTCAACCATGGTTGAACCAAAACTTTATTCCTTTTTAGTACTCCCTCTGTCCCGGAAAGTTAGTCCCTCTTTTTTCGTTGTTATTACAAATGAACTTTGAGCAATAATTTAGGCTACTTTCAGTTATCCTAACGAAAATTTACAACTTGATATTGATACACCATTATAAATACTATCAATACCAAATATTAGATTCTCGTTTGGATTATTAAAAGTAGTTTAACTTATTGCTCAAAGTTCATTCGTAGTAATAACGAAAAAAGAGGGACTAACTTTCTGGGACAGAGGGAGTATAATGTAAGGTCCTGCGAAATGACACCCATTATTTGCAAGGAGATTTCGTACTCTCCTCTTGTCTAATCCTTTGGTAACTCTAGAATGCATAGTGAGATTCCCAGTGGAAAACCCTGCTACTGATGATCTTTTAACAAGTGCCCTTAGGGATCAGTTAAGCAACAACGACAAAGCCTTTTATCCCTATACTCGAGGGCTAAGGGTTCTTACTTCTTATAAGCAACCCCCATAGACACACAGTTTCTAAAGCAATCAAATTTTATTCTTGATTTTGTAACCTTGACAGTTTAAGAATTCCTGACTGAGTAGGGGTATAGCTGAACCAAGCTTTGAGTATTCGAGCAGTAGTCAATTTCCAGTTATATCCAACGTTGAACTTGACTCGATCACTTTACGACGGGCTATAAGGAAGGAAAGGATATGAATTTACTTGAGCCTAATTCATGGATACAGGTTCCTTTATATATGTAGGATCTTAGAATCACTATCTGGATCTTCTTGTGGATCATGTCTTCATGTAACACTTGATTGCTTCTTTAACAGGATGATGATGCTGTTAGTGCAGAGGCTTTTATTAAAAAAGCTTCATTTTTGGTTAGCAGCAGTCAGGTTGAATCGCTGAATTTGGAGTACAAGGTTGGAACTTTTAACTGCTCACTTGACATGTTTCCTTAGTGCCAATTTTGCTCAAAGTTTTGGGTTTAGTTATTTTGCTTTTCTTATTTCAGATTGCTCATGCCAGGATTTTAGATTTGAAGAGGAAGTTCTTGGAAGCTGCCCTTCGTTATTACGACATATCACAAATCGGAAAGCTTCATATTGGAGAAGAGTATGTATATGCTAGAAAAAGTTTAACTGATGCTGTGAAATTTTGTCCATTGTGATATACTCCCTCCGTCCCACCACAAAGTGAGACTTATTTCCTTTTTCGTCTGTCCCACCACAAGTGCGCCTACCCAGAATGGCTTTTAATAATTTTTTATTCAATGGGACTCACTTGTCATATTTACAACAACAATCCACTTACTATTCCTACCACTCATTCTCTCTCCTGCTTTACTTTGCATACTCACAAATCTCCTCCACTATTAATATTATACTGCCTTTTCTTAATCTTTGTGCCCAAAGAATTGATCTCACTTGTGGTGGGACGGAGGGAGTATGTTTTAGACATGCATGTGTTCAGGGTTTATAATGTTTGTGAAGACCTTGCATCTTTTTGTAACCTACCCTCTTCTTGATACCTGCTTCTATTGAGCAGTAAAACTTGTGCTCATGCTTGGCGAAATTGTGGCTGCCATCTTCAAAGCCTGAATTACTAACTTTGAATTGTTTTTGGTTGTTTTGCTCATAGTTGATATAGTTCATAAGTTATTTAGAAGCAATAAGAATTAGATCTGACAGGAAGATTTTGTAGAGTGGGAAAGTCGAAGAGCCATTTTTGTACTCCCTCCTCCCATAGCAAATGTCTCACTTTCGCTATTGGTCATTCCCAAATAAAAGTCGCGTTTCAAGACAAGGAATCAATTTTACTGCAATTATGTCATGGTACAAATCAATATATAAGCAAGTAAAGCACATTCCTCAACATAGACGAGTCAAATGCGACATTTATTTTGGGATGGGGGGAGTATATTTTTGAAGAATGCATATCCTTGCTCTGAATTTAATGATTTTTCTTGTTTATTTGGGTGCAAGTTCTATTGTCTTCATATGCAAGCAATTCACATTTTTCTTATGTATCTTTGATATGTCATAGAGAGATTAATGAGGAGGCACTGGAGCAGGCACTAGCTGCTGCTGTCACATGCACAATTTTGGCTGCTGCGGGCCCTCAACGTTCTCGGGTTCTTGCCACTCTATACAAAGTAAATTCTCTTATCTTTTAGACAATTGACACAATTTAATTTGTTTTATTGTTACTAAATTAATAATTACTATCATTGAATCTATTTGCTACTTTGTTGAGTTATAAACTGTCTATTTTTGTGGTACTCCAGAATTTGATTACCTGTGCAAATTCTTTATTGTGGTGTCGGTTCTCTTCACCACTTTGTTTTGCTACCTTATCCTTATCATTTATGCTCATAAATTATTGTGTGGATTCTTATGATCATTTATGCTGCTCAATTGGATGCCATTAAAAATCCAAAAGAAGGTCAACCTGTTAATTAATATTTAGCCATTTCTAGCATGAACGCTTTAGTGCTCTGTTCTCATCTTTGTGGTTGGTTTCTCTCAACACCTTAAATGGTAGAAATTCTGGTGTTGAATTTAGTACGGAACATATGAATTTGTGTCTTTGACAAATGGTATAGTATTCAACTTTATTGTTACAAGTGAAAAGAGGAGGGGGGGGGGGGGGGGGTGAGAGCAGGATATCACCCTTTCTCTATAAGAAACCCCCCCCCCCACCTTTTTTCAAAGTGAAGGAACCCCTATTCCACGAATATAGATATTCTGGTGTGAAACTGTTCATTGATGTCACCCCGATAATTTTAGTATTTGCAAATTGTGTATAGTTTCAAATGTAGTATCCAAGAAATCAATTCCAGAAGGTAGGGTTCATTACTCCCAGAAGGCTCCTATATTTGGAGAACAGTCTTTTACAAAACATGTGGAGTTTGAGCATTTATACTTCTTTAAGAAATACATTAGACATGCACCATGTTGTTATTTACTCTGTTAAGATGCCACTTTGATGAGTGTCATTTTATTTGAATAAGAAATGATGAATATATGACACTCTACTTCTTTTGTACAAATGTCAATTGGAGTTTATGGGTGTAGCTAATGGGATCTTTGTTAGTACGGAGTAGATGGAATTATTTTCTTTATTCTCCATTTTTTTCCTTCTCAGGATGAACGGTGCTCTAAGTTGAAGATTTATCCAATTTTGCAAAAGGTACTCTCTCTCTCTCTATCTCTCTCTCTCTATCTCTCTCCATCCCTGCCCCTCTCTACTAGAAACAAAGTTTCACATGGGTTTGTACCTTCTGATCAAAGCCTAGTCTCCACACTCAATTCATAATTGTGACACATTTTCTGGATCACTTGATATGTTTCTCACATTTACAATTTTGAATATGCTAATTAAGTTATACTCCCTCCGTCCCAAAATGATCTTCACATTTGACTATTCAATCTTTTTAAGAATGCTAACACTTGCTTCACTAGCCATGTGTTGCCTAAGCACTTCTAAGCCTAGATTATAGAAATAGGAGGAACTTTTTGGGACAATGAGAAATGGCAAATGAGAAGATCATTTTGGGACGGAGGGAGTAATCTGTTTTAGGGGCCACACACAAATGACACATATATGCACACACACACACACACACACATATATATATATATATGTGTGTGTGTGTGTGTGTGTGTGTGTGTGTGTGTGTGTGTGTACATATATATAGTCTGTACTTATGCTCATTTATGTGTAACACACACATACACACTCTTCATACACATATACATATATATGAGTATATATATGTATAGTGTGTGTGTGTGTGTGTTACATATACATGAGCATAAGTGCATCAAAAAGCTCCAAAATTCGTCTTCATATTATACTTTTCAAAATATCTTGATTTTATACCATTAGCTGAACCTTTGAGTAACTTTGGTGAAGTAGTTGGCCTTCCATGAAACAAACTCATACTCATTTTTTGAAACTTTTTTGTGTCCCACTCATGTCAACATGCCCGTATGACATGGTGGTTTTACATAATTTCAGATGTCCTCCAAATCATAGGCTATATTGTTCCTCCCATGGATAACTTACTACTTCATAGGTGTATCTTGAGAGGATCTTGAGGAAACCCGAAATCGATGCGTTTGCTGAAGAATTAAAAGCACATCAGGTCCAGTCTTCTTCTTTTTTTCTTTTTCAGTGAACACCATTTTTTGTTGTTATACTGCACTTGCTTCTGAATATTATGTTGTTCGCCTTCTAACATTTCTCTACCTTTAACAGAAAGCTCTGTTGCCTGATAATTTTACCGTGCTTGACCGAGCTATGATTGAGCATAATCTTCTTAGTGCAAGCAAACTGTATACTAATATACGGTAGACACAGTAGTCATTCTCATCTGACGCATCTGCATTAATTTTCCTTGTAGATATTTTTTCTTCCATGTAATTATGATGTTATATATCTACTAGTATGTTGCTCATTTTTATACTCAATTTTATATTTGGAACAGCTTTGATGAGTTGGGCACATTGCTGGGAATTCCTCCTCATAAGGTACATATCTATTGGGAGATGTCATTGTTTTTTTATTTGCATGGAGATACAAGTCCATGCTTGCTGGAGTTGATGTTTTTCTTAATTTTCTGGGCCTCTTACATGGGATTCATCTTTACTGTATAACTGTCATCATCTAGGCGGCTAGGCCCTAAGTCCTAGCTGTTTGTTTTATCCCCCTTCTTTTTAGAGCTTCTGAAACAAAGTAAATATCCTATCAGTGCTGTTCTTTACCGGCTGGTTATTTTATGTGTATATCTTTGTGGCTCATAAAAGATTGCGCTGCAGGCTGAGAAAATAGCATCACGAATGATTTATGAAGATAGAATGAGGGGATCTATTGACCAGGTAGATCTTTTTTGTGCTTTTCGTCCTTGTGATTATCTTGTCAGACTGTATATTTTGGAGTCACCAGGGGCTGGGTGTTGTATTTATGTGAAATTTGCTTGCATTAGGTTGAAGCAGTTATTCGTTTTGAGGATGACACTGAAGAGCTCCAGCAATGGGATCAAAAGGTGATTTGCTTATATAAATTTTCATACTTCAATCTTATAGATCCAATAATAATAGTATTTTTTTTTTGAAACTCAAGTTGGTATGACAGATTGATTCCTTTCTTTCGAAAAACTTTCATTTGGCACATACACATGAAAATCCCAATGTAATGTAGCAAATATAAATGCTAAACGAGAGAAAAACGTGGCAAATTTAAATCCTTCCCAGAATGAGAAGAGCTGCGAAGAAATGTTTTTGTGCTTAGCCTTTAGTCTGTGAAATGAACCCCCAGAGTTGGTGCAACTAATAATCTTCTCTGAGATTGCATGCGTAGCGTCTGCTATCATTCATCATAAGTAGGATCGTCTGTTGTCTCTTTTTTTTTCTTTTTTTTTTTTTCTTTTTTTTTTTTTTTTTTTTTGGACAGACAATTATGTGAATTATGTCTAAATCATAAGCAAACATCTTCCTAGCAAATAAATTATTTTCACTACTAAAGGCTATTTATTCAACGTGAAGTTTGTCACGGTATCCCCATTTTGGACAATCTCATTTCTTCATTTATTCTATTGGAATTGATTGGTCATAGAAGTTTCTTTTAGATTTTTCTATCCAACCCAATTTTATCCATTTTAGCTCCCAAAGTTCGAGATTTACTTAGAATCATGTGTGTTTGAAACCAACATTATAGCCTTTGGATATAAGAGAGATAATGAATCTGCCGAGACTTTTGTTGAGTTCAACTTTTCATTTCCGTTTGCTCTACCGTTCCTATGTCCCCCCTCTTGTATTTGTTTTCTGCATTCTGTGAAATTGAAAATCTGAAAGATTAGCTCATTATTTTGTAATGGTTACTGACTCTCCCTTGTCAATAAGATTGATAATCAATGCGTATGCCGTTGGATCATATGTTTTGCAAGTATTTACTTACTAACCACTGTATTTTGTGAATTGTGGCAGATTGTTGGATTGTGTCAAGCTCTAAACGATGTCGTGGACACCATGGCCCAGAAGGATTGGCAATTCCCGTTTGAATATGTGTTCTTTGATCCTATGTACATGAAATGACTACCCTTGATGTTTAGTGGCAACATATCAATCATTTCCAAGTATACTCCAATCATTGGTTTTCTTGTTCTTTTCAGCTTTCGAGTTATGAGCTGGTATAGAATGTTGATTCAGTTTTTTTTTTTGTTTTTTTTGTCGATTTGTCAAACTAGAAGCATCCTAGTAATTGTAGAAGGAGGTGTTTGCAACGAAAGAGGCGTTATAGTGTCTGGCAATATGTTTGATTAGTAATCCATTTCTCCATCTTCTTCATTGGTTTGCAATTTTGACTGTTAATGGTTTTGAATCTAACAATTTTGTAAATGAGACCATAACAATAATACTAGTAAAGCGAAACTATCATTTCGCGACAGAGGGAGGGAGTATAATATTTAATTTGATTGGAACTTATGGTGAGGAAAGAAAAAGCAGAGGAATTAAGGTGCATGAACCTTATGTAACCATATCCACAGCATGGACACATACTACTAATGACTGCCAATATAAAGCATGTCCATGGCAATCAAAATGCCTACTGCTATCAGATCATATACGTTACGGAGAGGTACAGATGAAGAAATATCTAGAATTGAACTGCTTTTAACTTCTCTGTATTATTCCCAGATAACAAAATGTTACAAATTACAAGTACAACATGCTCAAACTAACCACCCTTAGGAATAGAATTTCATAAGAACGTGTCGTGTAGAATGTGTATAATGGTACAAGTTGAGTTCATCATACAAGTCAATTACCATCATCCACAACTTGACTGTTCACATATAAACTCTCTCTTCTTTTCGAGAAACCCGAAGATTCTAGATTCCCACCCCTAAACTTCAACTCTCTCTCTGATGATGGTCTAAAGTTTGGATCAGCAGAAGCAGCAGGTCTAGAGTTAGTATCAGGAGGAGTTGGCCTAAATGAACTGGTGGCCCCACCAGCATACCGAGGTGGTGAGATGTACCTCCTAGAAGGACCTCTAAGACCCCCACCCCCACCTCTCATATCCATAATATCAGTGTTTCTTGAACAAGTGTCAGTGGAGACTCTGTCATTAGAACCCGAAACTAACGGAGCTCCGTTTGCAACTGAAGTGGAAGTAAACGGGTCATCTGGGCCCCACGACGTAAGAGCTTCCTTCTTATTAGCGAAGAAATGCCACGCCCCGAAAAGGAAAAGAATAAAAAGTAAAACGGGTGTGCTCCATAGCATGGTATTGAACTCACCCCGAGTCACTGGGAGGTTAGACCGATACATACCCACATACCCACTTCCAAGATTAAGGATAACCAGCTTTTCATGATCACTGGCTATCAATGGTATCACTCCACCCCTTTGGGCATGTAAACCCAGTGATTGATAGTTCAAAAAAGACGCAACTATTTCATCTAGTCCGGCGGAGAATAGAAGTCGGGGTCCACCGACTCTTACATAATGCTGAGATGAAACATTATACGCAAACACCTTTTCCTTGTTGACCACAAGTAAATACCCTTTAATGGCCTCAAAAGCCAGAGTCCCATCCATGTCAAACTTCTTTTTGGATCGAACCCTGCATTTGAAATTCACTATATCACCTAACAGCAGAACATGAATCAAATCACCCTCAGAAGTAAAACCATATGCTTTTGACCGCTCCGTGGCATCAAATACATAATTACGAGCCAAAGAATGGTTCAAACCATCGCACTCCGACTCCCTAATTCTCATGGTCCTCAGATCCAAAGATCCTGCACCAGTCTCGGTAAGAAACATGAGCCTTTGCTTCAAGAACGCAAGTGGCCTGCTCATAGGTACAGCCAAGCCATAAACTGAACCGTTTTCCCTAAAAACCCTAATCTTGCCACTAGCATCCACGGACAAATGTACCTTGTCCTCCCAACATGATGAACTTCCAAAATAGTCACTGGGGACCCACTCACCCCACCTTCAGGTAACGGAATTTCTGCAACCGTCTCCATACGAAGGGTGCTCAATTCATCTCCAGTAGATACCTCCCAAATTTTATGGACCAAAATTACCCCATTCTCATGTCCTGTAACCACCATACTCTCATTCTTATAAACCGATATGTAAGACAACATAGACCTAACAGGAGAACCCGATGAAGTATGAAACCGAAGCATAACATTGCCATAGCTCAAAAACACATAAACAGATCCTTGATCATCACCAACTGCAATGTACTTACTCAACCCCTCGAAATCCCTAAAAGGCAAAACATTAACACAAGTAGCATCACTATTCAACTGCACAGCTGAAACAAACTTAAACCTCTCGGACCAAAACAAACTATGCTTAGTAACCGACACTGCCCCAACACCAGAACCATCCCTAATATCACCCAAGCCACGATCAACAATCTGGATCTTTTGCGCATCTGGGACAACAATCTGTTCGGGAACAACAACATGCTTCTCATCACAAAAAATCCCAACACTATGTGGAGGAGGAGACTCCGAAAACCTCGATTCTAATTTAGTAACCAGTTCGCTTAGGTTTTGCACTAATCTTTCGAGCTTTTCGAGCTGAATTTTATGCTCATCCAATACATTTAAAGTGTCAATAGAATCAGATTTGTGGACATCGTGTTGATTCGGATCATCAATATTTGCGAAAACGTTGGAAATGTGACAAACGTGGAAGATAAGAAATGCATAGAGAAATACAAACTTGCCTGTAACAGCCATGGAAGATGAGATTTGATTTGATAGCTCAATCTCGGAAATGTTGTTCCATTTGTGATTGAGCTGGAGAGATGAGATCCAAGCTGTGTTCGGGATTGAAAATACGTCAAATTGGGAGATAAATTGTGTAGATATTTAGGGTTTTGGTTTTGAAGTGTGTTATTGAATCTGTGGGAGTTTTAAGTCAACTCGAGTGACTAGAATGAATGTAAGGCAGGAATCAGATTTTCAGCCCGGAAATATATTTGGGGATGTATGAGAGAGAGGAGGTATTTATTGGTAATAAGGAGGGGTGATCGTGTACGGGCGCCCTGAGGATAAGCTTGTGGGGTTGTTACTTATTTGCTCGTTACTGTTAGTATGTTACTCCCTCCCTCCGTCCCGGACTAAAGTTCTTATTTGACTTTACACGGAGATTAAGAAAAAGTAAATGTTGTGAGTATGAAAAAGTAAGTAAGAGAATGTAGGAGAGATAAAGTGGGTATGGAGTTTTTGTTGTGAAAATGACAAGTGGGTCTCATAGTCCATTTTAGGTAATAAAGCAACTAAGAACTTTAGTTTTGAACAAACCAAAAAAGAAAGTAAGAACCTTAGTCTGGGACGGAGGGAGTACTATAATTCAATTACTTAAATAATCAAAATATTTGTAGAAAAATAATAATAATAGTATAATGTGAAAATCTCGAGAAAAACTTGTTTTACACTCGTTTTAGTGTAAAACATGTTTTCATCTCTTAATATAAAATATAATTTCTTAATGCAAAATAGGTTTTACACATCTGTTAGTGTAAAATAGGTTTTTCATAAGACTAACTCGAGTAAAAAAATTGACCTCCAAAAGCAAAAAAAAAAAATCATTAATAATAACAAAGTGTCAAATACTCCCTCTGTCTCATTTCAAATTGCAAAAGTTGCCAAAAATGGTGTCCCAACTAAAATTGCAAAATCCAAAAATGGCAAGTTTTAACCCACTTGCACACTCACATCCACTAACCCACTAACTATTCTCTACCCCCACTTTCTCTCTCCCACTCAACTATCAACACTCACAACACATCACTTTTTTCACTTTTTCCCTTAATCTCCGTGCCAACCTAGTATTTGCAATTTGAAATGGGACGGAGGGAGTATAGTGAAACAAAAATTACTCCCTCCGGTCCAAAATAACTGTCTCTTTTTGCATTTGCACAACTCTTAAGAAATGCAATTATTATCATGGTTTGATGACAAAAGTTTCAACTTTACCCATATTAAGTGTGCAACTTTCTTACATTAATGTCTCACACTAAGACAATTATAAAAAGAAAACAAGTTTCAATGCAAGGCTAAAAAAGACATTTAGCTCAAAAGTGACAATTATTTTGGACCAAAATTTTGGTTCAAAAGTGACAGTTATTTTGGACCGGAGGGAGTAACTCTTAAAACGATATCTACTTTGAAACGGAATGAGATGTTAAAAATTAGTTTTTCATTTTGTAATAAATGTTTGTCCATTTAGTTAAAACTGTCAACTTCACTGTCTGATTTTTTGAATTGGTAATTTAGTAAGTGTCAACACTGTCAATTTTACTTTTAAAATCATCAATCTGTTAACTAACAGTTTTAACGAACTGTGTCTCAAAAAAAAAAAAAAAAAAAAAAACAGTTCTAACAAACTGATAACCATTATAATAGAAAAATTAACATTTTGAAGACACTAAAAACCCCGGTTTTTTAAATTTTAAAGAAAAATATTTTTTGTAATAATTATAAAAAATATAGTCTAGTCTCTAAAACAACTTATAAAATTTTAGTATAAATTTCTAAGCACTTATTAATTTATTATAATTTCATGGGTTCTTGTGTAAATATGCAAAAACACAAAAGCCTAGCAGTGATTCTGAGGCATGTAGCTGGCAACTAGGGATGGCAATTTGCCAGAACCCGATCCGAACCCGAAGGTGATCCGCCCCAAAAAAGTAGGGTTCGGGTTGCAATTTTCATGACCCGAGCGGGTTAGGGTCGGGTTTGGGTTTTGACGTTGACCCGTGACGACCCAACCCGACCCGCACCTCCATGTAAAAAGTCAACATATGTTAGGTAATCATATTAGTGTTGTTAAATTTATTTTTATAGTTGTTTGTGAGTGAGGTTTTGATGAGTTAAGACTAATTTGTATAACTCATTCAAATTAAGCTTAAACATAAATTAGGCAAAATCAAATATGGTATTTGAAAATTAGATTTTATGCCACTCGGGTCGGATCGGGTTCGGGTTTCATTAACTTCGGGTCAGGTTCGGGTTCGGGTCACTCTGTTTGAGGTTAGGGTCGGGTTCGGTTTTGGAGAAACCCGACCCGTTGCCATCCCTACTGGCAACCAAGTGTTCTCATTGAATCAAGCAGCCAAATTTTTGCCTTGATCACCATACAAATATAACAACTTACATCTGAAAAAACTTTCAAAAAAAAAAAAAATGCCTATTCCATGTTGACATAAATCAGTAAAATGGCGAAAATGGATATGTTTCTCTCATAACTTACGACAACACTTTACTCATTGCGGCTATTTTCAGATCCTTCCTTCCATCTTCAATGGTTTTATCGCCTTTTTAGGAATCTTGAAAGCAGAAATACACTGACTGAGGCCAACAGCATTATCTTGATTACCGATTTTCGCAGTCTGCATAGATGATTGCTTCAGTTTGTCAAATAGCAAAGTACCTTGAGGCTATTTTTTAGGTCCTTCCTTCCATCTTGAATTGTTTGATCGGCTTTTTTGGAATCTTGAAAGAAGCAAATACACTTTGACTGAGGCCAACAGCTACATCTTGATTACGTGATTTATTAGTCTGCTGCATAGATGATCGCTTCAGTAGGTCAAAGAGTGAAGTACCAGAGGAGGTCTCAGTACTAGCTTTTGCAGTTTGAGTTGTGGTTCTGGCTTGTGAGCTGCTGAATTTGGCTGTTACCTTCCGTGCCGGTTGGCTTTCTTTTGAAACCTGCATGTTATAAGGAAACCAAACATGAAATTACAAAAGCTCTTCGAGAGAAAAGGCAAGATAGTATAAACTCCTCCCAACTTAGAACTAATTCTGTTGATGAGAATAAACTCTTGACAATATACAAGCATCACATGTAAATAAACACCAAGTAATGTGGAAATCCATTTTATATCTATACAAGAGTTTGTGCTTTCCCATCGAAAAAAAAAAAAAAAAAAACTCTGTTTGACAAGTCAAGCTTTTTTTGGATGTTACTCCTTCCGTCCCGGAATAAATGTCAAAGTTGACAAATCAATGTTTTCAATCCCTTCTTTATGTTGACGAAATTGCACCAGTTTTTGTATATTTCTCTGTATGTTGCTATGTTGCAGTTGGCTAAAGTTTATGCGCCTAAGGGGCAGTGGTATGAGATGGGAAGGATAAGGAACAAGATGATTGTAGCTCCTTTAAATTGCACTAAAAATAACGCTTTCTTCATAAATAGGACTATTTTTGGGGGAACAAACCAAGAAGGAAAGTGACTTGTTCTTTCTGAGAGTGTGGCGTGTGTGGAGGGGGGGTGTTATCTATCACTCCCTCTGCCCCAAGATGAATGTCCAAATTTCCTCTTGATCATTCATTTTGGAATGGAGGGAATATCACGGTAAACAGAATCTTGTTTTTGATAAAATTGGAACACATTGCCTTATTACTTGCGAGGTTAAGCATATGGCAGAGAAAAATATTGTAAAGGAATAACAACTCATAATTGTTAATATTTCTTGCGGTTTGTTTGCAAGAAACTAACCGTATCTGAAGAATCTTCTGACATTGTAATTGAACTCCGGCTATTACTATCATCTCGTCCAAATATATAAGATTTGACCATGCTTGATCCTTGCTTGCGGGATGCTGGTAGTGAGTGGCTTGAAGCTCGGCTCAGGAAAGATGACTGCAACATTTAAAATTTCAAAACCTATTAGACACGGCTAAGTACAAACTACAAAGCATAAACTTTTTGTCACAGGCATTGAGGACAATCCCACAAGACAGTAACATAAAGAAATGTAAAGCATTTATGATTGACAAATAGTGAACTAAAAACCTGACAGTAAATTTCATCAAGGGAGTCCAAAAAATAAACTCAGCATTTTAGATATGACTACAGTCTACAAGAGAAGGTAAAGATCAACAAATGCACACAGGGATGACTGCACTACGGTTAAAAGTAGCTCAAATACCATGCTATACTAATTGAATGAAATTATTAAAACTCCAGTTGAATTGTAAAGAAGATCGAAAAACTATGATTCAACATTGTTTAAAAATTTAAGTTGTAGTGTGTGGCCTTTAGACTTCAAAATGAGGTAGGGCGTAATTTCAATCAGCAAGAGTACCCTGTCCTGTTGGAATACATTTCAAATAAGGGAAACCTACAAATCAAAGAACACTTGAACACTGAAGAAAGTAAAAAATACAAAATCCATGGACTAGCTAGCTCCACACAAACATGAAATGTCATGTTAACTACTCATGAACACATACTCAACTTGGAGAATCCAAATAATCAAGTTACATTCACTTGGGGGGCGGCGGGGGGGGCGGCGGGGGGGGGAGGTTACCTTGGAAGAGCTGTTGCTATTTCCTCCAGTTAGCATGGTATCAAAGAATGCTGCAAAAAAAGAATGAAAGTATTAATAAGTATAACAAAGACTAAGAGAAGAATAATAAAGCATTTTATTAATTTACCAAATATCTATACAACTTACACGATGATTTTGCCTTCTTCCTTGGCTCAGACACATTATTCAGCTTCTTTATAAGACCAAAAACTTCTCTTGAATTCTCATCCTCAATGGGCGATAGTAAGGTAGACTTTTCTTCCTGTTTATTTAATCACGTCACAACAAACTTCTTTTTTTGGAACACAGAACCAATGAGTAATCGTAACGAGTTCAAAAAAAAAAAAAAACTCACCACTTTGTTAAGCAGACGCTGTCTAACAAGTTTTCTCTCTGTCTCTTCGTCATCAGATGATGAGAAAGCTTCCTCCTTGTCACAGAACATCTGTGCAATCATTTGTTTTGCTTTCTTTGTATTTATTCGAGCCGCATTTGTCCGTACCATATCTTCGTCTGCTTCACTACCAGACCCTTCATCCTCATCATCGTCTTCCTCATCAAGCAAACCTGCCTCTCTAAGTTCAGAACCACATTTTAATCTCCGCAACAGATCATCCGTTCCAGATGCATCTTTTTCCTCTAGCCATTTCTGGTGAAGTTCGTTACGAATTTCATTATCAATTGGTTTTTCTTCATACCCAGTCGCTATCATATCTTTTAAATCCTCTAGATCTTCACTATCTTCACTATCTTCACCATCTTCATCATCTCGGAAGCGCAGTAGGTCATTGTCACTATCATCATCCTCCGCAGCTTCATCATCAACAAAGGCTTTAACAGGATCACCTTTTGGAGAAGAGCTTCCATCATCAAGTTTACAAGGGTGAGGCTCAACATTCTCCTTGTCATTTTCCTCTTCATCGGAAGAACTGCAAATGCATTAACTAAAAGTTACAATTGATGACGGATGAGAAATGGTAATAGGTTTACCTTGCATTATGCAAGTTTAATGTTCCTTCCACAGCTCACCCCATTAAACAAAGTACTACTTCACTTTTAGTTTAAGGGTCCAGTTTGCAAATTTAAGCTACAAAAATTCATTGTTTTCCAAAACTTTTCTTCTAATCTTTGAAAAACTTGTGTTGATATTACTTGTCAAACAAGAAAAAACATTGGTGAGTCTAAATGAATACATAGTTGTAAAAGTACCATTTTTAAAAGTTTGACTTTCAAAATAGGACCATTTTTTGAGATGCAGGACGCAACTGATTCTGCAGTAACTATTGGACTCTTTGATTGGGACAGAGTATTGACATGTGTTTTTAATTAGATGAACTCACATATCATCAGGGGGAGCAGAATCAAACTTCAACTGCAGGGCTAGAACAGATGGCGCCAAGACTTCCTCCTCCTGAGAGTTCTTATCCTCATCACTAGGCAGCTCGTCATTGCTGTTAGTTGTTTGAGAATCATCAAAAAGATCCTGCATATTGAAAAACTAATGAGCAAACAGACCTTATCAGGTAAAAGAGCGGAAATTTAATTTCCTTTGGAATAGTGGCTTAACCTGAGTATCGTCAAGTGGAGCTCGGAAAGCAGGGGTAGACTCTTCATCCAAAGCCTGTAGCAATATGAATATAGACATCAGACTATATGACAAATTATTCTGATTGTATGTAAGTGTGCACACATCTCCACTGTTTCCGGGTGATAATCTAGGTTGGTATGTTTCTGTGTTTGCCATTCAAAGACAATGATGAACTCTTAACTTTTTCTACTTGCTATTTAAGTACTTTTTCTGTAACGACCCGAGCCCGCAAGCCCGACCCGCTACATAAGCACCACATACTGGCCCACTGAGCACAAATAACTGGGTTCACTTGGCTTACCACAGGCCCACCCAAAAGTCCATGGATGTTATTGGTGCTCAATGGTAGTAAAGTGGAGGCTTATATATCACAATCAAAGCCCATATTTTTCCGATATGGGATGGGGGATTTCTCATCTTCTGTCTCTAAATGAGTGACAATTTTTAGGATTTCAAGAAAATTAAGGATGTTGTGTTTATGCAATTTCAGTAGTAGCCAATATACATAAATACCCTTAATGAACATAAACATATTACGCCATTGCAAGTACTAAAATTAGGAAATGATAACCTATGAGATGACATTAGTAAAAACTGTCACTAAATGAGTGTAGATATCAGTAAATTTACACTCATATAGGGACAATGTTTTTTGAAACATGGACTCCCATTCAAGGATGAAGTAGACGTGAGTGACAGAACAGCTGGTACATAATTCCAGAATGCTTCACAAACTTTTATCTTACATCCCTAAGGTTAATCTCAAAAAATCCACAAAGATCTAATGAGCATGATAAATTCAATAATAAAAGGAAAATCAACTTAGCATCTTAGATTACAAGCAGTATGTAAGGGTTGAAAAAAAATTGTGGTGCTTCTTACCGGTTGTGAACGAACTTTGTCATCGCTCAGCTGTTCTGTAGATAAAGTGGAACCACCCATAAGAGAAGCATCAAATTTAGGATTGACATCCTCAGCACTGTTCTCTCCCACCAAATTCATTATTTTCTCAGCACTTACTTTTGTTGTATTTACAGTTCCAGATTGTTCTATTACAACTTCTGTGAACTCATTATTGTTTTCCGCAATTAAATCAATGCTTTTAGCAGGGAGGAACCTGAAAAAACAAATGAGAAGACAGCATTAGTAGGCATGAGTAATCAAAGTCTATTACAAATACAACAATCACCAACCAACCAAATCAAGTTGAGTTGTACTCACTTTCTTGTCATCTCAAGCTTTCTCTGTCTAATCTTCTCAAGAACAGATGATATGGGTTTTTGTACAAAAGGTAGGGGCTTAAATGCGGCACTTCTACTTTCTACACAAAAGAATCAGAAACAGTTGAGTAAACATGCATACATTTCAAACCCAATTTAAGAAGGTGACTGCTACATATGAATTACAGTTTACTGAAATATTAAGATATAATATTGTAAAATGAACCTCGCAAGACTCTCTGAGATTCTGCATGAAGCTGCTGAAGATGAGCTCTTCTTTCCTGAAATTGAGGAAAAATGAAGTTTGACAAAATTAAGAAAGCTGCAGACAGTACAAATAGTAACCCTGCCCAGTTTATCCAAACTTGTTTAGATTGCCTCTAAAGATGATATAAAATTTATTACTATTAGGATAGCCATTTTCATTTCTACTAACAAAGAGCTTTCAAAAGCAGTGTAAATATATAATATCTAATGGTGTACACTTTATTGTGTTTTTAAGTCTAAAATTTCAATAAGAAAACTGGATAATATTTTTGGGACAGATTAAGTATTCAGTGCGTTACTCCCTCCATCCCATAATAAATGTCACACTTCCCTTTTTAGTCCGTCACAAAATCTCTGTTGCATTTCTAAATAAGAATATAGATCGGTGCAATTTACCATTGTACAAGCAAAAACCAAATAGGTAAAGCACATTCATTATAAAGGATATTTGTCCTCAATTACCTTATCAAATCATAAAAATGAGTGTGTTCTTAATTGAAATGACTCTGTTAACATAGTTTATTAATGTGCATACATGTTAATGACAGAAAATTACAACTAAATAAAGATATGTAAAGTAATCAACATAGGACCAAATGAACTATTAAGCAAATTGTCCAATTTCATAAGCATTGTAAATTAGTTTGGCTAACTATTTTACATACATTTATAATGTTTTAGATTCAAACATTTCAATCATTTTAAGAATAATAAGTAATTTATCAAACAATATCTATAGATTAGCAAGTACTTGTAAAAGATTTTATAAATGGTACATGAATTTAAGTTGAAGTTGACAAATGTAGAACAATAGAATCAAATAATTGGGACGGGGGAGTAAATAGGAACAATAACCATAACAAGGAGTAACAATGTTACCTTTTCTTCCCTCAGTTTGTTAGAAGATGAAGCCTTGGGTTTCATCTTATCCCCGGCACTTTTAGCTTTCTTTGTCTTTTCTTTCTTCTCATTTGAGGCGTCTTTATTGGCTCGCTTCTTCTTATTTTTTCCGGTGTTCAAAGTCAGTGTTTCATCTACTTCTCCACCCGTATGATTATCCCCTTCCTCTTTAAGCTCCAACGATCTCTTTGTTTCATTTCTCTCGATTTGAGTGGGCAAATCATCAAAACCAGAACTCCCCTTCCCATCATACTCTTCAACTACATCATCAAACTCCAACGATCTCTTTGTTTCCTTTCTCTCAATTTGAGTGGGAAAATCATCAAAACCAGAACACGGCTTCCCATCATACTCTTCAACGACATCATCAAGCTCCAACGATCTCTTTGCTTCCTTTCTCTCATTCTGAAAGGGCAAATCGCCAAAATCAGAACTCCCCTTCCCATCAAACTCATCAAAATCCAAACTCTCATTCTCCTTTTTTTCCTTGTGAACGCGTGAATCATCCGAACCACCACTCATTTCCTTATCGTCAAATCCAGAACTCAATTCTTCATCATCGCCAGCAGATCTCAATTCCTTCTCGACATCAAAACCCTCAGATGAAGACTGGGACTGCAGTGGCTCACTAGAATCCTCAAACCCTCTAATTTTCGAGGATTCAAGGGCTTCAAGCTCTTTAAAATCAACTCTAGGCAGTGAAAGAAGATCATTGATGGATTTGACCGGCGACTTCTTTGGAACAGTGGTTTTCTTCAAGCGTTTGAGCCGCCGAGGCTGGACTGGAGACGATTGTTGTTGAGGAGAGAAGGACTGATAATCGTCGTCGCTCTCCATTGATGCTGTTCGAAAATTAGGGTTTAATGTGGGGAAGAGCCGAAAGATTGGATCCGATCTGTAGAGACTGAAAAGAGGTGAGGGGAAATAACGGAAGAAGAGGAGGGAGATTGAGATTAAGAATTGGGCGGCAAATGTTTTCGAAATTTGGGGAATGGCGCGATATGACGTTGATTTTGAGGGCCGAACCGCCAAATTCGCCGGGGTTTGTTAATTGTTAGCCCGGACGGCCTTTCCTAACTCATTTTTACAAACAAAACAAAGCAAACAACATTCACAAATATTAAGAAAGTAGTCAAAATAATTTAATCAATGATACTTTATATTTTGAAGACAAGAGAAAGTAAAAAATGGGAAAAACACCCTGTGTTTTTGTTTGTTTTTTTTTAGTAATTAGGACGACGTACTAACAAAATGCGTGGTGACATTTTTATAAATAAGTGAAATTTATTATAAAAATATGTAAATAGGTTGAATATATTTTTAAAAAACGCAATGACATTTTAAAAATAATTGACATTTTTTAAACGTGCAAAGTCATTTTTATAAATAACGTGCACCTTTTTAAAACATATTGCGTATTTTAAAAAAAATGGAGTTTATTAACACAACAACACTACCACTAACCCTCCTTATCACTGTCACATGCACTCGTATTCTCTAAACACGTGCGTAACGCTTGATAACACGTGCTCTAAAACTAACAAAAGGAAAGGGCTAGCACTCTTAAACTCTTAAGCACCACAACATTACCACTTTGCTTCATCTTGAGATAAGTCACACAAATTGTCGTGCCCGCGCTAAAAAAATACATTCACCAACACTATGAGAACACATGCGCTGCCAAACTTTATAACCCGGACTAGTAGTACGATTTTAGTGTCATTGGTTGTGTTTTTTGGTAACAGTGAGAGTGTTTGTGAAGTGTCAGTGATAGTATTTTTGAGTTCTAGTGAGAGTGCTTCGGAGCATCATTAATAGTTTCTTGAGTTCCAGTGTGATAACGATGTTTGGTTATTTATTGTACTACCACCGCGAAAAAAAAGAGATATTTACAAAATGTCACGTGCTGGAGATTATACCTTATGTCAGTGGGAAATACATTTATGTTATGTCATGTCTTCATTTGTTATGGGGATAACAACCCTAATTATTATATGTTTTTCATATTTATTATAATAATCTATGCCCCTAGTACTTACGAAAAACTAGTATAAGTTTAATCGATAATCATATAAGATTATGTGAATGTGACGTAACCAAACTTATGTGTATGAGATTTATGTCATGGTCAAATGTCATAATTAAATCTCATATAGTTACATCATTGGAATCATTAGACCTGAGATTATTATGGTTTTCCGCACGATGAACGTTATGTTTGATGTAGTCAATCGCTACATTTAACCGGGTAGTTATAAAGGCTATGATTGGCATAATTGTATTCTGGTAGTGAAGAATGATAAGTCAAGATGAGATTTATTCATCTTTGGAAAGATATTTGCTTAGGCCACTCGATGGGTAAGATTAATAAAATTTATGGTCACATTCAAATGAATTGATTAGATTAATGTCATTTGCTCATGTCAATAAACTCGGGATGGAGGAAGCATTGAACAATAAAAGTTGACGTGGACCATGACTTATGTCCAATATGATATCATGTGACAAAAAGATTGTGATATATGATCTATACAGAAAATGAACTTTGAAAATTTATACTCCCTCCGTCCCAGTTCGAATTGCAAAACTTGTCATTTTAGATGTCCCGTATAAATTGCAAAATCTAAAAGTAAAAAGTTTTTAATAATTTTTAATTAGTGGGACTCACTCGTCATACTCATATCAACTAACCCACATATTATTTCCCACACCACTTTCTATCTCACACCCAACTGTCAACACTCGTAACACATCACTTTTTTCACCTTTTCCCTTAATTCCTGTGTCATGATTTTTTTGTTTGCAGTTTGAACAGAGTGAGTATTATTTAGGTGGTTATGATTGCTTGCTAGAGTCACAACTTTGATCGGACTCAGCCAGCGTAATATAATCATATAGAGTCACACACAAAAGAACGAATCATTTTATAAGGCTGAAACTGAGATTCATGGATTGCACGGCAGCGTATCAAGTGTTGCACGACCGTGCACCCATAGACAAAAAGGGTCGAAATCTAGTTCTAGTGCACGACCGTGTACCTCAAAAGACTTGGCCGTGCAGCATGACCGTGCACCTGCTGAAATGGATCTGATTTCCTGATTACGGGAGAATATGAGATTTAGGTTATTCTCCTGAATGGTCAAGGTTTAATAAGTATAAATACCCCTCTATTCAATCTTAATTAGTGCCGTGACATCCTATTATGACTGAGAAGCATAATTCTTAACCTGTTATCTAGAATCAAAGAATGAGAACACCAAATAAATTCATATCCAATTTCTAATATTTGGATCTAGCAATATGGTTCAAGGTGTTATTGAAATCCGTTTGTGTATGAATACTTGTAGAGGGTTCTGCCTTTAGGATCTTCAAGTTCGTGTTCATGAGATCGTGAACAAGAAGATCAAATATTAAAGCTTGAAGATTCAAGATCCGAAGTTTAAAGCGTCACGAGAGTTGGTATTCTACATTCATCTAGTATTTGATTTAATCATCATTAATGGGTTTGGTGTTGGTCCCAGAGACACAACAAGGGTATAAAAGGAGGCTAGAGGGGGGGTGAATAGCCTATTTAAAATTTAAACCCTTTTTCAAAATTCAACCTTTATGCTTACACTTGAGTTTTGCGGTAGATAAAAACCACGCGGTCAAGTATAAAATGCACAGCGGAAGTTTTCGTTGAAACAAGTTTAGAGTTGTTTTTGATAAGTTTAATGCGGTAGGTTTAGTGTGCGGTCAGTGTGTATGCGGTAGGTTGGTGAGCGGTAGGTTCAAGTGAGGTAGGTTGAGAGATTGAAAACTTGTGTCTTAGAGATTTTAGGCAAATGATAAGTTAGTCAGATTTTTAACTTAGGCAATGAGGTAGACAAACAAACACAATTCACAATTGTTCTTAAATCTGAAAGATCAAACACTAAAAGACAAACAAGATTAATATGAACAAGTGAAGAACAATATGAATAAGATGAACAAGACTTAAAGTAAATTTGCAGAAAGGTAAAGTGCAGTAAGTAAAGAACACAATGATTTGGAAAGGTTCGATCTGTTAAAAGATCCACGTCCTTTACCAAGATGGTCAGTCTTGGATTTTGAATGAGGTATATATTGATTCTTGAGTACAAATTACAGAGATGAAGTATTGAATCAACACCTATTTCTATGAAGTTCAAATCCTAGACTTAGACCAGTGTATCCCTAATGATTCAATCTATGTGATTGATCAATCGGGGTGAGTGTGTGTAAGAATCAAAAGCTCTTTGGAATCTATATGATTTTAGAGCGTAATGAATCTTGTGTGAGAGGCTTGAGATATGATCTTGAATGTTGCTGGAGATTTGATGAAGACTTGAAGGTTGAGTGCTTGAAGATTCGAAGGATTCTGGAAATCTTGAGTATGATCTTCAATCACCAAGAATTTCAACGGCAATTTCTCTCTTAGAATCTCAGTTGTTGTTCAATGAAGAACTCAAGGTCTATTTATAGCCTTGATGGAGAAACTAGCCGTTTGAATTCTTTGAGGACAAGTTTGGAGGATAATGAGATGTTGAATTCTAATTGGAGCTAAGTCTGAGTTGTCCTTTTGTTGCAGAGTCATGGTGGTCCAACTGTACTATGATGACAGTTGTATTCAAATTTGAAATTTGAACTTGCAACGTTCTAAACTAACCAAGGTAAGGACACAGGTGTGACCATGGTTAAGTTTGAACAAACTTGAGTTTCTTCAACCATGGTTCCATGCGGTAGAGTTAACTTGCGGTAGGATGGAACCATGCGGCAAGATGGATTGCATGAGGTAACCTTGGGATATGCGGCAAGCATTGGTTCCGCGGCACCTTGGTCATGCGGTAGGCTCCATGCGGTAGACAAGGGCCTTACCTCAGATCTCCAGACTTAGAAAAATTGAGGGTCCTAATCTGCTAAGCCTATTAAACTAGAAAGTGGACTATTCTAAATGAAGTACAAGTACTTCTTACAATATATCCTAAAGTCCACAAAGAGTAAAATAAGGTTATGGGATCAATCAAATCTAGGTAATATGAGTGGTTCAATAATAAGCATACCCAACATTTGGGCTCTTGGTTTTTGTTGTAGTTGTTTTCGTTGCGCATGATGCCCACAATGCCTAAAGTTTTAGCTTATTTACAAAAATGTCATCACATGTTTTCCTAAAAAAATAAAATAAAATGCTTTCATAATACTTACTTCCATTAAAATGTTATAAATACTAATATATCATCAATTAAATGTTTAGTAACCATGCACACGTCTTTGAAAATGAATAAATAAATATAAATATATTTATAAATGAGTATCAAATACAATTAAATTTTATGATTATTACCTTAAAATTGGTGAGGTTTGCTTATATTTATAGTTCATGCAAATCATTTTTATGTTGTTTTGCTTATAATTGAAGCTGAAAGATATACTTCTCGATTAATATTGGGGTTAATCTCACAACATAGGGGTTCGTTTGAGGGTCTAAATGACATATATTTGACTTGTATATTTCGAGTTTTTCTTCAAGTAATATGCGTTGGGTCTCGTAGTTCGGTCAAAGTAAAAAATTATGCCTATTACGTGCCTTCGCTTGAAAACACAATCACAATTACTAGCAAAATACGTGCACTTATACCTTTTCCGCTAAATTGACATTACACGTTTAGTGTCGTTTTAGTATTGTTGTGATATTTTCTAAATTAATATGGACCTCAATTGATTTTCTATGGTTCGTTTATCTCTCTTGATCCATTTAAGTAAAAGTCTCTCGTGAAATATTTGGAGGCGATTCTCTTTCAAACGATTTTCGTGTTTCCCACATTTGATTCATCTTACCATTTCCCAGTCCATTTCCTCCTATAAATAGATGATCATCCTCATTGGCTTTTCAAGTTTTCCGGGACTTCTCTTAATGTGAAGACCCTTGCGGGAGCTTGCTCTTTTTTTTTTAAAAAAAATAATAATTTATATATATGTATATTTAATTTATATATCTATAATATATACAGAGAAAGAAAGAAAGAAAGAAAGAAAGAAGAGAATATATAAAAGGTTAACGTCTAGATTTATAAATCAGTTTTAAACAGTTTTTTAAATTATTTTGAGCCATTGCTTGGAGCGCTTTTGGAATGGCATTGTGCTTATTCAGATCAGCATTGTGGTTACTCCAGTTGTCGAGTTTCGCCCCTATCATCATTATAAATAGAGGCCGGAGTTTTGAGAAGGTTATCGAAAAATGATAACTCTCTTCCTCATATTTATGATATCTCTTTACTGTGTTCATATAACTTTTGGGCCAAAAGATCTGGTTCTAAGAACACGACAAATTGTAGTCGCTGATGTTCTTATCGTGATAGGCATTACATCCCAAGATAGATTTCAAAGTAGCCGTTTGCAACATAGCGGAGTAAATATTATCTCGTAGATAGCCTATAGCAATTTTTTTGTTTCTTCATTTTTGAGTCTCCCCATCTGTGATCATAATTTCTCAAACAACAAGTATTTACGAGGGTATTGTGAGTGTTTACGAATGGTTGTTGGTAGCGATTTAGAGCGTCAATGAAAATGTTTTGGAGGGACATCAATAGTGTTTTCTAGTGAACGTGTGTTAATACATTAAAGTTATTTACAATATTGTCATCGCACGTTTCAAAAGACGTTTCTCTAACTTCACTGATTTACGAAACTGCCACCACATGTTTCATTTAGTTTTAAAATTGTCGCCACCTATTTTTATTTGTAAAAAAGAATATTTTTCATAAAACATACCAATACTATTATCGTAATTATATTACTCCCTCTGTCCCTAAATGAGTGTCCATTTCCAAAAAAATTTTGTCCCAAAATGCATGTCTTTTTTTTAACATAACTTTGTCCCTAAATGTTTTTTTCATTTTTTTTTTCACCGGTCTCTTTTACGGGAAAACTAAATGTTTGGAAAGAATATTACAAGATTATATATGAATCTTTGCCACCAAATTGCATAAAAAGCTGAGATTTCCAAATTTTTTAAAAATGGAATTTGAACACCCATTTAGGGACACGCTGTACAAAACCTCCCATAAGGAACGTCAATTTTCCATTTTCAATCGACTAAACGCTACCGTACTAACAGCACAAGCAAGTGGACCCTCCATTTTGGAAATCGAAAAACCCTAGTACCCGCCAACGCATTTGGCGCGAGATCTGCTCTCATTTAGCTCGCCACAATCCCTTGGCGCCATTCCTCATTTTTACCGCCCTCCCTCATATCTCACTCCTCTTCCCCTCTCGCTCCGTAGAAGTTGCTTGCTCGATCTACCCTGAGGAACCTAGTCTCCGGCACAAGGCAGCCGTCGAAAGCCATCGTTATTTCACAAACACCATCTACGGTTAGATCTCGATTTGGATGTTTGCCTGTTTTTGTTTTCGCTATTGTCATTTTCTGTTAAATAAGCGAGATTTGTTTGCAAGAAAAAAATAATTTCGTCATTTTTATTCTGAATTTAAGTCCCCAATAAAACGAACTTTGAAATTTGATGTAGAACATTGTTAATTTTATACGATCTGTTACGCTAGGGCTCGAAATGGCGATCTTATCTTCCTATTCTTCATATAATCACTATCATTTGGTAAATCAAAATCGTTGTTTTGCATTCCGTTGAAATTCGTCTGGAGATTGGGAGGATTGCTTACAGGCTCAATTCCTAAGTTGGTGCGAGCCAATTTGAACTCCTGTTGGTTGGATCTGGAGTTGAAGTAAATGTTAAGGAGTACTAGTTATGGCTATTGCTTGAGCAATTTGACAATTTTTGCTCTTCATTGGGTAAATTTGAAGGTGCTTAGTACATTTTTGTCTGCTACTAAAATCTCCAATAAAGTAGAAGTGGTCTACTATATACATACTCTTCAGGTTTGATTAATGTTCAAAAGGAATTTTCTAGATAACAATGTCAATGATTTCCTTAACGATGTCCTGGATGGATTGTGTACCTTTTGAGACCACAGGACAGCTATGTTTGTAAAAAGCTTATGTCACACCCTTTTAAAGACTTAAATTACACTGTGTTTGCTTTGTCATAGTGTCAATAGTAATTTAATTGTTGTTAGCTTTTTAGATTTCAAAAGTCTTATCATAATTCACGTATGCGATACTTGAGTTTTTTATTTCATTTATTCTTCTACTTGGTCTGTTTAAATACTTGATGAATATACATGGTCTGTGGCGCTTCATGCTCACTGAACATTTTGGTATAGGTCATAGGATACTGGCATTTTAATGACCCTTTTTATCAGACTATGATTAGTTGCAGCCTTTTGCTTCTAAGTTTGGTGGGTGGATTTTAAGATAGAGGTTAGCATTGAGCATTAACCGAAAAACTTACTGACATATTGTGGTGTTTCAAGAAGTTCATAATTTCATTTGCATTATACCAAGAGAGAAGAGAATCTTGGTTAACTAGTCGTGGAGGATTTGATTTATGATGCTGCCAGAGAGTTTCAACAGAGAGGACATCTTCGTTGACTGACAATCTGAGCATTGATTGGCACATGCCCTATCTGTCTCGTTAAGTGTCAAACTCAAATACTCCCTCCGTCCCAAAATGATCTTCACGTTTGACTATTCAAACTTTTTAAGGATATGAGCACTTGCTTCACTAGTCATGTTGTGTTTATGCACCTTTAAGCCTAAATTGTCGAAATGAGAAGTACTTTTTGGGACAATGGAAAATGGCAAATGAGAAGATCATTTTGGGACGGAGGGAGTATATGAGTACTAGTATACTGTATATAGTTTTGGGAACTGTTGTTAATTGTAGGTTCCACTGTTCGTATGGATCTTATTTATGCTTCTTATCCCGGTCTGATTATTTGGCGCCAATCAGGATAAGGGAGAAAAGTGCTTCCTTGTTTTTCAGTTTCTTATCTTTCAGTTGTACATGTTGTGCTGTCAAGATTCAAGCATTTAACCACTTCAAAACATCATTTCCAATTACGTTAAAATCTCTACTTTTATTACTTTTCAACTCAGTTCTATTTTCATCGTAGAGAGCAATTTACCACCATAAAGTTCAAGTGGAAGCAAAAGAACACAAGCTTACATATCGAACAATGAATCTAAAAGTTTGCAGTAATTTCCACTTTATACGGGCAATCAAAGATGGTGTCGTCCAAGCAGTTCAAAATGTGGACTCGCGTGGAAGGCCGGGCCTCACATTCAAAAAACTGGAAGATATACTAGGTGTTGCAGATGGTGAGTTTCCATGTCAGCCTCCTATAGACAGAAGTACTAGGCAAAGCGCCACTGAAACCAATTTCTGTTACGATGGTGTGGATGATGATAAAAACATTGAACCATACGAACTTGTTGGGGAAATGACATTGAAACAGCTCAAGAGAAAATGCAGAACAAAGAAAAGGAAGGCTGCAGAACCTGTTCTCGTGACCCCCAAACAAGAACCCTGTGAATTGGAACCAGATGATGATGATATGGATCTCAAGCAGCCACTCATCATTTTGAAATCAAAGCTATCAAAGAATCCAAATTCTAAAAAGAAGCGTGCCAATAAAAAATTATTTGCACCTAAAGAAAATTCTCTTGCACGTAACACTGAGCAGACTACAGATGCTGGAATTCCCCTCCAATCTAATGACGCTCTCTGTGCAATAATTACCGTCAAAGTTGAATGTCAGGAAGCCGAGTACTCAGATTGCCAAAACATGAATTCTGTCATCGAGCTCCCCATTTTGGACGAGCAAGTGAGTTTTGCTGGAGTGAAATATGGTAAAAAACTTTGAGATTGATGCAGGTAAGGAACTGGTTTGTGATGCTAATGAAGTTTCATATGACCATCTGGAGCATATTGAGCCTGTAAGTTATCTTCCTTGGAATGGTTGGGAGCACACAGAAAAGGGCGATCAAGAAATGGTGGGGCAACTGTCTCCTGTTTTGCATGCGAAAGATCTTACTAGAGAAGGAGATCTGAATACTATACCTTCAAGTTTAAGCTGCACTGAAACACTTTCTCCTGGCAAGAATCAGGGTCCAAGTATGTGTAGTAGCTCCGCAACTTGTCCTGATAAGCAACAATTTGTACCACAAGTGGAAAGCGATAATGAAATTGAAGTGTCTGAAGTGACAGCTGATAGTGGCATTTGTTGCATGGAATTTGGTCATCTAGACAATTCATGCATGGATGAGGATAATGACAGAGAAGATTTGCCTCTAAATCAGGAAAATGGTTCTACGAGCACCCCCATTGAGAACATTTGCTCAACTTGGATGTCACATTCTTGTTCGAGCCCTGTAAATAAGAATATATCTGTGGAGGATCCTTCACCGAAGACTCTGGAGAAACCACTTGTAGCACCAACAAGTGCTAATACAGAATTGGATTCCTTGAACTCTAATAATCATTCGACATTCTTGGAATATGCTTTTCCTAAGCATGAGGAAAAGCAGACTTTAGTTCCTGACACTATGAATGCTGAAAGAGAAGTCTCCAATCGCAGCTATCCCCATGATACTGTCACTGAGTGTTCATCTTCAGAGATCAAGGACTATCAATATAGTGAGCGGCAGCAGCTTCCTGAGAGGTTCCCTTCGACAAGAAAGGTACCTGGGATTCTATTTTTTAATACAATTATGACCTTTTTAAGCCTGTGGAAGATGCTTACCATGTTTGCTTGCTTCTCAGGTCATTTCTCCAACTTCTCAGGAAAAGCTATGTTTGGCTATGAAGACTTGCGAGTCAGTTGACGACATAAGCCTCTACAGTAAGTCTACCACAACCTTTCTTGTAACTTTTTGATTGATACTTAATGGGTTGTTTTATTCAACCCCTACTGGAAGGGGGATGAAGAATGTTGCAGCTTCACGACTGGTGAGACTTGAAATGAACAACTAGACATGTAAATCTAGATATTTGATTTTTCAACATTGTTGTGCTGAATTCATATGGCAAGCCTGATGCTAACATTTTTATTTATTTATTTATTTTGGTTTCTGAACACAGTATGTCTTTTAATATGCTTATCTTGGGTTTTAATTCTTTCAGAATGCAAGGAGAAACTCTTCTTCGAGAAAGAAGATGTTGAGAAGGCTTCTATAGCTGGATCAGACATTAAGAGTGGTTTTGAAACATCTTTATATCCTGAAGGGACCGAAAAGGTCACTAAAACCAAATTCACTATAAGCCCCAAGCAGATTCTCAAGAAACCCAAGAATGACAAAAGAAAAGGTTCTGCACCCAAAGGTTGCCTTGAGGGTCCCCGTCTTTGTCGTTCACTTCCTAATCTCAGTACTGGGTGCACATCTGTTCAAGTTTGTTCCGAGAGTGCAATTGCCTTCTCACAGAGACAGATGCACGACATTGAGTCCCTTGCACTAAAGCTTATGACCGAGTTGAAAACTATGAAGGACATTGTGGAAGAAAAAGTGCTGTATGAATCATACCGCTCCGCTTCCTTGAAAAATGATGCAGATGAGGTACTTAGAAAGCAGCAAAAAGAAGATTATACTCTCCTCACCCGTATGCTTTGTGTTGTTGCCAATAAATTTGCATGATAAGTACTGATGGACTAAAATGATCTCTACTTTTGTATTTGTGACAGGTCAAAGTGGCTATCAAGACTGCAACGAGAACCGAAGAAACTGCAAAAAAGTGGCTATCCATGATGTCTAGGGACTGCACGCGTTTTTGCAAAATCATGGTTAGCTTTCTTTATCAAGCATACTTAATGAACTGAAATGAGAAATTTTAGAGACCCTTTTAACGGATATGATTTGGTTTCTTATGGACATATCTAGTTCTAATTTCATCACAATTCATTTTTTTTAACTGCAGAAATTGACTGACAATGATGCTCCTACTGAAAACACAATCCAAGACACCACGCCTCAGAAAGAGAGGAAGAAGATCAGTTTTGCAGATGAAGCAGGTGGGACCCTCTGTGATTTCAAGTTTTTCGATGATGGCTTAGCTTCCAAAGAGTCCAGAAGTCATGAGCAGTAGCCAGCCACAAGTTAAAGCGTTGAAGAAATTGTGGCTTGTACATTGCATTCTTGGTATGTAGCTTTTCCTGCATTTTCAGAGGCTTCTCTTGATTCCAACATCAAGGGATACAGTAAAAGGCAATGTTGTATTATGAAAATCATTCACCAGTTCTTGTGCGTTCATTTCTGTTTGTACCCATTTGTTGTAGTTAATGAAAAAATTAACCTTGACATAGCAAAGTATGTGACATTTTCTGAAGGCTTCGTTTTGCTTGGATTATGGTCTGTTATTCTTTCGAAAATCCGAGTAATAGAGTCTGACATATACTTGAACAAAAAGCTTTTACTGGCATTTTCGCTCAAACAAGATTAAACATTTAGATTATTGCTCAAATCGACTCATTTACACTCACTCACTCTTATATATACGAATGAATCAATTGAATGAATACCACAGACAGTAGTTATACATGAGCAACTATTTGATGATTTTCCTTAGAAATCCGTCATTCTAGTCAAGGAGTTGACTTTGGGGCGAATTTGACCTGTACTAGATTCTGACACTCTCAAATTTTTGGGAGTTTAGAGCGGAGATAGTTTGTTTGAATTCAAAGTAACAAGACCTCCCAAATCTCCGTAAAGGCGGCAACAATCACGGCATGGTGGTGTGGAGAATTAAGCGATAGAAAACAATGCAAAAGCTCCTCCAGTTCTTTCGCCTCGAACATCTTCTTCTCGAGTATCATCTCCAGCATTGATCTCTTGAAATCCTCGTACGGATCATCTGACCTAGTCACCACCGCATAGCTCTCCTTCACTTTTCCCTCCACCGCGCAAGGCGCCATCAACCTCCGGAACACCGACGACGGCATCTTCTTTCCGCTACTTTTATTATTACGGTTTGTTTTATTCTCCGGTTCTGTACTAGTATTACTCATCCCTAATTCCCATTTATTCGACGCGTATCGTTTCAGTTTTCGCGCCTTTACATTTTTGCTCGTCTTTTTAACACCTCCTTTATTAGCGCTATAATTACTGAAATCAAAAGAAGAAACATCATCGAAGCTGGTAGAAGATGAGAACAGGCTCTCGGTTTCTTCGCTGCTGAGGTCCCACACACTGTCGACCGGAGTAACACTGAGTTTCTCTCTCTTCTTCTGCTTAGACGGAGGGGAAATTGGCAAATTATCAAATTCGGAAGATTCGCTGCTGGAAATCGGAGAATTACAGATTTTATGGGGGTTGGGTTGTAAATCAGAGGAGAAACTGTTAAGGGGGCTGATTTTAGAGGAGTAGTGTCGTTTGGAGAAAGGAGTGTGGTGGTGGTTGTTTGTAGGTGTGGTCGGAGGAGGGTCAGGGAAATTGGGGTAAGCGATTTCGAAGGCTTTGGGGTTGATCGGAGAGAAGAGGTAGGTTGGGGACGGTGAAGTGGGTTTGGGGAAAGAGAAAGGGTTCTTGGAACGGCATAGTTGGAATGAAGGGATGGAGAGTCGAAGTTTGAAGCGTTTCGACATTTGTGTTAATGGCGGATTGAGGTTCTGGGCGTGGAATGATGAACATGGAGATGGTGCAATTGCAATCCAAGGTTATTTATATGCATTACGGCTAGTATTCTGCAAAGAGACATAATGCAGAAAAGAGGGTAGAGGCCGGCTGGGATGGGGATGTAGATAATAAGCTTGACTAAATCTAAGAGATGATGTCAAACTGACATATTCAAATTCCTTTCAAATTCTAATTTTCTGACAAAACTGAAAATGATAGATTGCATTTTGTATATTGTGTGAGCTTTCATTGGAATAGGTGCCTTGACATAAAATTTAGGTCGGACGTGAAAGTGTATTACGGAACTTTCGACCTTAATTTTTACCGTGTCCAGATATCAACACAACTTTGGATGTCACAGATAGTCTTTAGTACACCAACAATCACCTAGATGTTGGAATAGAGATCCAATTCAAAAAGGAGAAAGAAAAGTGGAAAAGTGGAAGATGACCGGAGGTGCGGCCGAACCCATAGAGGGACTCGGCCGAACTTAGGGTTAGGGTGAATTTCAAAAGCCGAATTCCGACGTCAATTGGGTTCGGGGGCATCAAGGGTTGGGTTCGCCCGAACCCCCCTGGACGTGAAAATTGATATTTTTCGGGTCTTTTCGGGATTTCTTTTCTGTCTAGGTTTTGGACTTATTATATAAGTAGGGTTCCGCCCCATAACTCATTGTAACTCCATATTTACATATTATAGTGCAAAATCCTGGCTTGGTAGAGCCATCAGACGTAGTAAAAAATATTGACGAACTGGGTAAATAATTCTTTGTGTTCTCTTACTGTTTTTGCTTCTATTATCGTTCTTGCTTGTTGGATTTGCATATTATATTCTTGCGATCTGTTTGGTTTGGAGGGTCTATACCACAACAATTTGTGGCACTGTCGATTGGGTCACATGAGTGAGAAGGGGATGCAAGTACTTTGCTCAAAGGGAAGACTACCGGGTTTGAAGACAATCGACATGGGATTTGCGAAGACTGCGTATTCGGCAAACAGGCGAGGAGTAATTTCTCGAGGACAGGTAGGGCTTTGAGGGAAGTAAAGTTAGAATTGGTTCAAACAAATTTGTGGGGACCGGTTCCGGTAACTTCTCTAGGTGGTGCGTCATATTACATGACCTTCATTGATGACTCTACAAGGAAGGTCTGAGTTTACTTCTTAAAGGGGAAAGATGAAGCTTTCGGAGTGTTTAAGAAGTGGAAGGCCTTGGTAGAGACACAGACAGTACTCAAGGTTAAATGCTTAAGGTCTGATGATGGTGGGGAGTATGAGCTCGGGGAGTTTATGTGATTTGCATGGATATTCCAAACACGGGTGCTCACCAAGATCAAGGGGTCACTGAAGATGAATCACATACTCCAGGACCGGATATTCCGCTGCGCAGATCTAACAGAGAGTGTAGATCGGATGGCAAGACTCTATGTTTCTCAAGCAAGGAGAAGTTGAAGCTGTGTATAGCTTCAATGGGGCTTGGAGAATATGAGAGGAGGACGGCACTACCATGATTGAGGTGAGCGCTAGGAAGGCACTAAGGATGAGTTGAAGATGGATACGGGGCTTGTATATGCGGTTGATCTCTAGGTGGGAGATTGTTGGAATAGAGATCCAATTCAAAAAGGAGAAAGAAAAGTGGAAGTTGACAGGAGGTGCGGCCGAACCTAGGGTGAATTTCCAAAGCCGAATTCCGACGTCAATTGGGTTCGGGGGCGTCAAGGGTTGGGTTCGGCCGAACCCCCTGGACGTGAAAATTGATATTTTTCGGGATTTCTTTTCTGTCTAGGTTTTGGACTTATTCTAGGTTGTGTCTATAAGCAGGGTTCCGCCCCATAACTCATTGTAACTCCATATTTACATATTATAGTGCAATCCTGGCTTGGTAGTGCCCCAGATGTAGTAAAAAATATTGACAAACTGGGTAAACAATTCTTTGTGTTCTCTTTATTGTTTTTGCTTCTATTATCGTTCTTGCTCGTTGGGTTTGCATACTATATTCTTGCGATCTGTTTGGTTTGGAGGGTCTATACCACAACACTAGATCACCTGGTAATGGGTGTTTTAGCTTAACCAGAGGTCTCGAATTCGAGCCCTGAGAATGCAGTAGTGTTAAAACCTTGTTGGGAGAGCTTTGCCGCCCTTGTGGTCATACCCAGCTCGGAGTGGTAGCTCACTTTACTAACATTTTGTACCAAAAAAACCCAGATAGTCTTTTGTACGAGAGTGAAAGTCTCATATGAAGTTTGGCTATATGATATATTTCTAGTTCAGTTTTCATGCCTCCTTCTATTTCGAGTAATGTTAGAGATACACCAAAGAGCTTTAGCTCAAACGATATTTGGTGTTAGTTTCTCATGCGGAAGTAATGAGTTTGAATCATGTTAGTGAGATTTGTGTTCTCCTTCAATCTCCTATCGCCTCGTTTTAGTTTTAGACGGCATTGGTTTGGCACTTTGGTCTGGCCAACCGAACCGGACTAGTACACACGCTTTGTGTATTTGTAATCAAACGAATTTTGAGCAATTAAGTTTGTTTTTATTTTGAGCAATTAAGTTTGTTTTTATTTATCATAATGAGAATTTAAAAATTGGTATTGATAAGTTTTAAATTTTCATTAATTAGAATAATTAAAAATAATTTAAATAATTGCTTAAAGTTCATTCAAAATAACATTGAAAACAAAGAAACTAACTTTATGAGACAGAGAGAGTATATTAATGTAATAGGCTAGATACCTTGTCATGAAAGATTAACATGTATAAAGAATTTTAATGTTTTATATTGGTAGAATAGTGTTTTTTTTCCTTTGTATAGGCGAAGATTTCCACTTATTTTCATGAATCTGATAATGACTGAATGAAAAACTGCCCAAAATATTTCCGGGCACTGCCCCCGAACCCCTAATTATTTTTCCTTTGTTCCGAAAATTCTTGCCCTCCTTCCTCAAAATCCTGGCACCACCACTGTGTGTAATCATACAAAGTTTTGATGTTTTCTGTATAATCATTTGCATCGGGTTAATTTACTAACGATAGAGCAAAGGGAACGAAGAAATCTTCCCTTCCTAGAAACCGTGTTAGGTATTTAATTATGTGTATAGTTAAAGGTGACATTTTTGTTTTATTTCTTTAGAATTAACTTACCAGCTAAATTAGTTGGTTATGCTATTACTATTTTTTTACTACTAATATTACTCCTTTTGTTTTTAAATGTGTTTTTAAATAAATGTTCAAATTTTATTTTACTGACAATGTGAAAATGTGTGACAAAGATGCATAAATATTCTTGTTAATCACTTTTAAATATTTAGTTTTACGATAATAGAATGAATAGCAAAAACATTTGGTATAAAGCGTTTAGGAACAAAGTTTTTTACAAAAAAGACATTTTGAAAAAAACTTGAATTTAAACATTTATTTAGAGACGTAAAGAGTATAAAGAAAGCAATTGCATTTCATACACTTGAAAGAGACATTTTTTTTTTTTTTTAAAAAAAGTGTTGCACCAAGCTAGATACTTTCCATCACATTGATCAAATGCCTAGACTATAGAATCCCTAAGCAACAGAATTACTAGACTAGAAACTTGGTTACAAACTTACAACCGAAATGGTTCTCCACACCTCCCGCAGGAATCGAACCCAAGACCTCCCACCTCTCACAGGAATCGAACCCAAGACCTCCGCTAAAGGAGGCCCCTTAACACACTCACGCATACCGCTAGGCCCGAAACCATACAATTTAATCCCTATTAAACACACAACATTGATGGAACAATTTTCATAACCCCTGAATGCCACGCTCATTTTCAGAATAAGATTGAGGAAAAAGATGAAGCGGAAGCGATTAAGAACAATTACCTGTTGAATCCATATGAATGTTGTAGGGAGAAATGAAGAACAAGATGAAGAACAAAATAGGGAGAGTGCTCTTCTAAGTGATAATGTCTCTTTTTCTCTCAAAGTCTTCTAACAATATGAAGATAAATTTAGATGAGAAAGCAAGAATTCATTAGTCTCTAAGGGTTGATGGAACACCCTTTATATAGGAGACTTGGTGACATTTCATTTAGGGACCACACCTTTTCAAGATAAGTGATATTATATTACCCTTTTGCCCATCACAATTAGGTAATTATATATCCAGGAATTCTACACATTTCATTATAAACTATACTTTATAATTAACATTATAATCATAATTTTATGAATAGAAGTCTAAATGACTTGTGTTGCAAGCCATGTCCCAACAAACATTTCATACAACCCTTTCATTCTTCCACAATCATACAAGATTTGAGCTCAATGAACCTCGAATTGTACAGGATAATCCAAAGTATGAGTCTATGAGAGCTTCACAAATAATAAGAACAATGCCAAAAACACAATATACTCACAAAATTTTATTTATTTTTTCTCAATAATATAACCCTTCTTTGTGATTTTCTTTCCCAATCATTTCTTGATGAGTGAAATTCCAATAACGCATCCACATTCCACACATCATACTACCTCTCGTCAAATTAAAATCAAGATTTTGAGCTTCCGGAATGATGTGTATTGCACAGTCCCTTAATTTCTCTAACAATGCAAGGCCAAAAAAACCAGATCAACACCCGCTTCTTTATACTCACCATCAAAGTGGAAGTTAAAGCAGAACATTGTAGTGGATATTTCGCGTCTCCGTTGCAGTTAATGGTCCAGATCGAAACACCAAAGTCACCTTAAAACAAATTAATTCAAAACGTTGATGCTACAACAAAAGACCAATGCATTTTATATCGGAAATTGTTTAGTGTAGCACAAACATTGTTGGAGATGTGGGAACTTTTTTTTTTTTTTTTTTTTTTGACTATATGAGTATTGGTTTGAGCATTTTCAAAGGTAAGAAGAAAATAAGTAAATTAGGAAATTAAAGTGCCGCTCGAGAAAATACAGCACACAATTGACTTTGTGATACGAGTAGAAGAAAGGTTCCCATTTTCCGTGAAATTCGAGGACGACTGTACAGCCATGCGTTGAACATTGCAGCTTGAAGAATTCTTCAGAATAATCTCAATTAGTTAAGCAAATTAAAACCACAATAATAATTAAATGAGAATAAAAATAAAATAAAAGCTGTCATAACCTATTTTTTTTTACATTTACTTTCACCAATTTTAATTTTGTTGTCAATTTCATTTGAAACCACCTGGGGACACAGAAAATGATAGCTTGATGTGGATTTATATTCCTCATCACAAATATGACACACCAACAAAATATAGTTCTATCTATATCCCTAAATGAGTGTCCAAATTTTATTTTAAGGGACAAAACTTTATGTGCAATTTGGTGGCAAAATTCATAGTATATAATTTTGTAATCATCTTTACAAACATTTAGTTTTTGCAAGTATAAAGAGTCCGGTGAAAAAAAATCGAAAAAAAAGATTTAAGGATAAAGTTATGATCAAAATGGACACTCATTTTGGGACAAAAAATTCTTAAAAATGGACACTCATTTAGGGACAAAGAGAATATAGCAAAATCCATGATAAAAACGTCAATTTTTCTAAATTTCCCTGCTTACTTTGTTTAATACGACTTGGCCCAATTTGATTTTATAATTGGTATACTCCCTCCGTTTTATATGACTTGAGAACAAAAATTTTAGCACACAAATTAATGGAAAGTAAGAGAGAGAAATAATGGGAGGAGGTGTTTGTGAGTATGAAAAATTAAACAGGAGAGAGAATGAGCGAGAGGAATAGTAAGTTGATTGGTGTTATGAGTGTAAAAGTAAAGTATGAGAGATAATGAGTGAGAGGAATATTAAATATTCTTTACCATTTTGGTCAGCCTCAAGTTACATGAAACAGACGAAAAAGGAAATAAGTCTCAAGTAACATGAAACATAGGGAGTATATGTTTGGCTGTCAGTTTTTATGTTTAAAACTAGGATTCAACTCTATCTCATGTATTCGATATTGTTTTCAGACATTACACTGACAAATCGAGATATATAAACCTTTTGTTGTGTTTTCGTGATTACCTTATTTATTTGAGAAAGTTTTGTGTAAGACAGTATCACACATGAGAGGGATCTCGACGAGCGAAGAAATGAGTTTGCCCCGTCCGAGACAAACCATTTACTCTTTTAACGATATCCGTCTCACGTGTGATACCGTCTCACAAAAGTTTTTTTCTATTTATTTATATATGTAGAGTCTTCACACTTTCCATGAGATAAATTAAAGTGGAAATTATTTTCAGAAATGTGGCTTTTGTTTTGAGATAAATTAAAGTGGCAAATAGAGTACTTTTTTGCCTATCAATTTTGTTTATTTTTTATTCGGCTTGTATTGACCAAAGTAAATTTTCACAATTGAATAAAGCAGAGAATGTATAAAATCAAAGGCCTGTTTGAAAATGGGCCAGTTGAGATAATCTAATACAAGGCAAGGCCTCTATTTTATCTGGGCCACTATCCACCCATAATTCTTCTTTCTAATTTCTTCGTGCGGCTACACCCAAATGAAACCCTAGCTGCCATAAACCCTATTTAATCCTTCCGTCTTCAATCTCCAGTTTATTCTACCAGCCATCCGAGGTATTTCACTGTTTTAATTCATCAGTTTTTTTCTTCAGATTAAATTTCTGCTATCAATTTCATTCAATTATTCGAGGAAATTCCGGTTTTAATTGGGAAAATTCTTGAATTTCTTAACTCTTTACACCGTATTTTTTTTCTTTTTGATTCACGTATATATATATATATATATATATATATATATATATATATATATTATGAATTAGCATATTGCATCTGTTTTACCCTCTCCTTGATGTTGCAATATTAAATGTGTTCAAGGAGATATAACTGATGCATAAATCGAATTCAGGATGTCTTACCAACCCTTTGCATAAGTTTACTTAAATTGCTCTGGAGTCAAATGGATCGTCCTAAATCACTTTGTTATTTTTCTATATAATCTTACTCTTCATTGAATTTTTAATTAAGTCTTGCTTGCTAGATTCTGCCTAAATTTGTAGTTAAATGGCAAATGACGAAAAACAAATTTTATGCTTAACCACTGAAATATAATGTGGACGAAAAACTCCGCTTATTATCTGATGCCATTGTTGTAATATTATTTTTCTACTTTCTCTGATGAATGTCCGTTTTTGTTCAATATGAACATTACATTCTGTTTTTATTAAATTGGTAAGGCAAATACTTTCTGGTGATGAAGGTCCATTTTGTTCAAAATTACATATTAAATTGAGTTTTTATTAAATTGAATTGGTAAGGCAAATGATGTTACTACAAAATGCTTATACTACACACTGAAACTGATGTAGAAAATATCTCTCCGCTTATTATCTGATGCCTTACCATTTCCAATACATTTATGTCTGTTTTATCAAGTCATTGATTCAAAAAAAATTAAGAAGCGTAGGTGTTCTTTAATCAAATCTAGAAAAACCGTTGGTTACAGAGCTTTAGTTTGAATCATGTGTTTCATGTTTAAGATCAAGGTTCTAAAAAATGCTAGGCGGGCGCGCTAGAGAATTCAGAAATAACTATAATATCCTAGACGGGACCTAGGCGTTTCATGAACGCCTAGCGCTTTTTAGAACACTGTTTGTGATTATTCTGCTCAATTACGTTGATTTTCTGTGTTAGATATTACTTCTTTAATTGTGTTGTAAATTTTTTATTCCTTGTACAATGAATCGATGATGATAAAAAGCAGACGGGCGGTCTGAACTGATGCCATGTTGATTGTCTGCAACAATTCCAACCTTGGAATGTTTCTGAGATTTAACTGTCACAAAAGAATTTGGTGTACTGTATTGTTTAGGTAGTCATTTTGCTTGGTCATTTGAATTGAAATTATTAACTACTCTAGGAAATGGCTTTGTATTTCTAATCCCAAGTTGTTTTCTTGAACGTTTACGTTTTCTCGAAAGAAAATTCATTGAATTTTCGAAAGTTTTGTATGAATACGATGATGAATTTGCTAATATTATGTCTGGACATCTGAGACTTTGTCTATGATATGTTTGTGCAAACTTTCTGAGCATTTCCTTCATCCTGCTTAGAACATCCATAATATAGAGTTGTTTCAGTAACTTTTTTTCAGCCTTCTATAAGGCAACAAATAAAAAATTAAAAATTCCGTCACAATGGTAGTGTATTTTTCTTCCTCAACAAGTGGTGAAGAATATAAAAAGTGCTATTTCTTGAGAAAGATTTTGTTTTCAAATAGCTTTATAATGATAAAAAGCCTATAAAAAGCTTTTTTTATGAAAATAAAAGTCTTCTAAAAACCTCATATTGTGGATGAGCTACTTCGGTAATAAAGGTTCGGCCCACGATGTGTGAAGCAATTATCTTACTTGGACTAACATAACTTTGCCCAATTATCTTACCTTTTTTTTTTGTTTGTTTGCCCTCACTATATGAAAATGTTGGGGTATTTCTCTCAGTTTGGCATCAAGGATTCATTTCAACCAGGGTGAATCCCGTGCTCTGCATTGAGTGTTGATCCCCTTTACTTTTCAGAAAGAAAGAGTGAACCTCCGTCCCAAAATACCTTATCACTATTTTGAAGATGCACGAAAATTAAGGAACAAGTATATAAGTTCAAAAGTATTGTGACTTGGAAAGATGCTGTGTGGAGGAGGAGGAGAAGAAGTTGAGTGGGATTTACAAATTTGGTCCAAAATTAAGTAGTATGATAATTTGTGTACGGATAATAGAAAAATAATAAAATTTGAACATTTAAGGAAATGGCACTTACCAATATGACACTAAAAAAAGAAATTAGTGCAAGTTGTTTTGTGACGGAAGGAGTAGTAGTCTAATGTATACTTCGTCGTGTTTATTGCAAAACTGACATGCGTACTTTCATTTATTTTCTATTTGACTTGCAAACTTTGGAAACATCAAATGTAGTATGCGTACTTTCATTTTCAAAATTTTGAGACGACTTTTTTAACACCTGTTAAAATACATAACGGGGCACTCTATATAAGGGGTAAAAGTGTAAGGAATAAAACTTAAAGTTCTAAAATTGAATTCCTCAAACATCTCAAACATCAGAACAATAGACGACGGAGCAGTGGCAAGAATTTCGAAACCAAAAATTGAATCTTTGTTCAAAGGCAGAGTTCATCAATGGCGGATTTGTTCGACCGCGGGAACCAGGTAAACTTTGTTATGGATTTGTTCCATCAGCGCGTTGAGCAATCATCGTCGTGTATGGAGCGGCGCTTTGGGGAAATGGGTTCGAATATTTTTGATGTGGGTCTCGATTTGGGGTTAGGGTTACCTGGGAGTGGGGAAATTGAATCGAATAGCTTTGAGGTAGATCTCGACTTAGGGTTAGGGTTAGGATTTGCAGAAGGTGTTTGTCGCGCCCCACGCTCGGGACACGCACGGAAGACGGCATAAAACATTTTAGGAAATTTTTTCGAAATGTACTTTCATAAAAGTTTCATATAACCAAACACATTTATTTGAAATTTGATTTCATTTCCACATAAACAAACTTTCACAATCCAAAGTACTTAGCCATAAGGCTTACACACTTTACTTACAAATTTACAACTCACCAACATGTTCCAAAAATAGGTGATACAAAGATGAAGTCACGGGTACACTACCCAAAAGGTTATACATTTACATAATGTAGCCTTTCCATAACACATATCCCAAAATGTCTTACCCAAAATCACCACCTCGACGTCCTCCCTTGTGCAGTGACCTATCCCCTGGCCTCTCCTTTATCTAAAACAGTAAACAAATAAGAGTGAGAATGAATCTCAGTAAGCTACTAAAATGCAACTACGTTACATGCTGAAATGATACTCGGAATTGAACAATGTCAATAAACATCCACATAGCACATAACATGATAGGTAAAGCCAACTCATCTTCCACACGTAAGGCGGAATAAAACACTCATAAGTGGATACTGAGCCAAGGTTCTCGAATCAAACATATAACCATCTGAGAGGTATCAACTGAGCAGCACCAAAGGGCTGAAACCGGTTCCGGAACCAAACAATAACAATAACAACAACAACAACAACGGGGGGGGGGGGAAATGACACAAAGTCATAACCTAAATGGTGACTAAACTCACACAAATGAGAGCTAGCCCAATTCGTGGCCCAAGGAAGGGTGTTAAAAATGGGAAACCAATGGTAGAAGCCTTACAATGAACTTGGCTCGTGTGCCATTATAATCCCTACCACTGCACGACTCTACAACAAGTACCAGCTGAACTTTCAAACGAGCATAGTAATGAATACTTGCTTAAACAACAACCGGGGGCAATGATTCCAAAGTAGGGAATCAAGATAAACACATCACAAAAATGAACCAAACCAAACCACACCAAAAGATGTTCAACCAAATCCAATTAACATTTAGTCAAATTTCACAACTCTTATGTTCACAAAGGAACCAATTTCAAACACTAGGGTGTTCCACAACAACCCTCTAGGTACTCTAGGATATCACCTAAGACCTAGACCAAGATTGAACTTTAAATCACTTGAAATGGAACAACTCAACTTTTCAGCAATTATGGGCGGTCGCCCAAACCAGACTGGGCGGTCACCCAAAATGCTCTGTCCCAGACCAAACCTTTCAGTAGTTGTGGGCGGTCGCCTAAACCCATTCTGGGCGGTCGCCCACAAGCCAGACTCAGAATTCTCAAATTTCTCCTGCAAGTCAAATTCATCCGTCCCAATCTTAGGAGTATAACTTACTAACACTTATACTATTACCAGGAGTGCAACAACCATCCCAAAACATTACTTTCAATTTAACTAGTCATTCCTACACAGAAGGTGAATACTCCCTTTGTCCCAAAATTGCAATTATCACAAATATCATTCAAATCACAAAATTAACAAGTACAAAGTATAACATATATGACCATAGTAACTTACCTATTTCCGGAAAAAATATCGCAGAAATATGTTTTGTTCGGGTAGAAATGACCTATTCAACACCCTGATCATTTTTATATAATTAGATTTTAAAACGGATAAATAAATAAAAAGAATTAAATCGAAATAGGTTGAACTTACCTTTTTCTCCTAACCCTAGGAATGAACGAGGAAAAGTTGCAGAGCATAATAAGAACACAGAGGGAGAAGTGATAAGCATGTTATGAGAGATTTTTACCCAACTTTCGTTTTTAACAATTAAGCCCCTAAGGTTATAATTTCACTAAGGACCCTAAAGTTTCAACTTAATCAATTAACTCCCTTAATATTTATTATTACTAACCAAGTAATTAACACAAATAATCATACAATATGTGCAAGTCATAAAATATTATGCAATACATAAAATGCACACATAATGTCAAATTAAAATCCCCAAAAATATAAAATAAATAGGGACGGGTTTTGGGGTCGTTACAGTGTTGATCTCAACGATGATAAAATCGATGATAATTCAGGGTTCATGGTTGCTGATTCTGGTGAAGATTTCTTTTTGTCTAGGAGGAATGGCACAGTATCGGATTCAGGTGGGTCTTCCATTGTTTCCAGGGGTCGATTGGTGATGGTGGGTGGTGGTTGGTGGTGGTGGTGACCTTGGGGAAGACGGTTGGGATTGGGATAATGAGATGAATTGCATTTTAAAATTTACACTTTCACCTCCTTAATTTATCATATACTACATTTGATGTTTCCAAAGTTTGCAAGTCACGTTGAAAATAAATGAAAGTATGCATGTCAGTTTTGCAATAAACTCATACTTCGTCTCAAAACACTTTATACTACTTTCTTTTTCGTAGCCCCCTTTCTCAAAATATTCAAGTTTTATTATTTTTCTGTTACTCCTATCCCACTAGCATACTCACACACTTTAATTTAGACCACACTCTCATTCAACTTATCACCCTCAAATACTTTTAAATATGGGTAAATATAAAATTATAAAAAAGTGTCACAAAATTTGGTCTACAAAATGATGTATCAAAATTTTATTGGTGTTTTTAAATAGAGTGTGTCGGGTCAATTATCGATGTAACCAATAAAATATCGTCACCTCATTTTGTGAATTTCTTTTGTGCCCCTAGCATTGCCCTTTAAATATACGCATTCTTTAATTCATGTGCATTCTTAAAATGGTGCAAGTTGTTTTGGGACGAGGGAGTACATCTTTTCCTTTTCGGGTGAGTGAAAAGAAGAGAGAAAGCAGAGTAGGAAATAGTAATGGATGGTTGTTATGAATAGGAATGAGACACTCAAAATGTCAAATTTGTTTTGAGACGTAGGGAGTATACTTTTTTAAATGATCATATAATTTAGTCAATTACGTAACCAAATAACTATTCATATTATATACTCTCTCTGTCACTCTGTAATCTACAAAAATGTCATTGTGGTTGTCTGACTTTAATCTACAAATGTTCCAAAATTAATACTCCCTCTGTCTTGTTAAAACCGGTGGAGAGGATTGTGATATAATATGTTTGTCTATTCACTCTCCCAAAGATTTACAATAACTTAACCCTATATTTATACTAAAGCCTAAACATTATTTCTTGAGGAATACTCATCTTCCTAAAATACATCAACTAATTAAGGTAAACTATAACTCTAAATAAGGTAAAATATATTCTCTTGATTCTATCTCTATTTAACTTGATCTTCTCTTGACTGGTCAAACTCGGTCCGCTCCATGCAGTCTCGGCCCGCTCCATCTTATTCTCCAACTCCCCCCCTCAAGTTGGAGGATCTACAACGTAGATACCCAACTTGCCAATACGCCAATTAAAACGGGGAATAAAAAAAAATCAGCCTTTTTTTATTTCATCGTCAGTCCACTTGACGAGACATCTGTGCTCACAACTGGTCTGTCAACTGCCTTGTCAAGTGCCTACGTCCAGCAACCCAGTTTTTTTCTTTCGATCTGTCCTTTTGTCAATCAGTCGACGTCGGTCGTCCTTGGCTGCATTATTGGTTGAAGTTGACTTCGCCTTCATCAAAAATCCGGTGAACCACCACCAGTTTCTGTGCTCGTCCCTTTTTTCAATCGTCAGTCCACTTGTGTGCAACATTGACATCACAAGTGTCTTAACAAGTCAACAGTCAATTTGCCCAGAATTCTCCTGTCTTCTTCGTCATGCTGCACTTGCGTTCTGATCGTCAATCTGGTGCAAATTTTCAGGAGTTAGGCAGCCATCAATTTCGAGCACCAACTCCGGTTGATTTCATATTCGGTTGTATCGGATCATTAGGGTTTCTTCACCGATACAAATCTTCCGCCGAAAACAATGGCACCACTGCCGTCGCTGCCGGTTTCTAGTTTTCTGGTCGTGCTCCGTTGTGTTCGTCTTGCACATTCTGTGCCACAAAGGAACAAGGTCGTCATGAACAGGTCCCTCCTCAACGTGTTTGTCGTGCACAATCGGTGCCACGAAGAGGTCTTCATGGGCTCCTCCCGTCATCTTCATCGTCTCCGTCATGTCACCGATTCATGGCAACAATCTGGTCTTCAAGAATGGGTCCCTCCTCAACGCTTTCATCGTGCACATCCGGTGCCGCAAAGAAGCTTCCATGGGCTCCTCCCATCACTTGATCTTTTCTGCCATGTTGCCTACCATGGCAATGATGGCTTCATCGCAGAAGCATATGGATAGTCAGGCCCCCATATCGGAGGCTGTGATACCATGTTAAAACCGGTGGAGAGGATTGTGATATAATATGTTTGTCTATTCACTCTCCCAAAGATTTACAATAACTTAACCCTATATTTATACTAAAGCCTAAACATTATTTCTTGAGGAATACTCCTCTTCCTAAAATACATCAACTAATTAAGGTAAACTATAACTCTAAATAAGGTAAAATATATTCTCTTGATTCTATCTCTATTTAACTTGATCTTCTCTTGACTGGTCAAACTCGGTCCGCTCCATGCAGTCTCGGCCCGCTCCATCTTATTCTCCAACTCCTGCTCACGGTTTGAGCACTTTATAGAAATATTTAAGATCTGAATAAAAATTTAAAAAAAAATGTAAAATGATCAACATTAAAAATCCTCTCAATAATAATTTATAAATATTTTTTTGGAACATAAATATTTTTATAAAGTGTTGATCAAAACGAACATAAGTTGACCAGTTTTCATCAAAAGTGTCAAGTGAGCTGGGGCGGAGGGAGTATGTTTTAATCTTTCCGTCCTATAGTATGTTCACCTCAACTCTTTATTCCAAACCCCACATTATCTTTCCTACCTTATTTTTTATACTCATAACACTTACATCACGTCAACCATTTCTTAATCTCTATATAATGGGAGGGTGGACATATACTCTAGGACGGATAGAGTAATATCTTTTCAATAGTGGACTCGCTTGTCATACTCACAACAACTATCCACTTAGTGTTATCTACCATTCTCTCTGCCACTCAACTATCTACACTCACAACACATTAAATTTTCAATCATTTTCTTAATTCTTGTGCCAAGACTCATTTTTATACATTAAAAGGGGAAAAAAGGATTACCAGTCAAATGCGTACACCTCTATTTGCTTTGATATGTAATATTACAGTATTAATAGTTATCCCTCTCATATCTGTACCAATCGATGTAAGATATAAACTAATAATGCGCATAATTCATGGTGTCCGCAAAAAGTTAGATAATCATCCCATTTGAAAATATAAAATTTCAAAAAATTCTTTAAACGTAACATCCTAAAACTTTTTCAGACTTTAAATACTATACTCCCTTTGTCTTATAATTATGTGCACAACTAAGTGTGCATGTGAGTTAATGTATGAATAGTAGAGAATAGTTGTGAGTGTAAAAAAAAAGTATGAGAAATAAAGTGAGATATGGAATAATAAGTTGATCAGTGTTGTGTGTATAAAACTTAAGTAGTAGAGATAGTTAGTTAGATAAATAGTAAAATTTACTGTCATTTTAGGAAAATATGTATTATCATTGGAACCAAAAATAAATAAATTACGCATGTAATTAAGGTAATACGCGAATTCATTTTCAACTTCAAAATAGAGGCGTAGGAGACCCACAACTAAGTGTGCATGTGAGTTAAATATGTATTATCATTGGAACCGTTTGTAACACGGTCCGGTTCCTGTTCATCCCTCTGAAAACCGTGAATCGGCGGTTCCAAACCGCCATGAACCGCCTAGAACGAACCGGAACCGTTATCAAAATCGTTAGAAAACCATCAAATCCGTCAAAAACATTAGATTTCTAACAGTTTCATCAGAATTAACCGTTACTAACGGAACATTGACAAGAAAAGCTGAGTTTTCACTGGTTTTTTAGCCAAATTCAGTAAATTAAAATTATAAAAATTTGTTAAGTATATAAAAGAAAAGAGGAACAGACCTATTTAGTTTTTTAAACATTTTTTCTATACATTTTTTGTAAAAAAATCGGCAATAAAATATTATTATAATTATTTTTCTGTTTTTTTTTTTAATTTATTTAAAGGAAACTGTGACCGACGGTTCCGAACCGTGAACCGAAAGAAAAACAATTCGGTTACAGTTCAAGCTTTTCCAGAACCAGAACCGTGTTTGGTCATTCCTGGCATAGACTAAAGGAATTTGGTTTCTATTAGTTGACATAGTACAAGGGCCCATGTGGGAATGATGGGAAATTGGCGCGTTGTCATTGAAACTTATCTGAACGTAGTCAAATCAAATTTTTGGCAGCCCAACACCTAAACGCGTACCTCTTTCATTTGTCGATTTTTTTTTTTTTTTCTTTTGCAAGTAATGTTGAAAAGGAAAACATATTTGATTAATATCTAAAAATTAATGATGCAAAAGAAAAAAAAAGCGAAAGAATGATCAATAACAAAGAAAAAAAATCGAATAATAATAAAAATGAAATTATATTGTTAACATATTTGATTAATATCTCTAAAAAAACATATTTGATTAATAAAATAAAATTAACTTTATAAGATGGGGCCTAATTGGTTGTTTAGCCAATTAAAATGATAACATTAATTTATAATTTCCAATGCATTGGAGCCATAGAGGACGTTCAAGTAGCTGCAGCTAGCACCCTCGCAGCGTCAACATGTACTGATAAAGGTTGCTTCTTCCCTCATTGAATAAAAGTTTAATACTCCCTCCGTCCCATAACTATATAAATTTTCATTTTGAACATACCATTGATAAGTTATCATTTCTTAAAGGGCGAATTACATTTTAGGCCCAAAAGTTTGGGGGTGTTCCTATGATGGGCTCTAAAGTATCTCCGTTAATATTTTGAGCCTCAAAGTTGTCATTCTGTTAGCATTTTAGGTCTTTTAACCAGTTTTGTTAGAAAAACTCGTTAAATAGGCACGTGTCACACACATACCACCTAACGGAGGATAGTTTGAAATTGATTTAACTTATAGGGGGTTTACTCCACATTCTTAAATTTAATGGGCTTAAATATTAAAAATTATTTTTCAAATAATTAACCTTTTTAAAAATAATAACATTTATATAAAGAAAATTTAATGGCCTTAAATATTACTCCCTCCGTCTCAAACTAAGGTTCTTACTTTCCTTTTTGGTTTGTCCCAGACTAAGGTTCTTAGTTACTTTATTACCTAAAATGAACAATGGGTCCCACATGTCATTCTCACAACAAAAACATTATACCCACTTTATCTCTCTTACTTTTTCCTACTTTACTTTTCATACTCACAACATTTATTTTTTCTTAATCTCCGTGTAAAGTCAAACTAAGAACTTTAGTCCAGGACGGAGTGAGTAAAATATTTTTTGCTCAAATTAAAAAAAAACTATGAATAAATATTACTTTGATGAATTCAAAAACAATATTATTCTCATTTATATATTTAGCAAAAATAATATTTTTTCATCACCAATTTTAAATATTATCACTTTTTCTAACTTCAACCACCAGCATCAGCATGTTTCAAAAAAAAAAAAAAAAAAACTTCAAGAACCCCAAAACCTCCATTTCAGTATACAAACTCGCCGTCGAATTCACATACCTCTCCATTCTCCTCACCATAGCCTCCATATCCTTAACCAAGAACCCCAATTCCTTCAATTCAATAACTCCATTAACAACATCACTGTAGACAAGCTCAAACCCTTGCAATGCCGGAAGAGTACATCTCTTTCCCAACCTTGAAACTACGCCGGCGAGTCGATTCAAGTCCTCGAGCTTCCCCGACAAGGCCAACTCGAGCAAAAACGTTTCGGCGGCAGAGACAAGGGCGACAACGCTGTCGGATTTGAGGATCTCGTTCTTCAACTTCGAGATCTCGGTGTCGGTTAACGATTTGTGGAGGTGTACAGTCTTGGTGGGGAAGGGAAGGGTCGCCGGAGATTGCAGTGGGGGTAGCCGACGGATAAAGGTTGCCGGAGGGAGAGGAAAGGAGTCGCCGGTGAGGGATAGGGGTCGCCGGAGTTGGGAGGGAAGAGTCATTATGTTTTTAAAAAAAGTTAATTATTTGGAAAAGAATTTTTAATATTTAAGCCCATTAAATTTAAGAATGTGCAGTAAACCCACTATAAGCTAAATCAATTTCAAACTATCCTCCGTTAGGTGGCATGTGTGTGACAAGTGCCTATTTAACGAGTTTTTCTAACAAAACTGGTTAAAAGACCTAAAATGCTAACAAAATGACAACTTTGGGGCTCAAAATGCTAAAGGAGATACTTTAGAGCCCATCATAGGAACACCCCTCAAACTTTGGGGCCTAAAATGTAATTCGCCCTTTCTTAAATTGGTAAAGAATCTTTACTATTCCTCTCACTCATTATCTTTCATAATTTACTTTTATACTCACAACACCAATTAACCTACCATTCACTATCCCACTTTTCTCGCTTCACTTTTCACACTCACAATAGCTACTCACTGTTATTCATCCTTTAATTCTTGTGCACAACCCATTTTATCCACATAATTATGGGACGGATGTAGTATATTATAACTTTTTAAAATTTAATTTTAATAATTATAAAGATTTAGAAAAAAGAGAGGATATTTTATGTATTTTGTTTGGGTTTGGGAAAATGAGTAAAGTTCAAGTAGTTGAGGTGAATAATTTGAACATAAAATTCAACCTCAAAAACCATGTTTAGGTATGGGAAATCAAATTGACAAGACGTCTAATGTAATGTAATGTAGTTAGCGTACGACCCATTCGGAAGTGGGTTCATCATTAGCCAACCCATCGGGTCCACTCACGTTCACTTCACACTCACACCTACTCCCTCCGTCCCGTCGAAAATTGCAAAAAAAAATCATGGCACAAGAATTAAGGGAAAAGAGAAAAAGGTGATGTGTTGTGAGTGTTGATAGTTGAGTGGGAGAGAGAAAGTGGGGTAGAGAATAGTTAGTGGGTTAGTGGATGTGAGTATGAGAAGTGGGACCCACTAATTAAAAAGTATTAAAAACTTTCCATTTATGGAATGTGCAATTTCTATGGGACGCCCATTTTAGTAAGTTTTGCAATTTTCGGTGGGACGGAGGGAGTATTTCATATTTCCATTGAATAATAACATAATAATGTTATGACACAAAATAAGGTCATAAAATATTGCTCATAAAATAAAATGAGGTGGTAATATTTTATTAGTTTCATTGATAATAGACGCGCCACACCCTAATTAAAAACACCCTAATTAAAAACACCAACAACGCCTAGGATTTTACCGACAAATTTTTGTGCCCGCCGTAGTACTATCCATTCCATTTCATTCTCTTCAATATCTATGCTCCTATATCTCCCACCCTCCTACACTCACCAAAAACACCCATTGATCAAACAAGCTCTGTTTTGAAAAATGAAAGACGAAGAATCACAGAGCTGTAGCACCAATTTCAAAAGACACCCCTCTTCTCCCCAATTCCCAACTTCAACTATCACCGGAGCCGGAGGACTGTTATTTGGCCGTGGCCGGTACAAATTCTGGGCACTGGCGGCAATTTTGGTGCTGGCGTTCTGGTCCATGTTCACCGGCTCCGTCACTCTCAAATTGTCGTCACTCAACAGTAATAATCCTAATTACAACCTTCTCTCCGATTCCTTACTCAACGGTGACCTTGACATCTTGGAAATTGAGGAGAGAGAAAAATTGGTGACGCGGTTGTGGGATGTGTATACCCACAGCTCCGTTATTCCTTTGCCGAGGTTTTGGACGGAGGCGTTTGAGGCTGCTTATGAGCATTTGACCAGTGAAGCTGCCGGAGTTCGGAACGCCGCTTTTTCTGAGATTGCTAAGATGTCGTTGCTCTCCCTCCATGTTGATTCACCGCCGGCGCAACCGTCGGTTAGTTTGCCATAGCTTACGTCTAATTTATTTGTCAATATTTTTGTTATAAATGTGTTTACTCCGTATTTATTTGGATATTACTTCTACAATTGTAAAATTGAGTTTGTACACAATAAAAAAATGTTTATTATTATCTCCGTTTCAAAAATGATAGTCTCATTTTATTTTAATTGTACCATCCTCACTTTCAAAATTAAGAATTCAAAATCACTGAATTTTAAAAATATACTCCGTATAATGTAACTTTAAAATATTTAAAAAGTCAAATACTCCCTCTGTCCCAAAATACATGTAGTTTAAAGGTTGAAATTTGTCTCAAAATGTTTGTAGTTTTGCTTTTATCTAGAAATCTTTGACATTGTTTGTCAGATATACCCTTATTTATGATGGTAGTTGTCATTGTAAAAGCATTTAATTGTCTTGGTACTTGAAATATTTCAAGGGTAATTTAGTCATTAGACATGCATTAATTGCTTTTCTTAATTTGTTGCTTTTCTTAATTTGTGTGAAATTCCTAGAACTACAAGTATATTGGGACGGCGGGAGTAATATTTTTGAGACGGAAGTGGTATAGTATAGTGGGAGTATTTACTTCACACATTGTAATTTAATTCACAAATTGTAATTTAATAAAGAGCAATGCTAGGAGTAGGGGTGAGCAAAAAAAATTTGGAACCGGACCGGACCAAAAAAACCGGACCAAACTAGTAAAAATCGGACCAGACCAGTACATATGGTTTGGTTCCGGTTCTAAAATATTATAGAACCAGTATATTGGTTCGGTTCTGGTTCTTGGTGAAATTAATCTGGTTAGAACCGGACCGGACCAGTTGAGCACATATACTACATATTTATTTTATATGTATTATCTTATAGTAATAAAATTATATACTTACTTTTGTATTATTATTTTTTTAATGGCCCATTTAATTTTTTTTTTTTTAAAAAGACCCATGTAACTATTTGTAAGATGAGCAATATATGTTTCTTTTTGTTTGTTAATCATAGTTGTAATATTTAATACTATAGTGATTATATTTTGTGAATTGATACTTTGGCCGTATAATTTGACGGTACTTCAGTTTTTTGGGTTTTTTTTTTATATAGATTTATAATTAATATTAAGATTATATTTGTGTTTGATCTTGTCAATGTTGTGAGTAAGAAAGTTTGAAAGAAATAAACTTCACATGATTAATAATTGTAGAACCGGACCAGACCAGACCAGTAGAACCAGAACCAGTGTGTTTGTTCTCACAAGTATTGGTTTGGTTCCGGTTCCAAATTTTTAGAGAACCAGAGTATTGGTTCCGGTTCTGGTTTTGTGATATTTTGTCAAAAAACGGACCAGACCGGACCATGATCACCCCTAGCTAGGAGCATAAAAGAAGTTTACAAAATGATGGATACAAAGTGGGGTGACGATATTTTATTGGTTGCTTCGATTGTGGACCCGGTACACTCTAATAAAAAGCACCAATAGATTTTTGACATATAATTTTGTAAGCCACATTTTGTAGAACTTTTTTGTGACTTTATATTTACACTTTAATGATGTAGAGTTGTAGACTGCAGAGTTACTTATTTGTATTTTCGACCTTTCATTTTGAGAAGGAACTCGTACTATATCATGTTTTGAGAAGGGGAAAAAGAAATAGAAAACCAGTGCTCCCCTCTCCACATCCAAGAGGTATCTGAAATACTACGCAAATTAAGAAAATGATTGTTGAAAATTTGCTTCTATTTGCATACCCCTCTGTCCCAGAATGATAGTCCCCCTATTTTCATGGGTTTTACGAAGGAATTTTGAGTAATAATTAGGGCTATTTTTAATTATTCTAATGAAATTTTTGAAATTATTCTTGATACACCATTATAAATACTATTAATATCAATTTTTAGATTCACATTAATATAATTATAAGTAGCATTTATAACTGCTCAAAGTTTCCTCGTAGTAACAACGAAAAAAGGTGGACTATCTTTCTGGGACGGAGGGAGTATAAATTACCAACTCGTAAAAGTTAAAGCTCCTAGATAGGGACTCGATTATGAGTACCGAGCCTTTTAACAGGTCCCAAACATGCGGCATCACAAATCAAACATAGTACAATCAAGCTGTGGCCGAGCCTTTTAACACTTCCCAAACATGCAACATCACAAATCAAACATAGTACAATCAAGCAGTGGCAGAGTGAGTCAGGAATTTTTTAAAAGGGGGAAAAATTGAATAACACATTTAAGGGGGGCAAAAAAAATGTTAGTGCATTTATTTTTTAACATAAAGGGGGGCAAAGTCTAATACTATAAAGCACTAATACTCCTAACTTCTAAAATAATATTGACTAGTAAAAACTTGGTTCTTTAAAACAAAGGGGGGCAATTGCTTCCCATTCAATACACATACCTCCGCCCCTGCAATCAAGCACTCTTGATTAATTCAAACTCATAACCTTGTGAAACACGTCGTAACGAGGGCATCACTACTTGGTGCAATCATGCACTCACAATACTCGAGTTTTGTGCCGTAGCTAGGACATTTTTTAGTTTGTGCACAGATTACACTATAAAGCTTTAAAATGTATCTTGTGTAGAAAAAATGCCTACTGTGGTTGAACCCAAACCTCAAAATGAAAACCTAGTATCTTACCACTAAACTAAACAAACTTACTAATTCAGTGGATGCACTTGAACCCATACTAATAGCTATAGATCGCCCCTTGCGTGAGGTTGGTGTAATAAATGCAAGCAAGATGGTTCACAATTTCTTAAAGAATTATTAGCTGAAAGTTTCCTAGTTTCACTAATCTGAGCTCATATGGTTACGGTGACTTCAAGGCAAAAGAGATCATTTTGATGCGGTTCTGATTTTTTTGAAGTAGGTAATATACAGTTGTTTTATGTTAGAATCAATCAGGTGATTTCGTCCACATGATCATGCACTATCATTTCATACGTGCTTTTTAAAATGCGAGTATGATAATCTTTCTTAGTCCAGGAAAAGGTACTCATAACTTGAAAATATTGGTTTCAGAGCATCAGAGACAGAAGTACGACCAAAAAGCAGATTGCGAAAGATGAGAAGGCGGCAATGGGAACTGCAGCTAGGACTCGTAGATTGTAGGCAGTGAGCTGAAGTCGGTCTACAAAAATTCCTCTGTTAGATATTCAATCATAATAATAACAGCTAAGATCCGATCCCCTCCTTTCCTGCTAAGTAGCCTAAAGACGGCTAGTGGCAGGAGTAGATTTTGGCTTCAAAGGTTAAAGAAAATGTCTCTACCCTTTTTAGAATAATGTTCATAAAATCAATTAAATGTGTATTTCTGGCTTGTAAGAGTTACACCTCTCTCTCTTGGAAGAAATTTGCATTTTGTAATTGCCTGAAATTTGTGTTTCCTTGTCATCAAATGCACCTAAAAATATGTGCATTAAGTTTTTGTACTATGTCCTAAAGTTCAGTTTGTAATCATACTACTTTAACAAAAGATGTCCGCCAAATGCCACTTCACATCAACAGATAAAATAGATAGAAGAAAAAAACAGGCGGTTAATTCTGATATAAAATAAAAGAACCCAACTTGGGTTTCTAGACTACAGTTGAACTATTAGTTCACAAAATTGCTTGAGCAGATGGAAATTGTCACTGCTGCTGTCAGCTCTATAAGGGGGGAAACAAAGACAAAAAAAAGCCCTAATAATTCAAAAATCATTTACAGACAGCTCTTGAGAAATGTATATACAAATTTCATTAATAAAACTTAGTCTTCCACGGTCTGAATCTCCCCCATCATGATCCGGTTGCTCACCACATTGAAGCCCAAAACATCAGGACTAACCTTCTTCCCTTTCTTCCCCTTCTTCTTTCCGGCAGTTTTGATGGACCCGTCTGAAACCATGGTGGCTTTACTTCCTTGCTCAGAATAATCCCTAGTGCTATCTTTGACGGAATTCACGTCTACGGTGACCTTCCGATCATTCCGGCTTTGGAAGGCTACATCAAGGACATCTGCTGGTAAAAAGTCTTTGTAGTTAAGGAACTTCTCTATGAATTTATGGTCAGGGTCAAATGAACCAAGGTTCTCTGTCAGAAGTATCTCCGCCTCCGATCTGGATTGCTTCATGCAGAATTCCAAAAAGCTAGTATCTAGTAGGAGAAAAGAAATATAGTCAACACTAATGATTCTTCTGGTATAACTGTAGTATCTAAACAATGAGATGACCATGGAAACTTGCCAGGCCATGCAAGTTCAAGAATACGTTTGATTACCCGCTTCCCCCACCCACCCACCAAATAAACAGCGAAAGGCGAAAGAAAAAAAGCCAAGACCACAAAAAACAAACTTTTTTGCCGTGATCAAGGAATCCGCTCCAATATAACCATATAGGAAAGGAAGACTCATCTCACACACAACGTTCTCTCTTTCTATCTCTCTATATATATAATTATGACTCCTCTCACACACAACGTTCTGTGTGTGTGTGTGTGTGTGTGTGTGTGTCGAGTACTTCCATCTCATTTATGATTGCTGGAGAGATGTATGCATTCAACAACCAGAAGTTAAATCAGGGAAAAAGTGGTCCCTAAATATGTGCCAACTGCCAAGCGACCCTACATTGCACCGGACCTCTGAGGTCTGCCAGTAAGCAGGTTTTAAGCTGTTAAAAATACCATAAATGCAACCAAAGGATAACATCTTGGTTGAATTTTTACAAAAGAGAATAGAGAAGACTTGAAGTACTATCAGGTCGACACATCATCTAGAATTTCATTAAAAGTAATGGCAAGAATGTGATTAAAAATAAAGAAAAACACACTTTAGATTGTGCCGCCAAAAACTTCCCCATGTATTTCCATGTTAAATGCAAACTGAAACACGTCATAACCACAGCAGTGCTCCCCGTGATTAATGCAACATTAAGACGCTTACAATCAAAACTAACAGGAAGGTTTGTCTTTAAATTAGGAAGGTATGTCAGCTTAAATCAGGTCAGGAATTTGGTAAATGCTACTACCTCTCTCCCGAAATGAGTGTCCCAAAAAAAATCAAATTTGCTCTTGATCAAAGAGTTAATTTGAATATTATTTTTTTGGACGTTCATTTTGGTAAGAAGGTAGTAGTATAATATAATAATGCATGCTTAAAGTTGTTGGCACATCATGGAATTTAGGAACATAAAATGTCCACCCAAAATCAGCCTGCCCAGATACCAGAAGGTGAAGACAAAGGCAATATTCTCACTCCTAATGAAAAGGAAAACCGAGCAGCATTGCTATACAACACAATACCTTTTGTTCCAATAAGCCTGACACACTCACTTTCACACCAATTTCTGAAGTCAGTCGCCTCTGCAACAGTAGGGTAAAAAGGTTACATTGTGATTCTATGAGAGAGGAAGAAGAGAAAAAATAATAGAATGTCAGGCAGAAAGAATGCTTCACCTGAATGCTTAGTCAATACATCTTTTTTCCCTTTCAAGGCAGGAGACGATGAAAGAGAGTTTTCAGCAGGTCTGCCACCCGCGGGCTTCTGTCGACTAGATGAGCCACCGAGAGTTACCTTTACGGGGGGTATTCTTGCCCCAACTGCCCTGGCTTGATAGCTGAGGGAAATCAGGCCTACATGAGGGGAAAAAAAACATTCAGAACTGCACTTAATTCTTTGCGAAGAAACGGTTTACATCAGCAAAACAATTCAACCACCATCAGGTACATGATAACATCTAACATACAAAAACAAAAGCAGCCTCCATATAGGAATCCAGATGACAAGAACTGTGATATAAATAAGTAAAAACAGAAGAAGTGTATTTAGAATAAAAGTTGCAAACATTAAGAACCCACTTGAAACTAAGAAAATGATTCATATAGACTGGCAAAATCTGAAAGCCAGGGTTAAAACATCAAGTAACACCGGTTTTTGCCTAAAACGATGCTCCATCCCAACACGTGTCTCCTGTTGACTTTAAATTGGGCTTAAGAGAGACATAAGAAATATTCCTTCTATGCCCTTAAATTTTCATTTAATGCTATCAAATTAATGTGACCCATTTTATTTTTCCATCTCTTAACTGAGAATGCTTTAACAGACTTAAATTAGGAAAAAAAAATCTAGATAGATTAAGGTGGAAACTGGGATGAGATGGAATAAAGGACACTTAATTTGGGTTGGAGGGAGTACTAATTAGCAAACAAAATACATAGGTATGTGCTTCCTATAGCTACATGTGGTGCCATGGATGGTGCTAGCTTATGTGTCTTCTGTACTTTCACAATGACCATTCATTTCTTAAATGCATCTGATTCTAGAGTCCACAATACAGCTAAAGATAAGGCATCTAACACACTTTCTGTTACATTCGATACGATCTTTTGATCGAAGTACCATGGTTTTGTTCAGTGTTACCAGTAAATGCAAGGCACAAAAAGTCTGTAGATTAGCGCTATTTTCCAATAAAATATAGTGCCAGACACTTATTAGTTATTTCTACAACAGATTATATAGTGATAACATAACATCGTAGAGAAGTAGCAAGTAATATAAAACAAAACGACATGCCAAGAACGACTATAGAAAATATCAATGAAGAGGGGAAGACATACTGTTTTGTTTCTTGCTTGGGCTGGTCTAGTGGGCCCCAGAACAAGTCTTCATCAGATTTGTGCCTCATCTGAGAAGCATGAGAATTAATCTGGATTGGTGATGCCGCCTTGGCAGGAGATGATGCAGAAGAGGACCACGAATGGCCAGTTCCCCGAGAAGACTGCGACTGGGAAGATTTCTGAGGAATTGGCACGGGAACTTGTTGCTGACCAGAAGAACCTTTCTTCTCTTGCTCCTTCAGAATGTCTCTCAAAGATGTCTGTCTTCCATGCTTACCCGACTCAGCAGACCATGCTGGAGCAGGCGAAGGGTTTGCATTTTCTCCTCCTTTCCAGACCACAAAATCACCTAAAGAAGGACCAGAAGGGACTGCTGGTAATGCTTCCTTCTCCTGTTGTACATGACGAGCGCTTTTGCCTTTGTCATTTGAACCAACAGTGAAATCAGCTGAAGCGACAGGAACCGCAACCTTAGTTCCAGCATTTTTAGTTTTTGCAGACTTCTTGCGACTCTTTTTCGATTCTTTAGCCTCAATAAAATTGTCATTGTCAACTGAGTCAGACTGAGAGCTTGTGACAGTCAAGGGAGGCAGACTGGATATGGTGTCAGGAATCTCTTTCTCAAGAGACCTGGCAAGAACTTCATCTGCCAATAGATCATGTAATTGGCTTTTCTTGATTTTCTGATGGAGAGAAACTTCAGGCTCTACCAAATTCAACTCCGAATTATCAGTATCTTGCTTACTGGTAACAACTCCAGCCCAGGGAGTAGAAAGACTCGTCGAGCTAAGAGAAGTGGAGATATCAGAAACATCCATCTCTGCTGCTTTTCTCTGCTCCTCCTGCTGGATTTCCAATAGTGACTTTGGCTTAAAACCAGGAGCAGGCTTCCAAGCTCGTTGTCCAGTATGCACCTGTGTGTTCACCTGTGAGACAGATCCTGCCTGCTCATATTCACTCTTGTTCTCGAAAGCTTGGCCAACATCTCCAGACACCCTTGTGGCCCAGGTGCTCTTACCTTGTAGAGGATCCACAACCGCAGAAGCCTCTCTTACATCTTGAGGATAAGCTTCAGAAAGTGTTTCTGCTTGTACAGCATGAGTCCCGGCTATTGCATCATTGAAATTGTTGGCTTCAGTTTCAGATAGCTTTGGCTGTTGCATTTTAGATACACCCTTTGCCAGGTCACAGGATTGTGCCTTGGAGGACTTTTGCTTCCTTGACTTTTTCTCAGAAGATTTCTTTACCTCACGTGGCTCAACAGTCTTTGCTTCTTTTAAACCAGAGGGCTCATCGATTGACTCTTCTCTTTCAACTTGTGGTTCCTCAATAGCAGCACTGGGCTGAGCCGCCTCAGAAGCTGTAATTGCTACAGGTTCATTATTTGTCAAATGTATTGGTGATGCCTGCTCCTGACGATGATTGTCCACCACTTCGGGGAGCCGTGATGTAATCGTAGCCGCTGATTCCTGCAAGGAGCCCGTCTTCTGAACATCGTCACTTTGTTTTGGTAGGGAAGCACCCCAACCTTTGTCATGCATAGTATTACCAAACATTTGATGGGGTAAATGTATAGAAGATGCTTCAGAACCAATATTATTGCTACCATCTTGAGAAAGATTTTGAGGCGAATTCACAAAGTTAGAAACAAGTTCATCCCGAGTATAAGGAACTTGATTATGTTGACCCATCTGGAACACCTCATGTGGTGTCTGAAACCGGAGATGATCTACTGAAGCATTCCCAGAAGGCAAGCTAACAGGAGGTAATTGTCCATAAGATTGATCACCAAAACGCTGGAGAGAATTGCGATCCGACTGGGCCTGAGAAAACAAATGCTGCTGCAGTAGTAACTGCTGCTGCTGCTCCTGCTTCTGTTTAAGCAACAAATCAATTAATGACATCTGTTGTGGAGGAGCAGGGGCCTGGAGTTGCGGTTGTGATAAGTGATACGCCTGCAACAAACTTTGCAGTTGGGGATCTTGAGAGATACCCATAGCAAGAAGATTTTCAGGAGTTACTTGGCCTGCAGGATTATCAAAACCTTGAGGTCGTAAACCTGGGAGGGAAGAAGTATTATGTTGTTGCAGCCTTTGCTGGATACCAAGAGCAACTTGAGGAGGGAAGTTCTGTGGGTAATCCTGGCGTGGGTCCATACCACCTTGGACTGGGAAATTTGACCAGCCACTAGTTCCACTATTCAAACCAGGTTTGGACCTATCCGATAATCCTTGAAGGATAGCCAAGAAGTCGGCATGCTGAGAATGAGGCTGTTGGAGAGGATTATCCGCAACAGCTGGTAAGATATTTGAAGGCGCCATTGTTGAGCATGGCTTAGGCAAAGAGTTCTGCCTTTCAAGTGCCATCCTCTTTGCCAGTTCATAAACGTTATCTCCAATTTCAGGTCCCAAAGCAGGAGATGAGTTATTTCCAAGATATCCCTGCATACCTGAAGAGAAAAAACAAAAAAAAAATATATATATAAAGAACAAAATAGGAACAAAGATAAAGTAGAGATCACCACATATTTAGTAGAAGACATCAAACTTATCCAGAGAGCCACTGCTCAGATTATCGGACATGAGCAACTCCAAAAACCTTTTCTCAGCCTCTGTGGCCATATTAAATTTAAATCTAGGATCATTCTTCATCCTATCAATGTCACTAGAACCAGTATGAAGCTTACTAAAGCTGCTCAAGTTAGGCTTACTATGAACTTCATTACCTTCATTCTGTTTTGCTCCAGCAAATCCAGGTGGAGGGCGTACTTTTGCCCGCAAGTGGGGCATAACATCACCGAGCAATGCAAATGGTGCATCATGTGGTGCATTTTCTAAGCGTACTAGGAGATCAATGCCAAAATATCCCGCCTCAAACCATCCAATAATATCGCTCCCCGCAAAGGGTCCTTGGATTTCCCCCTGCGGATCCTTGTAATAAAGTACTAGGTCATCAGGAGATGGCTGTGAAAGAATTCTTGACTCATGTTTCCTGTCCAGTGGAGATGGTAGCCTCTCACTAGCTGAATTCTCACCAATTTTCCATTTAGGTCCATCTTTGGAGTAAGAGGAATTCCCCGGACCACTATCCCATTCATTAGCGCGATCCTTTTGTGACTGTGACCGGCCAATATCAGAGTTCCTTGACATGACATCAGTAGGAATGTCTCTCCAATCATGTGAGGCTGAATGTGTACGCTCTCCAATAGACAAGGATCGCCATGTTGACCCTGGCTGCATCGAAGAATTCCCTTGCATGCTTGATTCCCTATTAATTGGCACCTCATCATTCCTTGTGCGAGAAACACCATCTTCCCTCAAAGCTACAACATGAAGAAAATATCAAAACAGAGGATAAAATGGATTTTCTCAGTTACAATACAGCAAGTGAAACCATCAGACACATAGGGAGCTTCGAAAACAGGATGGAGAAGAATAGTATCATATGATACAGGTTTGCAACAAGAATCTGATCTCACACCGCTTGTGAAGTTATCGTACCTTCAGAATTATATTTGTGATCAGAAAATTGTGCCTATCCACATGTTTCTCATGAGAAAATCCCTCAGAGTAATTTGAGTAGCCAGCTTTTGAACTGTCAGAAAATCCGTCTTTATAATTATCAACAGCAGCTGCAAGATCTTCTCGACTTCCTGCTTGGCAAAACCACAGCCAAAAATTAGATCAGAAACCAAATGGTCATTGAAAACAAATTTTCTTGACTGTGTATAGTACCTAGCTTGGTTCTTCGTGATGGCAGATCGGAAGAATTACGGGCAGCGGATCCATCTTTAGTGATTTGAGGTGCACCGCTACTTAGTATGTCCCCATTGTCAATACCCTTCAAAACAAACTAACCAAGACAACAAATCAAATCAGCTGTACTGACACTTCACAAAACTGAATGAAACAAATCATAGTTCAATATACCAGTTCTTCAGATGTTGGAGCAAGAAGAGCCAGAGGCTCTACAGGTTCTTCCTGAGTGAGTGACGGCACTAGTGCAACACCATCTAATAACTTCCCATAGGATCTCAAATCAGTCATCCTGTATACATCAAGCAGGTTTGTCCTGCTGTATCTAACAGGAGAAGACTCTCCATGGATACTACCTATAGGGCTTCCTCCGGAAGGAATCCTTCCTCGACCAAGGGAAAAGGTTAAATTAGTACTTTCTCCGCGACCCCGACCATGGTTAAACAAAGGACCCTGCTTGCCTGGAGTTGAATTTTGGGGTGGAGGTGGATCCACCCTTCCTCTGCCAAGAGATGCATTGGATCTCCACGGCCGATAATGGTCCCCCTCCCGCTCATCCTTTCCATGATAAGTTGGAAGATGAGACAACCCTTTCTCAATGGGAATCTCACCATCTTTACTATCAGTTTCTTTGTCATCAGGCCCCCAACGAGTGTTCCACTTGCTCTCTCGGCGTTGATCATTATTGGCTTCCTTGTTACCTGAATCGTTCCATCGCTCAGCCGGGACACGGCGTGCTTCTCCGAACTGTTTTCCAGATGAGTTATCAGTCCACCGATCCACTTTGCGTCCGTCCCCAAGCTCTTTATCTCCATCCCTCCACCTATCCTTGCGTATTAAGGAATTGGTCTCTCTTTCCTCATCACGCCAGCGGTCTCGGCGTCCAGATTCCATATCCAGCACGGAAGGCCGGAACACATCCTTTTTCTTCTGTGGGTCATGCATACCCTCACCATTTCCTGGTGATTTCATGATATCCCCACGGCTACTATAAGCTGAATGTGAACCCATATTGTTCTCCTGAATAATAAAAGCGTAGAATAAAAACACTGAACCACTAATGCTTAACACTAAATTATGTTTTAGATAGTGGAAAGGAGGGCAGGCGTCACTCAGAAGCAACACCTGCTCCATCAGCAAGGAGCGCAGTTCAGTAGACTAAACAACTGAACAAGAAAGCAGAAAAGACTTGAAGTATGAGTTTCTCTAAGTTTGCAAAACAACAATATAGCTAGAGTTGAACAGGATAGAGGTAAACAGCAACATACCCCAGCAATAGTTCCAGTCTTATTCTCCACTGGCTTTGGCAGAAGCCACTGTGGTGAAAGTGGAATAGGATTGTCCAAACCTTGCCCATCTGCACAAACAAACAACAACTGGTAAATAATAAAATAAATATGAACGTGCGAACAAGAAAAGACAACAAAACAATTCTACTATCCTTAAACTGATATCACATTGGTAAAAAAAATATACATGACAAGCCTACACACTTGTCAAATAAAAATGAAAAATGGAAGAAACAGCACTTGACAGCCCATGACAAATTTCAGTGCAGTAAAACAGTAGCAAGGGAAATAATTGCACAATGCATGGTTCTATCTAAAAACATACTTCAACATGAGAAAAAGTTTTATGTACATTCAAATATGAACATATGTAATCATTTTGAATTCTTGAAGCAGTAGTGTTTGCACAACTTTCTCAATAAGAAAATATTGCATCCCATTAACACGAATATCAATCAGCCATGTCCATGTAATAAGGATTCTAAGGAGGACAGGCAACACCAAGAAAAACCCAATACAAATGTAGAAGGTATGAAAGGGATACACTACCAGATAAACAAAATTGATAATTTGATGAGTGCTAGAACTGATCAGACTTACGGAGAGGACCAAGCTCATGACTCCTTCCAGGGAATAAGGTATAAAGTAATCCACAAAATAACTAAAAGAAAAGTCCATCATTAAAAAATGAATAACTTAACCTGTCAAAGGGATGTTGAGAGTTGATAATATTAAAATAAGATAGGCCCAGATTGGTGGCAGAGATTTTGGCCTAAGCTTGTGTCTGTTGAGAAACAGCTTCAAATACAGCCTCTTAAATTGGATGACAGAAATTCTATCCAATCATGTTTCTATGTACACCAAAAAGAGGCAGGCCTTCCTTCGCACTAAAGAACCAAAATCCTAATAATAATAATAATATACAAGATTATTTTTCGCAAAATATAGCCAATTACTTTAGATTTACCATGCAAATAGAGCAAAATGGCATGCTCTAAAGAATCAAACCCAATACCAAAGGTAGATACTGAAATATTAAATGAATCCACTATAGAAAAACTGGGTTTTAAACCATAGCAAACACAAGATATACTCCATTCCGACCTAAAGGTAACCCACGAAAATACAAACTTTATCCAAATTAACTAGATTCTCAGCTTGAGGAATCGACCATGCTTAAAAAGAAATGGGGCAACTACAAGGAAACGCGAGAAAAAAATAAATAAATAAATCTAAAACTCAAGTTTGAAGATAAAAACCCTAACTTAATAAACTACAGAAGACGTAAATAGATAAAATAATCCTAAAGAAAGATTTCCGCATTTCAAAGTAATAGGAATGCAAGACAAAACGAATCATATCAAATTCATATTCGCCACATAATTAGGAAAAAAAAAAACAGCATGGGTTTAATGGCTAAGCCCAGTGTATACGTTTCGAATACACGAATGAGCACAGGTACATACAAATCTCAGAAACAAAACCTAGGGTTTTAAGAGCAACGATATCGAACCAGTCGGCGGAATGAGGCACGGCAGCCGAAACGGAAAAATCGAGCAAGAAAATGAGGTGGAGTGAAAGAGAGATAAATGTAAGAAGGTGAAAGAGCGAGAGAAAAGTCACCTCTGGAGATGTGGCTTGGGCGAGAATCGAAGCTAGTCTTGTCGGCCATGGATGGTCGTGGGCGGTGGTAGAATTATAGAGGCGGAGCTCGGAGACGGCAAAGAAACCCTTTTTTGCTGTTAATTTTGACTGCTTGAAGATGTGAGAGATAGACGCACGAATGAGGGGGCAATATAGGTTAAGATGGGCAGTACCCAATTGAGAAGATAAAAAATTACCACCGTATGAAAAGGGTAAAAACGATTTTCTTTTGTCAATTTTTATTTATTAACAATGTCGTATTGTTTTTCTCTCGAAAAAAAAAAAAACAATGTCGTATTGTTTTTAAAATCAATCTATTTATATCTATACGATCTATAAGTCATACAGTATACTCAATTCTCATGAAACCATGTGGAATTATGACGTTAAAAGCCACATGTCAATTTCACATAATAAGCTCAAGCAAATAACTACCGTTAAAAGGAAAGGATTTTAAATATTAATATTATTTAAATTTAAACACAAATTTAAAAAATTTGATAATTGCAATTTGATTTTAGTTTGAAATTAATTAATTTAAAGGCATGTACAAATCTAATCCATAAATAAACTACAAATCTTTCAACTTCTCTAGTGCCTTTTTATCCCTATCATCCATCTCTCCACTTCACTCTTCACTTTTGATACTGAAATATTTAGGCTATTCAATATAATTTTAAGTTTTTATCATTGTTTGTCTTCCAATTTTCATTTCCAGTACTATTATTATGTTGCATATTCTTTGTTTGCCATGCAAAATGCTTCAGATATTCGAGATAATTTTAAGTTCTTTCGTTCTTTGTCTTTCAATACAGTTAATTTGTTTCCAATGTTATTGTTTTGCATATTTTTTACTTTGACATGCAAAAATCTATGTCATCTATAAAAGTATAGTCATATACTCAATTCTCATGAAGCTATGTGGAATTATGACGTAAAAAGCTACATGTCATTTTCTCATATGCTCAAGCAAATAACTACTATTAGAGGAAAGGATTTTGAATATTAAATATAATTTAAATTTAAATTCAAATCTGATAATTGCAATTTGACTCCAATATGAAATTATTCAATTTAAATGGCGTGTACAAATCAAATCTATAAATAAAATACAAATCTTGCACCTTCTCTCGTGCCTTTTTATCCCTCACATCCATCTCTCCATTTCACTCAACTTTTTTGATACCGAGATATTTAGGTTATTTGAGGTAATTTATTTATTTTTTTCATTGTTTGTCTTCCAATTTTTGTTTCCAATACTGTTATTATGTTGCATATTCTTTTGTTTGCTCAGACATTTGAGAAAATTTTAAGTTCTTTCATTCTTTGTATTTCAATATAATTATTTTGTTTCCAGTGTTATCGTTTCCCATATTCTTTTATACGTCATCCAAATTCTTCAGAAATTCATAGCACACTGTTTTATTACTTATTACTCTATCCTCTTTTGGTTGTTGCGTACAAAATTTACCATTTGCCTTGAAAATGGAGATAAAGAACAACTTAAATGTTGTTTTTGCTTGCACTTGAGAACTAATTTTTTTAATAACTTTCATTAAATTTGCAGGGAACTTCCGTCGATGCAATAGAGTCATCTGATTATTCGCGAAGGTGCACAAATTGTTTTGAGGCTCTAAGAAAGAGCAACAACATCATGGAAGAATGTCGAGACTACGTACTAATAAATACCACATTATTTAATCAAGCAATCGAAACTGAGGATTGGAGACTTATGAGACAGATTTATGAAAATTAAATATTATTATCCACTGCTCTTTGATGGGTTTTCATAGGTTAATAAAGATTAATAAGATATGTGCTTACTTCTTGATTTAATTGATTTTTCATTAACGAGAAAAAAAATTGGTCCATATTTCTCGATATGTAAATTTATTGATTGTCGTCAGATTTATACATTAAGATTGATTAGTACGTTTGTTGTTCACATTGTTTGATATAAATCACATACATAAAGAAAGTAGATAGTATTCCATCCATCTAATAATAAATATCGTAGTTTAATATTTAATCTTTTAAAAAAATAAGTAATGCATAACTAAATAAAAAATTAAGATTTATGCATTTTTACTATGGAAAATCTAAATGCTATATCACAATGACTTACATCAGATAATTAAATATATTTTTGCTTTACATCATATATATTTTCACTTGAAATATAACTCATCTAGATAATTATATATATATATATATATATATATAGTAAGTAAGTGTCAGTTACTTACAAAAATTACACCTCACATTAAAAAAATAGTCATTTACAAAAAAATGTGCTACGCATTTTCGAAATAAGTTTTACTCGTTTACAAAAAAAAAAGGAATTTGAATACATATTTTTCCAATCCACTTTAAAAACACGTTTTTTTTTACAGGTTATCACATTTTTAAAGGGTTTTCTTTTAAGAGAATTACATTAATGTCATTTATATAAAATCGAAAGAATAAATGTTTCTCATTTTTTTAAAAAAAATATTGAAAGACCATATGGTTTGATTTGGTTTGTGGCCTAACTTACTCTAGAAAGATAAAAAAAGACAGAACTGAACCAAACTAAACGACAACTTGACAAGAGACCGAACTACCGGTCTGAAGCAGTATACCAACCATTACACAACAAACCACCACAATGAACTGTTAGACTGCATATATGTAATCATAATTCATAAATTTGTATGTTGAGTAATGTTTACCGGCAAATCATTTATAAAATCCTATATTGCATTATACCATTTTTAACCCCTGATTTGCATCTCATTACACATTTATTTCATTATTGGATATCTTCATTGTTGTACAAAACTTACCAAGTTCTCTCCACGTTTGACGTTAAGTAATGCGTTCACTATTTGATATTTCTCCTCGCCTATAATCTATTTATTTCTACAGTTGTGTGATTACATAAAACTTTAACAAAATCTAATAATGATATGTGGTTTGAAATGCAATATGTAACACTCTTCCGTATCATGGACGACCTCCATGTGGCACGCACATTATTTACTAGTGCCCATTTTCCACTTGTTCTTTGGATTCGCATGCTTGGGGTCTCCAGATTGACAAGTCACACGATCTTGGTCATGGACTTGGCGAGGGCGTATAATACTTGGCTCTCTCACTTGCTCGAGTCTTGTTCTTTCACCGGTTTCTTGAGTTATTGATAGATTATGAGTTAAAAAATGGCGCTCAACTCCCTCAGCCTTATCAATTCCTTTATAGCCTTATCCTTTCTTTACCAACTATGTCCCTTTGATGCTTCGACCGAGACAATTTTTTATGCTCGGTTTAAGAGATCGGTTTTTGTTAATCAACTAATAGCGCAATTTCTCTAAGGCAACCCCGATCATGAAGCAAATGATAATTTCCCGATGTGCCATTCCTTCCTCAATCTAGTTGGCCAAAGTCCTAAAACACTCATAGTACTTCAACGTCTTCTCATCAATCCATTGGTTAATGTTTGCAAGGTATGTGTGCTTTTTCTTATGTGCTATGGCAAGTGAGATGTGTTCCAAGGATTTCATATTCACGGTCGACCAATCCCCATTGTTGGCGTCTACATACTCATTTGTGTATGACGAGGTTGTACTCTAAAAGTTCTCACCCGACCTTTACACAGGATATCTCCACCCCTCGAGATGAGGGGCATAGACGCCTTAAAGCCTTTCAGGTTATCTTGAGCAAATGGCTCACCGTGATTGTGTCAAACACGTTAACTTTTTTGTTGGTTTCCATGTTATCCATTATTTGTTTCATAAGTATGATTTCACTAGTATGAATGTTGACCAATAACAGGTCGTTACCAGCTAAATGATTTCTGACTAGACCAAACCTAGCCCGACGCTAGTTCCCTAATTCATTTCTCAAATCTTTTCCCACATTCCCGTCATGGCGTGACGAGATATACACACAAGAGTGTTTAGTCCCTGCGGGCGCATAAATTGTTGTTGGTTATGAAACTCTCCTACGACTATTATCCCTATTTAGGATGCTCCCCTAGCTTGGGAGATTCTCGTAGCCGTGAGCCAATTCGATTCCAGGCCATACTAGCGAGAATATTCAGGGTCGAGCTCTAACAACTTCTTTTAGGCATTATACATTGTGTACAACAATTTGAGCTGATTTTTCAGCACCGCTACTCGATCGATTTGGGAAGTTGAAGGATAATATGACATTTCTCCTTGACTATGTTGAGTTGATTTACGGCACTCATGCCCCAAGTTAAGTGTGGGGCCTCTTATCACCTCGTCGGTTTGCAATGTCTGACTATGGACCTCGGTACCCTTCAAGTAAAATTTAGGAGAATTCATCCCCATGGGGCAACACTATTCATCAAGGAGAATTTCCTAGGACGGGTAATGGTAATAAAATGTTAGCATCTTCAACGTTGAGGGGGTTGTTTGTGGTTACAACAAATACAACCATTATGAACAATTGTTATCGATTGACGGTCCAATTTTTAGCAACAGAACCAACACGATGATGTCAGAATGTGGTGGATTAGCCATGCGCCTAACAACTTAGATAATCGAGCACAATGTTACTTGAAAATAAATGAACATGGGTGAATTAGCCTGAATAGTCTCCGTTTAAGACCCTAGGGTACAAGAAAAAGCTTTAGTGCATGAGAAATCCAAATATGTTAATGAGAGGAAGGATCCCTATGTGTAGTCTTAAAACATCGTGGTTAGAGAACGATCATTTCACGCGTTTTGAGGGTAGCGAGCAAGGTTACCCTTACTTAAAAAAAACATGGGTAATGGATGTTCAGTTCTGAAAGCCCTTCTCAAGGTCGAGCACATTTTAGCTCGACCTTACTAGTTGGTCATGTCAAGTAAAGTGACATAATATTGAAACTGACAAGTCGAAATCAGGGCAGAGGGTGTCACCTTGGGTCTTGTCCGACTTGATCCGACTTGCCGATTTATTTCCCACTGTTATTATACTTATAACCGTGCAACAATAATTAATTTTAGAATTTTATTGAGATACTTTTTTTTTCCTAGGTTATGTGAAATTAATCATTGAAAGAAGTTAAGTATTGTACCAAAATAATACTCACTCTGTTTTGGATAGTTAGTCCCTTTATTATCGCTGCTATTTCTAATGAACATTGAACAATAATTTAAGCTACTTTTATTTAACCTAATAAAAAAATTATCTTGTTATTGATACACTATTATCAATATCAATTTTAATTTTTCATTAAAACAACTAAAAATAAAATAACTTAAATTATTAATACTAAGCTTCCCCGAGAGGGGAGTAGGATGTCAGTTGCTGTAGCGCCAAACATCAGGCATACAGAATATATGGCGGGAATAATTGGCGCCATTAGGTTTAATTTATCTTTCGCTCGAGGTAATCTTGGTCAATGTAAGCCCCGCTATCTCATAACTCAACCCGCCGGTCATTTTCTCAGCAAAAACCCATTTCGATTCTCATCCCATTCTCTACTTCCACCGAAAATGTCATCACACCAAGAAATCCCATTTTTCCGTGTGAAAAAGCTGTCGGAAAACGCAGTGTTGCCCTCAAGAGGTTCCCCTCTTTCCGCCGGCTATGATCTCTCAAGGTAACCAGTTACAATCACTCACTCACTCACTCCATAATCCTTGTCATTATATACATCGTTGATCGATGGAGTCAAAGAATAACATAATGTTTGCCCTAATTGTTTTGATGCAGTGCAACGGAGACGAAAGTTCCGGCTAGAGGCAAAGCCCTAATTCCTACTGATTTGAGTATAGCAGTTCCTCAAGGAACATATGCTCGCGTTGGTAATTTCTCCTACTTTTTTTTTTTGGTCCGGGTTCACATCATTCAAAACGTATGTTTCGATTGATCTTGTAATACATTAGTTAATTGATATGAAGATAATGGTTGTTTTGTATACTGCAGCACCGCGATCAGGTCTGACATGGAAGCATTCTATTGATGTTGGGGCTGGCGTAATCGATTCTGACTACAGGGGACCGGTCGGGGTGATACTGTTCAACCATTCTGACGTTGATTTTGAAGTGAAAGTTGGTGATAGGATTGCCCAATTGATCATTGAGAAAATTGTGACTCCCGATGTTATGGAGGTTGATGATTTGGATTCAACGGTTAGAGGTGCTGGTGGGTTCGGATCAACTGGTGTCTGAGACTCCATCTATCTGACAATAGATATTACAGTACTTATTAGACCTAGTTAACAAGATTTCTGAATTTCGAAACGGGGTATATTTTCTGTGTTCAAGCACTTTCAGTGGGAGTTTTCTTGACTGAGGATTTTCATCGAACAGCTTGTGTTCAAGCATGATAAATAACCTGAGCATCCCTCTTACTAGCACCGATTAAGTTTTCTATTGATTTCTTGACGTAAATGAAAACATTCAAGAATCTTAACCACATCAAAACTTGCACGAATCACTTAAAACAGTTGTAAAGTATTCCGGTACAGCTTTGCAGGGCAGGTCTTGTACAAACCAACCTAGATGTAATGTAAAGGTAGAACATTAACATGCCTTTATTGAATTATTAGCTGAAAAGGTCAACTTGACATACATGCTTCAAACATATTTTTTCACTTCTCGCATGGTTCCTCGACAAACAAAAAGCAATTACATCTTCGGTAGAAGAGTGGATGGATCAGCAGGAACGTCCGCACTTGCCTGCAAAGTGAATTGAGGTCAGAAAGTTACCAAGTGTCACAAAAGCCAAAACTTGAGGCTAACCGTACCTTTAGATATCTTGTTAGCAGTGTTGTAGTACTGAAATTGAACCCCTCAATCGCTTCTCCATTCTTGCGGGATGCATGAAGTTGCTTCCTAACTTGGGAAGCCAGTGACTGCAATTCATTAGAAGCAAAAGCAACAAGTCAACCTATTTGGACAGTTAGCAGGGTTTTGTGTTTAGACCAAGTTGAGATCAGGTAATGCGTACCTTTCCCAACTCAACTCCCCACTGATCGAAAGAATTGATGCCCCAAATGAAACCTTCGACAGCAATTCTATGTTCATAGATTGCTAACAACTGGAGACAAGAGAGAGCGAGAGATATGAGATTACGTCAGGGACATATATATGCATTCACTTGGCAAGCAGTTTGGTCAGAATTTGGCGGAGGGCCAATATTCAAACCTGTCCAACATTGTAAGCATCCAATGATGGGAGTAGAATGCTGAGAGAAGGACGATTGCCTGTGAACGTCTGTGAAAAGAAAATGCAAGTATTAGACAATAAATGCAGCAATAAGCAAATGATTGTATGATCAAGATAGGGAATCACCTTGTGAGAAATAAGATGTGAAGCAACATTCTCACATTGCAATTGCTCTGGGGTCTGGAATTCAAATAATTTAATTAGGTAATAATTTGCAGATTGTAAATGTTGTATACAACTAAAAAAATTGATGTTTAAGTTTTTCCTAATATGAGAGTTTTGTTAACATCATGATGAAGCCAATATAATTACCTTCCCATAAGCAAGAGCATCGGACTGTGCGAAAAAATTGGACATGAGCTCATCATGGTTATTCACCACTTCATCTGCAAACCAAATCATTGTGATTAAGAAAATGATGATAAATCCAAAAAAAGAAGAGAAGAAACAGAAGCGTTACCTTTGAGATATACAGGTTGCTGACTCTTCACAATACCAATGAAATCACAAGGAATAACACGTCCCTGAAATAGAAATAGAAGCATTACCTTTGAGACACAGAAGTTAGCCTAAGTAACTGGGACTGAGTTCCCCAAGTAGTTGGGACAATGGCTGAGTTGAGTAGCAAAATAAGGAAGTCCACAACCATATGTAGTTTTAGTAGAGCTTTTACTTTCAAAATACAGTAATTGTTTTAACATTCGAACGGGGACTCTAACTGTACAATGAAAAGCAGAGGCCCCATGGAATCTAGGGAAGCATAGATGATGAAATGAGCATGTAAAGTTTCAAGAACACATTGCACATGTGCATTGAGCTTAAGTGGATACATAAAATATGCTTGCAGACTACAATCAATATTTGAAGAAGATACCTGATGAATTAATTGGTAAAAGCTATGTTGCCCGTTTGTCCCTGGTTCACCAAAATCAATTTCACCAGCCTCAAATGGAAGAGGCACGCCATCAATGGATACCCCTTTACCATTACTCTCCATGCTAACCTATTAAGTAAATTGTAGGAATATGAGACGTGAAAAAGCTTTGAAATAACAAGATAGAGCTTTGCATACATGCCTGCTGGATATGTGGGGCAAGTTTCTCTAGAGCTTGAGCGTACGGCAAAATGGCCTGAAGTCAAATTCAAAGTTCAGCCAAAACAAATACTCATAAAGTTGCAAACTTCAAAGTTTCAGCGGTATGGACTCACTCTTGCAGGATATCCAAGAAATGAAACATTCCACACGCTCAACAGACCCAAAAGAACCTGACAAATGTTACCCAATCATTGAAAAATGGTTCAACTTAAACATATAACTGAAATAATTTAAGTGAGATGAATTACTGACAGGTATGTTCTTCTCAAGTGGTGCAGAGTAGAAATGCTGATCAATGCTTGAAGCTCCCTTCAGGAACCTTCAAATTCAAAACAAACCAAACCAAACCAGCAACAATTCATTAGTCGAACAAAAAGTTTAAGAAAGACCAACTATTTACCATCACCCGCCAAGCTTCTGATCCTATTAGCATTAGGATTTTGCTGACAAGTGCCCATGACACTTGATAAGGTTCCATAATTTCAAACATGATATTTGAAAATCATCCGATATGCATTTGAACCAGCCCCACCCAATGCATTGGTATTCATTCCCAACGTAATGGATATCTTAATTGAGAAACCTTAACAGGTTTAGTGGGGGCACTTGTTAGCAAGACCCTTAGGTTCATACTATTTGATATTTGCTGTGACTGAAATATAAATATCAACAAAAACCGAAAATGTTTTGTATAAAGTAGAACTTTGTAGGTTACTGTACTTCTCAACAACTGGAAAACCATATTGGAGAGATAAAGGTAGAACTCCAACAGCACTGCAAACTGAGAAAAAAGTGATTCAAAAAGACCAATCAGATAAACTGACGTAATGATCACAATCTTCCAAAAGAGCAGAATATACTCACCACTGTATCGACCTCCCACCCAGTCCCAGAATGCAAAAGCATTATTTGGATCAATGCCAAACTTCTCCACAAGCTGCAGTTGAGTAAGAAGAATATTATAATAATATAAAGGCAACGATTTCCAACTTACAAAATAAAATTGCAACATGCACCTTCCCTTACACACATACTCCTTATATCGCCTTATTTCAGACGAACTGCTTTCACATGTGCCACCTTTAAGCTTCATTTTCACCTAATACAACAGTTTTCTTTGCAATTTCGACCTCCTTTAGTTTAGGAAAACATACCACTATATCATAATTTTGACCCATGAAATCCTGGCTTCGCCACTGTCCGTTACCTTACAATATAGTGCAAAAGGGTACAAGTAGAGGCTTAATATGCCTCCAAAGGAATTATTGACAGGGATCGATCCACTCAATTTCTAATTGGCCGTTTATACAGACGTGGAATAAAAATCATGTTACAGTTGATAACAAGGTTATGTACTTATGTTTGACTCATTCATAATGAACGTCGTGGAACTCATCTTAACCTAGTCGAGGAAGGTATATCACATATTTGAATTTGACTCAAGCACCATTAGCCTACAAGTAGAAAGCGTCTCATCTCAGCCCCCAACAATAGGTGGCTGAGGCAATCGCTCGTATGAGTGTGCTCAATCTTATGCCTGTCGACTTATATTTAAAAAAATGTAAGACAAGTTGTGTGCAACTGTTAGTAATTATTCATCAAATCGAACTTCAATGAATACAACACTCTCGCATCAGACCATTCAATAAGAGTTCACTATAAACCAAGGCAATACATGGCATCCTAAAAGGAACTTAATCGAGCAATAAAGGGTTGATAACTACAAGCAACCATAGACAGTTTTCAAATAGAAATCAACTTTATCATCGTAGTGGCAAGAAGTTCACAAGAAAGACTATACCTTAAGATTTGTACTAACAGCAACCATATGCTTTGCAACTGCCTCAGGCCTGGAAAAATAGCATACTTAATTCAGAGAGAGAGAGAGAGAGAGAGAGAGAGAGAGAGAGAGGAAGAGAAATAGAGATTTTTTTATATAGAAACCCGAACACTAAAACACTCATCAAAAAGATGCAAACACCAAGCCAGACACTTAATACATATACATTGATCTGAATGTGCATTTTCTACACCATTTTGCTTTTTATGGGATTATAAGAGTTATTTGCAAAGTCTCAGGGACTTGCTAAGTTTTGAGTTTTTATGAAGCTAAAGGATGACAATATTTGAATTTGTGAGGATCATGTGTATACGGATAACAGAAGGTTATTTTCGAAATAGTACGTTTGCTAACTGACTCAGTTTTTGTCAATATCTGGTCTAAGTTTCTCAAATTCGGTGATGATCATCTGATAGTTGATTTGATACAGATGTGATCCGGACATCTCATAAATCTCCTTTAAAGTCCTAAATAATGAATATAAAAAATGGCAGTTTTCATTTACATATTAGTGAAATTTTTTAGAGTTATGTAAATGAAAAAAAGAAGTGTTGTAGTTGTATTCCAAACCTACATACAAAGATACTTCGTATTAGGTTGGCTTTGTAAAGTATCCATGAAACTTGTTTGGGTGGTGCATCAGGGGTTTTGTATTCTATGGAAGTAGGAGACAAAGTGGGAAGCAAAGTAGATATTGTCCACTATATGGGGATACAGAAAGACTTGATGTCTTGCAGGGGAACACCCTCCTTTTCGTCACCAATATACAACCTAGTCTCCTTCTATTCAGTGCAAGTGAGAACACTAAAGGATGATTGTTTTACTATCGCACTTACCCCAACGCAGAGGAGATCCATTCCCTCAATGTCCGTGCATTCAGCATTGTCTCAGCTGTCGTAAAAGTTTTGGAAACGACAACAACTGCATACAGCAAATGAAGGTTCCATAATAAGGACAAGAAAGTCAACATAAGAAGGTATATATAACAAATTCTTGACAGATGAAACAAGATCTGGATACCTAGTGTGGTTTCAGGGTTCAAGCCCGTGATATTTCTTGCAACATCTACGGGATCAACATTTGCTAGGCTGCATTGGGAAAAGAATGGTCAAAATTATTGGTGGAATAAACATGATCCAGTTGTGGGTAATACATGTAGATACTGTCATTCACAGAACAGGGCACCACTTAGTAAAAAGACATCATTTGTGATAGTTACATCATTATTACAGTTCACTGGCTCAGAAAACTTGAACTTTGTCCCATATATTATTTAAAAAAATGAGAAAACCGTCTAGTGACCCATAAAAGTTTAAGACAACTTGGTATATACTAATTCACCTTCAATTCCATACCATTAGTGAGGATTTTCTCTTGCATGGTCCAAAAGAGTCACGAAGGGATGTCCTTTATACAGTAATATTAAGCTTTACCAAAGTCAGTTATATGCCAAATTCTGCCTTGCTAAACCAAACATGATGGGGACGATAAGCATTGAAGGAGGTTCCTCATTTATGCTTAATGACTTCGAATCAAAATAGAAATAATATCCTTATTCGCATAGAACTCAGATAAACTTGTAATTATAAGGCAACCCTAAACACAACAATAATGCACAGCGTACTTTTACTGACTCAATGTCAACTGCTCAACTCAGTCAAGCAAAAACCTTGAAGGATGACTGACATTGACAACTAGAAGAATAAAAACTAGATTGATATTGGGCCATGTTTAGCGACTCAATTCCAAGTCATAATGTAATTGGAATTGCAAGAGCAATTTAAATTCAGGGAATTCATTTTATTCTATCAATCAAATACCAAGATTTGGAATTGAGTTGCCAAACATAGGCTAATCAATTCATCGAATTAAGTTCAATAACTTCAATGTTCAACAGACTCTAAGCTAATAGACTTCTAGCAACATATTACTTACAAACGAAGCTGGCGTCCTTTTGCTGACTTGATAGCCTCCGGATCTGTAAGTTGCCAAGGTTAAAGAGGGACACTTGGGTAGGCTCATCACAGACAGGATCTTAAATCACTAACAAATAGAAACCATAAGCCACCACCAGACTGAAGATTTGGAGTTGAGAAAATCAACCTGTTTGAAGAGCTGTATGCACAAACAAAGGACCTAGGAAGCTGCCACCAATGCCAATAGCAATTACATCCGTCAATGGTTTTCCAGTAGCTCCCACCTATGATATCTTACATGTTAGTCCATACTTACGCATTTCACAATTCACAAATGAATAAAGTCAAATTTGAGGACAGAAGATTACCCAGGAACCACTGCGCACCCTATCGGAGAAGTCCCGAATCTTGTCCAGTACTTGCCAAACATCAGGGACCACATTCTTCCCATCAGTATTAATAACCGTATCTCTTGAAGCACGTAAAGCTACGTGAAGTACAGACCTATCCTCTGTACTGTTTATCTGAAATCCCACCATCATAACAAAGGAGAGTTAAACATCACAATCTGTTAGTGTATGAACATGTTCCTGACCATAAATATGACAATGTGAGGTCACTGTGATTACAGAGCACACGACAAATAATTAGCACCACAGTTGGAATTAATGGGTGGAGTTATTGATTGATAGACTGAAAACGAAAACTAACACCTGTTGCACACATCTGCATATTTCTCAGGTGTTCAGAAAATGCATCTGCTACTTCAAAAACAATAACATCAAATCGATTTTTCGAGATTCACCATGAGCAAAAGGAAAGATTTTACTTACATGTTCCCCATTGAACATACGATTAATCTTTTCTTTGAGATGAGCAGCCTGCAATCACGAATATAAAGTCAAATGTCACATTATTAGATGTATAAATACCAACAAAAGATAACAAGGCCAATGATTAACTCACTTCAGCCAGTTTAAAGAGCTTATCCAAAGTATCAACAGTTGCACGCTGCCGTGAGTAGTCCACAAATATTCCGTCAAACTCGCTACATCGTTGAATACAAGACAAAAAAGATCTTAACCACTATGAAGCATGTAAGCTTACAAAAAATAAGTCATGAGTTCAAAATGTGGAACAACAAACATAAGCAAATAAAAATATCAGAGATAAGGACTTCCACGAAATCAGCTCAGAACACCCCACTTCCTACATAGATGTAAAATATCTACTCTATGTGAATGCATTAACAACCATAGCCTATATGGACGCCAAATCAACAACCATTTCCTCAATGAATGCATAGGAAAAAGACAAATTCCTGAAAATGTATTGCCTCCGGTGCTACTCAAACGGCAAAGTTAATAGTAACATAATCACTTTAGCTTCATTTCGAACAAAGCCTCCATAGAACACGATCGTAAGCAAAATAAATTGTTTTATAGGCTTGTTTTCTTCGTAACTGTGGGTGTAAAGTTCAAAGTGGAACATTCCTCAAGGAAATAGTATAACTTTCAAAAACTAAACACTATGCCTAAAAATATCTAAGCATGGAAAGAGAAAGAAAAAATATTGGGTTGTGAGAGGGATAGCTAAGAACCATACACCATCATTGACTTGCAACGCTCAGTGTCACTCATCAATTCACGCAAATGAGTCTTGTTAATGTCCTCAACATGCCCCTGCACAGACACATGTGGTTCACATCAATCGCATATTCACTGACACTTCAAACAAACGCATAACACTAATAGTTAAAGCGTAACCACCTTCAAGTCCTTCCATGGCTGAGTGTCGGAGATAAGAGTCGAGGAAGCCATCTGCAATGATTTCACAACATTAATACATCCCAATTCAAACTGTAAGAAACCCGGAATGCACTATATCCCATGCTCTCCAAGGAACTTTACTAAACTAAAGTCTAAGACAATCCGACTCTAGCACGAAGTGATAGGTGCCACTCTATTGCAGCACTCAGCTAGACCTACTTTATTCAGCAGCATAATACAGCATATCGTCCAGGCAATGGACGATTCAATTTACACCAATTTCCCCACCTAAGGAGATGCGCCAATGGAAAAAGTTGGGTAATCAAAATATAGACTCAGCTTGCATGAAAATTAAATTATCAAGAAAACAATACATAATTAATTCCAATTAACAAAAAAAAAATTGTTTGGCGACTAATTACAGTTTAACGTGTCTTGTCAAAGAAATAGAAAGCTAATAATTGAACTGGTAGCTAATTGGGAATAATAATAATAAAACTAAAATCAGCAAAATCTCCAAAACTAGGCTGTCAAATTCAGGTAAATCAATCAATCGAAGAAGGTGATTTAAGGAAACATATGAGAAAGATTGAAACATAGAACAGTAAATAATTAACAATGACATCAAGTAAAAAAACCTGATTGATTTGCAGTGCTTGATTCGATCACTTTTCTTCTTCAAGTGTGTGTGTGTGTGAAGGTGGAATTGGGACGGGAGATAACAGATTTGACGAAGTAGACGGGGAAGTGATGCAATCCTGTTAAAGAGAAGAGGTGGTGGATCGGATCAGGCTTAGCCGGTGGAGACCCGTGGTTTTTCAGTTTCTATGGACGGCTCTGATTGGTTTACTTTATGAAAAGCAACGATCGTTGTTTTACGGCGTGGAATAGACTGTTGCTAATTTGATCATTTAAATATTTAAGGGCAAATTGCAATTTGGTTACCTAAACTTTCCCAAAATTCGGTTCCCAACATATCAATTTTCGCATCCCCCTTCCCCACGTCATTTTGGTGCAATCTAATGAAATTTTTGACGGAAACGTAACATCTGTTAAAATTTTCTTCCATGTGACATGCACATGATTACAGATGGGCAAATATGACATTTCACATGATAAAATAGTCAAAACTAACGGAGATAACACAATCATAGTTTGTTAACCGAGACAGACCCAAAAGTAACGGAGAAAACTAACTACCATTACTAATTCAGCCACCCCTTCACCCCAAATCTTAAGACACTAGTCAACCACCACCATTGTCAGTCAATCACCACCACCACCGGCACCGCCATCACCACCACCATTAGTCCACCATCACCGTTAGTCCACCACTACTAACTTCAGTCCATCATCAACACCGCCAAACCTACCACTACCACAACTACATTATCTAAAATTCCAAAAAAATAAATTAAATCCTCATCATTTTACCAGATCTAGTTCAGTGATTGAGGAAAAAACCATAAACAAAACACATTTGAACAGAGAAATTGGGGTGGGGGAATTGAGAGAGAGAGAGAGAGAGAGTAAGGAAGAAGAGTAGGTCTCGCATTTAAAAGAGATTTCTAGAGACTAACTTTATCGTTGGAGGCCGACATAAGCCAGTAGATCGGAGGAAGCCAATCGCCGGTCGAAGCTTTGCAATCAGTTGGATCTGATTCTGGAAGGTCAAAGCTTTGCCATGCTTGGATAAAAACTGGGCCTTTGGTTTGTGGAGATGACGAGCTAACCGGAGAATAGTGAAGGACTTGTCGGATCTGGAATGGGGAGGGTGAGCCGGAGGCAGAGGAGAGGAGGGAGGGAGAGACTGAAATTTTGGGGGAGGGGGGGGGGGAGATTTCAATATACCAGGTTAAAAGGGTGTGGGGTTAGAATGTATGAAAATGAAATAAAGTAAGAAGTCATTTTTGCCCCTCAATAATCATGTGAGAAGTCATTTCCCCCCCCCCCTTAAAAATCATGTACGAGGCATGTGACATTAATCTATATTACAATAGAAGGGGAGAATAACGCTTTACAAAGAGCGGTCAAGATTTAATCTTCTAAAACTAATCCTACGGCTTAAATTAACCCTTATTTCCACTTCCCACACTCATGAAAAACTGCCATTGAGAAACTGCTGCACAACTATCTTTCTATCATATTTGCGGGAGGAAACAAAAGAATCTTCAGAGAACAAGAAACAATCTTCATATTCTGGGTATCTAAATTGTACCTTTCACCTAATAGTCATTTTTAAATGCATTTTTTTCCACCTCATTCTTCAGTCACTTTACTCTCTCTTTTTTGTGTGTCCGTTTTGATTGTTCTTACAAGCTTGATTATTGCACATGATCTCTGTACATTCTATACTCTGAAATCTTTGCTTTAGAATCACGTATGTCTATGTTGCTTTTTTTATTTTTATTTTAACATCGTTACTGTATACAGTTTGTTGGCATTGTAGTTGTGTTTATAGAAATAGATGAATATGTTCCATCTCGACAGGACTCTTCAATGGGCAGTCCAGGAGATTTTAATAATGTGGTTATACTACTATCTCCGTCACAAAATGAATGCCCGGGAGCAATTTCATACATTCATTTTGAGACGAAATGAGTACTTTTTTTTATTTGTATAATGCTACATTAAGGAAGATGCCATTTTAAGATAGTTCAAAAGAGTAATTTGTTATAGGTACATCTAGAATCATAAGATTGGCGGTTTATCCCTTTCTGTACCGTCGCCGTGCCATTGGTACGGGTATGAGTACTAGTTTTTAACAATAGTTAGGTTTCCATCCAAAATTTTATTAGATTGCAACAAAATGACAACATGGGGAAGGGGGTTGCAAAAAATGATATGTTGGGAACTGAATTGCAACTATAGAGAAAGTTCAGGTAACCAAATTGTAATTTACCCAATATTTAATAATCAAAGCAACGACTTTATGATGTGACTGGAAACTCAAGAAAAGAAAAAAAGAAAAAAGGAAATTGAAGTAAAATACGGAAGGCGGTTCAGAAAAAGGAAAAAAAGGAAACTTTTAAAATTATGCTTTGGGCATGATATTATGAAATCGTGTATTATTATTAGCGAAAATAACAAAATAAAAAGGTTCCATTGCCGGGAATCGAACCCGGGTCTCCTGGGTGAAAGCCAGATATCCTAACCGCTGGACGACAATGGATTCTTGTCATCAGTCTTTCTAAAATTAATTTATCTCTATGTGTGCAATTAGTCTTCCACAAAAAGAAAGGGAAAATAGCACATTAGTGCCCCCAAAGTTTCATATGAGTTGCAATTTAGGTCCTAATGTTCCAATTTTGGCAATTTGGTACCTAATGTTCACATTTTGTGGCGAAATGAGTCTTTTTTTGATGATAATTGATGGAAGCTAACAGAATTAACGAAAAATCTAACGAGCTTATTTGGAACTTGCATTTCTTACCCATAAAGTTTAATAATTATTTATGTTGACCCCATTTTGTTAAAAACTTTACAACTCCTAAAATTTTATATATATATATATATATATATATATGTATATTTTAACTAACCCAAAAAAAACACACATAATAAATATCAAAGTAAAATATTGTTTATCATTTAAAACAATAAATTTTTTGTATAATAGTAAAATTATAAAATTAAAAATACCTTACACTAAAGTCATTTATAATTTTAATTCCTTAAGTAAAGGGCTAAAATTATGTTTCAAGAAGTAAAAGGCTAAATTTAAATATTAGTAAATAGATAATAGCCTTTAAAAACTTCTTTTAACCTAAATTTGCTTGAAAAGGAAAAATAAAAAAATCAAACCTAAACTTCTACCTTCTTTGTCTCCATCCCCCCCACCCCACCCACCCACCCACAACCACTGGCCACCTCCACATCTCTTTTTCTCCCATGCTTTCTCTTACTCCCACAACGTCAACTTGCCTTTCTGGGTAAGAAATGCAATTTTTAAAGAATCTCGTTAAATTTTTCGTTAATTTCGTTAGCTTCCATCCCTGACCATCAAAAAAAGACCCATTTCGCCACTAAAGGTGAACATTAGGCACCAAATTGCTAAAATTGGAACATTAAGACCTAAATTGCAACTCATATGAAACTTTGGGGGCACTAATGTTCTATTTGCCCCCAAAAAAAAATGTCACATTTTTAATTTTTAGTAGGGTTAATAACAATTTAGGGCCTGAACTCTAGGGGGGTGCGTCTAAAAGGAGCCTCGGGTTTTTTTTCCCGCTAGATCAGGGCTTCAAATATGAAATTTTCGTTAGTTAAGAGCTTTTTGACGGAAATCGTTAGAAAAGTCAGTTAAGTGCTATGTGCATGGCGCGTGATCGACTAAATGGATGGATTTGTAATGATATTAGTTAGTAAGGGTTTTAGTGAAGTTTTTGAAACTCAAAAGGTTTAAAAATAAAATAAATAATTTTTCTAAAAAAATAATCTTTTTTCTAAACAATCAAGTATATAATAAATAAGTAATTATCATATATAAAAAAATTTATTAAAAAAATTATTAAACAAATTAATATAATAGCTATATTAAATATAAAATGATTTAGATTATTTTCTAAATAATAAATTTAAAAAAAAAGAAAATTATAAATAAATTTAAAATTTATTCTATAAACATACTCCCTCTGTCTCACTTGAATTAGGACAAATTTCTATTTTGGGTGTCCCATTCGGATTAGGACAACCCAAAAATGGAAATGTTTTATTTAATGAGACTCACATTCACACTCACAACAACTTTCCACTCATTATTCTCTACCCCACTTTCTCTCTCCTACTTTACTTTTCACACTCACAATATCTACTCCACTAACACTTTTTCTTTAATCCATGTGCCCAACCCAAAAATCATAATTCGGGTGGGACGGATGGAGTAATAAATTACTTTTTACATTAAGTTTAATCCACAAAATTAAAAAATGAACGATCTCCTCTCCAACTCATTCTCTCGCTCTGGCAGCAGAGTCGCCCAATCATCCCACAACTCCGGCGAATTTCACGACATAGAAATGGGCCCTACAACCACCATCGGCGGCACAAACCTCGACCAATTCTTCAAAGACGTCGAAATCCTCAAGGAGGAGTTCTGGCACCTTGAAACTCTCTACAACCACCTCAAATCTGCCAACGAACTCAGCAAATCGCTCCATAAGGCCGACTCAATCAAAGACCTCCAGTCGAAAATGGACGCCGACGTCTCCACCTCTCTCAAAAAGCGAAACTAATCAAACAACGTCTCGAATCACTAGACACCTCCAACGCCGCCAATCGCAGCCTCCCTGGCTGCGGTGCCGGCAGCTCCACCGACCGCACACGAACCTCCGTCGTCAACGGCCTCCGCGGAAAACTCAAAGACTCCATGACCTCATTCAACGACCTCCGCACCAAAATCTCCTCCGAGTACAGAGACACCGTCCAACGCCGCTACTTCACCGTCACCGGCGAGAACGCCGAAACAACACTCGACACCTTAATCTCGATGGGACAGAGCGAGACGTTTATGCAGAGGGCGATTCAGGAGCAATGGAGGGGTAGGGTTTTGTTTTGGATTTAACCCTTCAAATTTTAAAATTTACAGTTTGACCCTTTTTTACAAATTTTCATTTCAATTTCATCCAGATTTATGACCACGTGCGAGGCACATGAGATTTAACTGGCTTTTCTAACGATTTCCGTCAAAAAGCCCTTAACTGGCGAAAATTTCACATTTGAAGCCCTGATCTAGCGGGGGGGGGGGGGGGGGCCCCCTTTTAGACGCATCCCCTGGAGTTCAGGCCTTAAATTGTCATTAACCCTTTTTAATATGAAAATAGTTTTGGTGCAATTTTACATGTAAAAGAAATGTAAGATCAAATAAGAATAATTTTTTGAAAATTTAACATGTCAACTTATGAGGCAAAGGGGTATATTTTATTTGAACGTTAGAAGTTAGTTTCGGTCATATCATATACCAAAAATTAGAACTTTGTATAGTACGATAATATTTCGTAGGTGAATGCGTCATTTTCCTTAATACTATAGTATGACTCTAATCGACAATATATTACTTACTGTCTAGATTCTAAAAGCAATTTATCCCAGTGGAAGGGACACAGCCTCACTGTGGTCATAGGTTGCTTACATATTGCCTACAAACATGAAAACATTAACAAGGCCAAAATATGTTTAGCCCCCCCCCCCCCCCCCCAAGTATCCACCCATTCCCACTTTGCACCCTCGCGCGGATTTTGTCCCAAAGTGGCACCTTAAGTATCCCCCCGTCCCACTTTTGCCCCTTCCCCCAACGACGTTACAATTTAAACGGAAAATAGCACGTGCTGAGGCACGTGATGAGGCCATTCCCATGTTGTTGATAAGTTATTATCGTAATAACAGGACAGAGATTGTAGCTTCTTTGATTGGTATGATCCTCCAATGTATCCCAGATCAACAGTTGTCATTCCCGGTCTTCTAAATACAATAAATGCAAGTAGAATTGAGATGAATACACTAATGGAAAGGCGTAATAGGGAGCGTAGGTTTTTTTTTTTTTGGCTATGTTAATGCTGTTGGTGAGTGTCATTGGTGTCTTGCTGCTACTGTTGGTGTATTAGAGAAACTAGAACACTCTGTTTTTTGGTAGTGCAAGGATATGTAACTCCTTTGAAGTCCATTAGTGTACAACCAACAGATGCTTTGTTTTTTGGTACTGCTTCATGTACTCCTATGTAATTTGTCAATGTCTGACATTGTTTATTATGAATGGAATTCGTAATGACTTTTGCCCAAACAGTAAATTATTATGCTCTGGTTTGTAAGACCTTTCATGATGTACATATATCATGTACTCCCTTTGTCCCGGAATATATGTCGCCCAAAAAAAACGAAGACATTTATTATGGGACAGAGGTAGTACAACACAACAAAAATGATCCACAATAAAAAAGATACACCTCCAAAAGAAACACTGCAACAACGATATGTAATTGTCAAGTTTTGATTACACCACATGTCCAAAAAAAAATGTACCACAAACGAAAGGTACACTTTCAATACCAACCATTGGCCATTAAACAGAGAGGCCATACAAAAGATAATTGTTTAAAGTGTTCTTCACTACCCATCCAACCAAATCTTGTTTGTTCCAATACATAACCAAAATATATCATAAAAAAAAGAAAGATAACAAACTAGGCTAACAAATACTACTTCTGAGCATCTTTGCTGGAATTCGATTTCATGTTGAGTGCAACTTGTAAGGAACTTGCAGTGACACATCTGCGCCCATTCCACATAAAAGATGTAGCAGGAACTGATGTAGAACCAACTGTTGTTGAAGTTTGAGGTAGGCTTGGTAATGTCATTCTTTGACCAGGTGCCAACCTAATGCCACTGTCTTGAGACAAACTATTTGCAGGTCTTCTACCTTTCTTGGGCACTTTTTTGACTGCATCACCTTGGGACAAAGACTTGTTATTTTTTCTTGTTTCCACATGTTTAGCACCAAATTGTGTTCCACTCCTTCCATCAACTTTTTGTGGACTTGCATTAGTCTGTAAATAGGATAAACATTATTACAAATAACATTCTCATTTATATTTATTTATAAAAATAAAACAACTTACTTGTGATCTTGTTACCCGTGTTGATTCAGTTGCAATTATTGCTCTATTATTTTCAACTAGTGATGCACTTCCATCTCCCGCATTTCCATCCAATGCAATAGCTTTCCTCTTCACCTAATATGATAAAAACAAGAACATTAATATAAGCAAGATGGAATTTTATTAAGAAACATGAACATTAATATAAATGAAATATACTTACTGGTAATTTCTTTTTGAGTTTGCGGCTTGTGCCTTCTTCTGATTGGGGTTTTTTGGGACAAGATCTTGCATTGTGATACTCCTCACCACACACTCCACATCTCACAGTGTCCTGGTACCTCCGTAGTTTGTTTGGGTTATTCGTACTCTCATCAAACTGCCTAATCCTCATTCTCTCATGCCTACAAGGCATCTTCTTCTCAATGGGTGGGAGAATAACAACACCAAATTTTGGCCACATATCCCTACCTTTCATAGGATATACCATATTTTCATAAGCTTTCATGTAGGTCTCTTTCTTGTACCAATCAGCCACATAAATATCAGGATTCAAATCACAATGATGCATTGCAGAAATTGCATGGGGGCAAGGAATTCCACAAATTTGCCATTTTCTACAAGAACATTGTTGCAGATTTAAGTCTACGTCATACTGATCTCCATACATTCGCTTCACCTGGTATTGATAACCCCTGCCCAAACAGTAATATATCCATGAGATTGTGTCTTATTAATGTCTAATTTTCCAATTATTCTTGGGCAAAACATACCCTCATAGGATCTCATTTTTTCCCTACACCTCTGCAACCTGGACATCATATACATTCTTATCCACTCAAGCAAATCAAGAATTGGTTTGGACCTGCCTTTAAGAATGCATGAATTAAAAGACTCACATAGATTGTTAAGCAAGATGTCACAACACTGATTTGTAGAAAAGAATACCTACTCCAATGTGCAGGTGTCTTACCAACTAACCACTTATATGCTTCTGAATCCATCTTTTTAAGCTCTTCCATCTGATTATTAAACCTCTCAACATAAGTAGCTTTTGCACAAGCATACAACTGTTTTTTCAATGCATTCCCTCTTAACTTAAGCTTGAAGTTATCATGCAAGTGTTTGACACAAAAACATGATCTCTGCCTTAGGTATAAGAGCCTCTAGACTTGGAACAAGCCCTTTTTGTTTATCAGAAATGAATGTCCAAGCACTTGAATTCTCACATTTAATATCCACAAGTAAATACTCTAAAAGCCATGTCCAGGATTCTTTGTTTTCCCCTTCAACCACTGCATATGCTAAAGGCCACATGCCATTGTTAGCATCAACACCAACTGCAGAAAGAAGCATTCCCTTCATTCACTGGACCCTTCAAGAAACATCCATCCAATCCAATGACTTTCCTACACCCTTCTGACAGTCCCTGTTTCAAACCACCAAGACAAACATACATCCTCTTAAATACAGGTTGCCCTGTTTCATAATCACATTGAATTTCATAAGTTGTGCCTGGATTTGATCTGATCAATTCAGCTTTATAGTCCAACAAACATCCATATTGATCCTTCAGAGACAACTCCACATTCTGCCTTGCAACTGACATAGCTCTGTATGCACTACTCTTGGACATTTCAATCTCAAGCTCCTTGCCTACAGTATGAAAAAAAGACTCAGGTTCCCATGTTGGATTCAATTTCAGTTTCTCAGTGTATTTATTTCCAACCCATCTAGAATTAACACATGAGCTTTTGCCAACATTACTACAATTATGAGTATTAATAAGGGTCCTAACTCTGAAAGTGTTATCCTCTTTTGGCAACTGAGAAGCATAAATATACCATTTACAACCCTCTTTACATCTTGAACTCACTTTCAATTTCTCATTTTTAGCAAAAGTAATAGCCTTACTTTTCTTGATGGAGTATGATCTCACTGCATTTCTGAACTCTTTGCTATCAGTAAACACCATCCCTAATTCAAACGTAGGATTATCCATGTCAGTTCTTGGATTAAATGTCTTAAACTTGGGTGGATTTTTTCTTCCCATCAAGTACCTAGGATCATCCTCATCATAATCAGACCCCTTAGCACTTTCAAAATCATCTGAATCATCATCATATTCAGATTCCACATTCCACTCACTCAGAAGTGTCTCTAGATTTGGTTCTTCTATCACAACCCCATGCGGCTTTTTCTTTTTTTTTTTCCTCTGTTGCCCCTCTTCATTAACTTGAGAAACTTTTTCTTTCCCCTTACCTGTTATGTTTCTAGTTAAAAGCTCATTATTATCCTCTTGTACTTGTCTCTCCTCATTTACTTCTTTTTCTTTTCCCTTATCACTTACCTGTTCCTTAGATGGCAATACCCACTTAGAATCATCCACCTCATCCTCACTCCCCTCATAACAGCTAACACTATACCCTGAACTATTGTCAATCTACTTGTGCAGCTACTCTTCATCATGCTTGAATGCAATAATATAGTAACTAGCATCATTTGACATTGTGTACCCCAAACTCATATGAAAAAGTTATCAAAATCCTTAATAGACACATTATCCCCATGCAATTTGAGCACGTCTACTTCACCACCCATATAAGCAGTCAATGGGTGGTATATAAACTCACCACCATGATGTAATCTAACATTAATCAAACCACCATCTGCAGAATATAAAAAGAAACAAAACAAACACACAAAAAACAAAAAACAAAAAACTTTTAGATAAACCATGGACAAGGGGACCATTTTTCATTCAATATTAAACACTTGTCCCCACATACTGCACAAAGACATGACTTTCTACAAAAAAAAAACAATTTTCTGCCATAAAAAACAATACTTTATACACCCATTCCCCTTTTCAAGACCCTACAAGATTATTCAACAAAAAACTAACTATTAAACAAAAAAAAGTCATCAATTTCAGTACACAAGTACACATAAACATAATAAATCATCAATGTCGGTAAAAAGCACATAGTTGAACGAAGTACAGACATTTGATTTCAAAAATTTACCTCGAATAGGGTTTTCACCTCTAAAACCAGTAGTATTTCCATCACTTGCATTCGCCATTGTTGATTTCTTCAAGATTAACACTAATCGTCTCTAATGGATATGATAATCTGTTGATTTGTGGAACCCTAATTTTTCTCGTCTTTACTCCCTCAACCTAACATCTCACCTACCAGAAATAAATGGCGTAATTGTGTAAGATATTATTCACTTTCCGTAACACGTACGAAGCACGTGAAGTCACAGTTGGAAAAGACTGTTTTACCCATCACGTGCCTCCGCACGTGCTATTTTCCGTTCAAATTGTAACGTCGTTGGGGGGAGGGGGCAAAAGTGGGACGGGGGATACTTAAGGTGCCACTCTGGGACAAAATCCGCGCGAGGTTGCAAAATGGGAATGGGTGGATACTTGGGGGGCTAAACATATTTTGGCCTTAACAATAGGCGCGAGAGAGGATATATAAGAAAATATCAAGTCCAAGAAATACTCCTATGTAATAGATAAGATACACATTACAGTTGATGATCAAACATATACTCCCTCCGTCCCAGCTCACTCGAGACTTTTTGACCAAAATTCGTCAACTTCAGGTCCGTTTGACCAACACTTTATAGAAATATTTATGTTCCAAAAAAAAATTCAAAAAATTGTTATTGAGAGGATTTTTAATGGTGATCATTTTACATTTTTTAAATTTTTATTCGGATCATAAATATTTCTATAAAGTGTTGGTCAAACCGACCTTAAGTTGACTAATTTTGGTCAAAAAGTCTCAAGTGAGCTGGGACGGAGGGATTATAATCCAAGAGCGAGCATTTTCACTCTAATTATTCACCAACACTCCCAATTACAAATTATATATATGTGTGTGTATATATATAGATAGATAGAGAGTGACAAATATCACAAACCAAGCTGAAGCCCATGATCATGCTGCTTCTGTAGTTGCAAAACAAACTTATTCCTTCTCTTCTCACTTGTTGCAGAATATACATATTCATATAAACACCTCACACACTTTACTTAGAAGAATAGGAACAAACACGTATTACGCAGTACCATTATTGGCTTATTTAGGTAGCACCAGGGTAATTGCAACCTTTATAACCTACAAAGAGAATTCAATAAAAATTTAACGGGAGGAAATCTGGAGAAGAAACAGTAAGATAACGTAATTTTACTCAACGCAAGGCGTGCAATATATGTGAAGACAACTTACTAGGATTAGTGGAAGATAAGGTTGCTGTTTGGGAGAAATCACAGTCCCATGAATTCCTACTAGAAGATTGGTAGAGAAGATTCATGGCATAGGTAGCATGAGAAACAAGAGTGTTTGGTTCAAAACACGCTCCCCCTGGTTGAATAGGACCACAGTCAAATCCATGTCCGCAAACATAATCCACATTTGCTTGCAATTTGTCTTCCGATACCCCTGCCTTGGGCACACACCACGATGCTTTCTTTGGAGTCGTTGAAGGAGTAGTAGAAGGAGTTGATGGAGCCTTCAAAATTGAGAAATTTATATTACCAAACAATATAAATGATTATACAACACAAAAACAAACCCGTTTTGTAACTCTATGCGTTTCACAATAAGCGTCGTGCTTTTCCTTTTTGGTTCGTCCCAGTATAAGCGACGCGTTTTTATACAAGGAAACAGTGTCGGTGCAATTTTAACTTATAATGCTAAGGCCTAACTATACATTAATTATCCAATAAAACACTGTCAATTCAGTTTGTGGCTTTGTGCCCAAAGTTTTGTGAACTTCCTTCGTGCCCTTAGCATTATTGGATAATTAATATATAGTTAGGCCTACAATCACAATATCCAATGACACATTGCCAAATTAGTTTGTGTCCAAAATTTTGTAAGCCTTTCTTTAGTGACTTTAGTATTACAATTTTACCATGGATTGACAAGTCAATTGCAACACTTATTATGAGACAAAGGGGGTAATAATCATGAAAACAATATGAACAGTGCATCGCCAGTTCTCACCTGGCTTGTCTTGGAAAGCCCGATATCGTAAGTGGTTGATAAGTCAGGCTTGAAAAGGCCAAATGATCGCTCGGAACCGGGTCCCGGTTTCAAGTCTTCATCATACAATGCAAAAAGGTATGTATCCACTGATTTCCCAGGCATCAATGGCGTTCCCACCATGGACCTCAAATGAGCAATCAAATTTCCATTGTAGGCCTTTGCATTCTCAATGCTCGGACCAACCTCATTGCTGTCTCCTTTGTATGGCCAACCGGTTTCAGCAATCACAATCTCAACATCATTAAAAGACATGGAGTTCAACGCTGATCTTACAGCATCCACCTTCAAAAGCATTCAATGGTTGTTAATGGAGGGTCAAATCCAGTTCAAAACAAGTCACTGAAATCACCCTAGTGACATGAAATTTTACTCCACATATTTGGAAAGAGGCTTAAAGGTTCCCGGCCCCTTTTACCGATAGAATAATTTTCAAACGAACCATGTCACTTAAAGACAACCCGTGTAATTTGTTTCAGGAAAACTTCATTTTTATCCATCGTATTTTGGGGCGTATTTCATTTTTACCATCAAACTTCACTTTTTTTTATTTTACCATCGTACTACAAACAATGGTGTCTTTTTTTTAAAAAAAATGGTCTTTTTATGAAATGAAAGACTTAATAGGGTTCGAACCCCTGATCTCTCATTTTGAAAGGAACACTAGATGCCGCTTGAGGAAGAGCTCTTTGGCACAAACAATGGCGTCATTCTATAATAAATATGGGTATACGATGACACAAATGTTTGTGGTATGATGGTAAAAATGAAACAAATTTAGGTATAAAATAGCAAATTTGGGTAAAGTGAAACCATAGTTTGTGGTAAGATGATAAAAATGAAAAAAAATAAAATAAAGTGTCATGGTAAAAAGTGAAACACGTCCCCAAAGTAACGATAGACAAAAACAAAAGATTATAACGTTGCCATAGAACTAGGTGACAAAGTATACCTGCACATGAGGAAAGCATCAAAATATAAGAACACCGTTCCAAAGTAGATCGGTCAAAGTTGCTTTCTTACTGAAATATTTCTTTTTTCAAACAAGTAATGTTTTGTGTTGCCATGGAACTAAGTACTTCCTCGGCACGATAATAAGTGTCGGGAATGACTATCAATCTTTCTAAAAAATGTGCTTTACTTTTTTTTTAAATTGGTTGTAACACCGTAATTGAACTAAAACTATTTCCTTGTACATAAATGCAACATTACTTTGAGACGGACAAAAAGGAAAATGAAAACTTATGGGGCGGAGTAACATAATCTACTTTCACATGAGCAAAAGCATCTGAATATATTAACAGCATTCTAAAATGCTGAGTTGTGCCTTGCATTAAGCACAAAGTGAAATATTCCTTCACTTTTCTTGCTAAAAAGATTTTTAAAAATTTGCAATGTTGAGTTGTACTCAACTCACCTGAGCATCAAACATGTTCATGTACTTAATATTCGTGTGCGAGTCGACTCGGCCTGCGTTGGGTTGAAACAGGCAAAACGCCAGGGTCTCCGGCCTTGGATCACTCTGATAAGCGAAAAACGGATATGGGTTGATCGTGAAAGGCGAGCCAGTAGCTTTGTTAAACCCCAACAATCCCTTCAATAAATCTCCGATGGCCGGATCGAAGCTTCCGGTGGACGGGGGGTCAGACTGCTTCAACACCGCCATGGAATGAACAGTAGAGACCTTAATTTTCCCGCCAAGGGAGGCTGAATTGAGGGCGTTTTGGAGATTTTGCATTGCCGGGAGTAGTTGTGACATTAATCCCTTGTCGCCGGAGCTCATTACCTCGTTCCCGACGTTAATGAGGATAATTTTGCTGGCCGGGTAGAATGGAAGTACATTTGCACCGACCCAGTTTTTAGCGAAGTTAGGGTCGGATGCCATGGCCGGTATGTCGCCGTTGGCTGCGCCCATGGCGATTCCGATGTTGGTGTTAGCCAAGGCCTTGATGATTGCCGGGTCCGCACCGTACAATCTGACTTTCTCGATTGAGGTTGATTGGAGTAACTTCGCCGTCTCGGACGGCGGCGGGAGGTTGTCAGCAACCTGCCCATAATTTACACCGATAAACGACTGCGAATCTGCCAATACAAAGTACAGACATGATTAGAGAATTATGCAAAATTATTATAATGATCTGAAAAATTCAAAAAATGATCAAAGGGAATAAATACAAGATAGCGATAATGATCAAGAAAATTAATAATGAGATAATAAATGAATTACTGGGGAACTTACGAGTGATATGGGGGAAATTGAGTAGGAGTAGGAAAGGGAGGATATAGAGAATTGAGTTAGTGCGTGAAAGGGTAGCCATGGTTGAACGCTTGGGAGCGTTTGTTTCTTAATTTGTCTTCTGTGCGCTCTGGTTTTCGTAGAAGACGATGCGGGCGAGAAATTATTGAAGACATGTGGAAGGGGAACGAGGGTGAAAGTGAAACTGGAAAGAGGAAGTTTACTTTCGGTCGGACAAACTTTTTCAAAAAGCTTTACGAAGTAGGCGGATTATTATCAGTGTGCTACATAGCAAAGGGTGTTGCTGTTCACACACTCAAATTTCCTACTATACCTACATTTGTGCTTTATGCTCTCTCTCTCTCTCTCTCTCTCTCTCACTCTCTCTCTCTTCTTCCTTCCATCGTAAGAGTCAATTTTTTTTTGAAAAAAAAAAAAAGACGTCTCATTGTAATAGCCAAACTCATAAAATGAAAAATTAGTCCATGCCATACTCATAATAATTATCTATTAACTTTTCTTTACATCATTTCTCTCTCTTAGACAATACACAATTAGAAACAACCCAGCACACAGCCCACCACTAAACGGGGCGGGGCGGGCTCGCCCAAATTCTTGGTGGGCTGGGAAAATTGAATCCCAACCCAACCCACCTTGGGTTGGTGGGTCAGGCGGGCTAAGACTACAATGAGTTTTTTTTTTTTTTTAATGAATATCCCTCAAGGATTAAGCAAGGCAGCAACATTTTTAAAGCATAATGTCCATAATCACATTTTGATATAAAGTTCAAATATCATTTTTTATTACAAACAAAAAGATAAAAAACAAAGTAATTAAAAAGCATGTTCAAGTTTAAAGACAATTGATCCCAATAAAAAACTCCTCAAAAACTACCTAACTGTCCCAAAAACATTGTATTGACTTACCAGAAGGCGATGGATCCCGGAATGGCAGAGAAAAGGATGATGAAGATTGAAGACAATGGCGACTGGTAGCGGCGCCGGTCGGTTGAGAGAAGAGTTGAAGAGAGAGAGAGAGAGAGAAAGGCGATATAATGAAATTGACAAGTGAAAACATAGAGGCACGCCGCACACGTTCATGTTGGTGTTGGTGCCCTAGGCACGTTTAATAAACGTTGTAATTGTTATCACTTATTTCATATTAATAAAGATATGTTTTGATTATTATTGTTGTTCATGTTTACATATAATAATCTCCGTCCCTATTACTTGTTTGGTATTAGTATAAAGGCTAAATGATCATGGGATGATCATGTTAGATTTATTGGTACTTGTTTAGTACTGGACATGACCCGCTCTATGATATTTATGTCATGGTCAATATCATACATATATCTCATATTAGTTGTGTCATTTGAATCCTTAGACATGGAGTTATTATGGTCTTCTACTTGATGAACATTATGTTTGACATATTCAAACGCTACCTTTAACCGAGTAGTTATAAAGGGTATGATTGGCATAATCGGATTCATGTAGGGAAGAATAATAACCTAAATAGATTTGTCCCTCTACGGAGAGATGTCAAGCTTGGGCCTCTTAGGAATGATGTTGATGAAAATGTTCGGCCGGACTCAAATGAATTGATTGGATTAATGTCATTTGGATTATCAACATATTCGGAATCGAGAAAGTATTGAACAGAGACAAGTTGACTTGTTGACCATGACTTGTGTTCAATGACATCGTGGACAAAAGGATTGTGACATATTCTAGAGGAATGCGAACTTGTATCTAGTTATACTATTTGGGTAGGTATGACGGTTTGCTAGAACCTAATCCTATCTTATGGATTCATGTTTGAACCCATTGCCAACATAGTATAATCCTCACACACAATAGAACGAATCCTAAAAGGACTATATTGGAATATAAGGTCGAAGGACCATTTGAGGATTTAAGGAAATTAGAGGAAGAAAAGTGGAATAAGGGATGTCCGGGCGGACCAGGCCATAGACCCGGGCGGACCATGACAGGTCCGGTCGGACCCTATGCTGTACCCGGCCGGACCAAGGCGGTTTCAGCTGGAAACTTCCTTAATCCGTTTCTTGCGGGTTTAGACATAAGTTACCTATTTAGAATAGGTCTAACTTGTATATAAACAACCCTAATTCGTCCTTAATCAGTCTATGTGTTTTTGCAAGCCTCCAAAAGAGTTTTTGAGAGAATTATTTTGTTCTAAGATATCATTGATTGAAGAACAAAATTATACACAAATTATATGCCATATAGTTCATATTAATTGTGAAAACGTGTTTCACAATTTTGGTCTAGCAACCAAGATCAAGAAGCTACTTGATATTCGTTCGTGGTGTGGATATCGCTAAAGGGTGAAGCTTATCATCTTCAAAGTCCGTGTTCTTACTTGTTCGTGATCAAGCTTGAAGTTCTCCACCAAGATCAAAGGCTAGAAATCAAAGTCATCAAGGGTTAGTATTCTAGTATTCATATTGTATGTATTTGATATAATCATATGAACGGATCTATGGCTTTGGGTTTCCATTAAAATTTAAATATTATTTTCCACTGCGCATGTTACTCCGAAACCTAATAGTTCACTATTCACTAAACGACACCGGTAGACGGCAAACGAAAATAAAAAAAAAAAAGTGGGCTAGCCCGCCCCAAACCCGTTTGGCCCGCGGCCCAAATGGGCTAGCTCAAAATGACCCACTTGTATTTGAATTAGCATGTTTAGGACCAAACCCACCTTTATTTTATGGCGGGACGGGCTGACCCAATGGGCTCAGCCCAAATTGACGGCTTTATATACAATGGTGAGTTGAAAGGGGGTCAAGTTAGTTGAATGGGTTTAGTGGGGAGTTGAAAGGGTGTTCGATTAATTGGGGAGTCGAATAAATTTAACTTTGTTGAAAGGGATTAGTGGGACACTTGTCAAAATACTATTGGTTCTTGAGATTTCCGGATTTATTTCTCTTACCAATTATATGAGCTCAATTATTTTATAGTAAATTTTTTTTCCGCCATAATTCATAAAAACAAATGGAAATGTTTTAATATAGTATATATATTCAACCAACCCCAATATCTAACCCCACTCATTCTATCTCTTTTTATTTCCACCACTCATTAATAGTTAAACTCATAAAATGAAAAGTGGGTCCTACATGTCATACTCATAACAATTACTCCCTCTGTCCCATTACAATGGGCACAGTTTGACTTTTTTGGTCAATTGAGTCAATCTTTGACTATCATTTTATGAATATCTAAATATTTTTATGAAATTTTAAAAATTGTTATTGTTTCACTATTAGAAATACTATCATTAATAATTTTTAGAATTGTCTAGAGATCTCTAGATATTCATAAAATTATGCTAAAAAATTGTTCTAATTGACCAAAAAAGTCAAAGTGTGCCCATTGTTATGGGACGGAAGGAGTATTCATTAACTCTTCTCTACATCACTTCTCTCTCTTACCTAACTATCAACACTCACAACCCATCACTTTTTTCTTAATTTTTGAACTCACCCATTTTTTTTACGAAAGACTGATTCAGTACGTTTTTTGCAGCATCAATAACCGTGATTCTTTTTGAAACCAAGCAATGAACGACAAAGATAAGTCCTACCATTCTAAGTTTTCTAAATTGGTCTTCAACACCCCCCCCCCCCCCCCCCCACATGAAGAGGGCATATGTAATTTCTTTTTAGCTTTGATCAACTAGAGTAACATTACATTCTTTATGTCATGAAAATCCAATCTTTTTTTTAATCATTATGTTTGAATAAATTTTAAATTATATTTCAGGCCATTATTAATTTGCTTAATTAAAATTAAAATTTGTTATTAATACACAATTATAAATATTATCAATAACACATTTTAGTATGATTACAAACCACTTAAATTATTGTTCAAATTTCATTCAAATTAACAATAAAAAAGGACTAATTATTCTTGAACTCACTTTTTCTCTCATACATCACTTTTCATATTCACAACACCTTTACGACCAATATTTTAAATATTATCTTCTTAATTCATGTGCACTTCTCATTGTATGCTCTTTATTATGTGACAAAGCGAGTATTTATTAAAAAATAAAGTTATAAAGAATTACTCCATTCGCCCCATATATAACATAATACTCATTTTATAATTTTTGATGTTCATTGAAAAGTATCACTTTCTCAAAATTAAAAATATATAATATTCGTTTATTACTAGGACTTACATGCTACTCCTTCTGGCCTTAAAAAGGGAAAAAAAAAAACACAATTTCTCTTAGCCTTTGAAAAAACAAATTTCATCAGTTTCAATATAAACTCATAAAATACGACTAACATTTGATACTCTTTTATCACAAATATCCCTAATTAATTACTCATTTTCATATATGCAAGTGAACATTTATTACACATTTAATACGAGGATATATTAATATATGTTTTTTTTTTTGAAAAATCAAGACACTTAAATAAGTTTAACTACTCCCCCATCTCAAAACATATGTCGTTCTGGGAGTTATTTTTTGTCTCAAAATAATTGTCGTTTTATTATTTTCAAAGCTATTTTGTTATTGTATACCTATACCCTTATTATTAATGACAGTGAACTATCTCTTAAACAATTATTTAATTGCATAACTAATTGGATTAACTTCTTAATATGTGTTTTTTTCTTATAATAGTGGTCGGAGGGAGTATAATCACAATAATTGTTCCTTTACTACTCTATTAACTAATCGACTTCCTCTCACCCACACACCCAAAACACCTACATTTCCAACATACTATACTATATTCCCTCAATTTCCGTTACTAAAAAGCAAATTTGGCAAATTGGGATGAAAAAGAGCATATATATTTACCCACATCATCTTAAAATAAATGTCACATTTTTATACGCCAGTACAAAAGAATTTTGATCAATATTTTTTTGTTAATTTAATCATTCCATTAAATTAAAAAAATAATGTATAATATTTATATTGATGTATCAATAACAAGTTGCATAATTTTATTAAAATTATTAAATTAACTTAAAACTTTTGCTCAAAATCCATTTGTCCTGTATCAACATACAAAAGCTCGATATTTATTAATATTATGGGATACAGAGAGTAATTATAATTATTCACTTTCTAAGTTTTTTTCTTTTTCTTTCAAACACTTTCTAATGTTTAATACAATCTATCTCTCTCTCTCAAAAAAAAAAAGGTAATGATGTAATGATTGGTGAGAAACATTAATATAAAAATACTCACTCTGTTTAAAATTTATTTTTTTGATTTAAATATTTTAGAAATATGTGTTATATTATGCACTTTTAAATTTAATTATTGTAGAAAAGTTGTGTGTTGGGTTCACCCTCCCTCCCTTATCTTCTCCAATTCAAAACACGTTGGGGAACCTTCCAGTCCATTGCCGTGTATTATGCTTTGCCAACCCAATTTTTTCCATTTTCCATTTTTTTTTAGAAATTATTGGCCAGCCTGCCAGGTCTATTAAATACTCACTCCGTTCCAAAATGATATTCACATTTGACTATTCAAATTTTTTAAGGGTATGAACACTTACTGATTGGACATGTTGTGTTTATGCACATTTAAAGCTAAATTATAAAAATGTGAAGAACTTTTTGAGACAATGAAAAATGGCAAATGAGAAAATTATTTCGGGAGCGAAGAGTAGCCAAATACACCTACTCCTCTATGCCATCTAACATCCCACCGTCCAAATATCCCCACTTCTTCAATAACAGCCGTTGGATCTGTACACCTAGTCGATAAATACGTCAACCGTTCCTATCTTCATTTCCGTGCTTTCCCCTCTCCTTCTCCCTCCCTCCATTTCATCTCCCCATTTTTCATAGATCTACGCCAATCAATGTTTCGGCTTTCAATTCTTCTTCCGGAATCGTGTAGATCGTACTCCGATCTACGTTTTGGTATGAATTTCTGCCGGCTTTGTGATCCTGACGCTCTTGATTCTTCTGATTCCTGTTGCAGTGGAGGCCTGTTTTCATCTCCTAATTGATGATAAGGTACGGCGTAGGTTGTTCATGTACCACGTCTAATATCTAATTGATTGAATTTTTGTTTATTTATCGGATTTTTGTTTGTAATTTGTAGAAGATTTCTTCATCATCATTCTGGTTTATCTCGATGAGGCTCCTAGTTATGGATATAATAGAAGATCAATATCTGAACCGGTAAGACATCTCAGATTTGTTCTCCAAACGTTCTGTTTTATTGCCGGATCCATCGATTTATCTATATCATTTATGTGCAGTTTCTAGATCGCGAAATGGAAAATTGGAAAATTGCCGTTGCTTCGATCGGATTGTGTGATGAAGCTGGAGGCCGTGGACTTGATTGAATTCGAAGGACTTCCTGGCGGATAAGACGATAAGAAATGGCTTGTATGTTCTTTGATACGGTCTGCTAGTTTTATGATACTATGTGAACGTATAAAAAAGAAGTTGGTACATCCGTCGGAGAGGTGAGAGAACAATTGTGAGATTTTCATTTTTGTTTGGCGTATACTAGTGAGTAGAATGTCTGTGGGTCGGCCTTTGCCTTGTTGGGTGCGCTCGCTTGGCAGGTCAAAAAATAGCCTAATAAAGTATCGTTTTTGTGTTCTAGGGAGGAGATGGTACGGGGGTTTGCCCGGCTCTCCTTCCATGTGTGTGTCTCGTGTAGTCTCTCTTCTCTACCACTCTCTCTCTCTCTCCCCCCTCTCCCCTCGCTCTTCTCTACTTTTTCATATTGACAGGATAATAATCGGTATGACGTGGTAACAATCAGAATATTGATCCAAACAAATTGTCTCGGAATATACCATATCCTTTCATATATGGCACCAAGCTCTCAATCACAATAACAAAGCTAAGATCGCGGCAACTATTATGATCATCTGCTCTCGAATTAGCCACAAGAGGTACCATTAGTATCATTTTCATTCATAATTTTCAGTTCTTCGTATAATTATCATGTTAATACACATCAATTTCCATAATTACAATTTAAAGCTACAAATATTGTAGAACTGCAATTTCATTATCAATTACATTTGTTTATCATTTGGCCTAGTACTGCTATAATAGTGTTATAGCACCTATTTCCAGTGTATGTAATATAGTGTATCCCGTCTGCTATGTTTTGTATAGTCCATAGTAGACTGACAAGCTATGAGTTAATTTTCTGTTCTACTCTACTAATGTATGTATTAGGCATATAGTTGTTTACAGAGCGATACCGGTAATTTAAGTTTCTTTTCAAACTGGAACTACTCAAATCATCACATCTATCAAGGTGCCTGGGTGGTGTCAATTATTGGAGATGGTTCGTAGAGTATGTGCTTATGATAGTGGTGCTTCACAAGAAATCAAGTAAATGTTGCCAGCTGTGGCTAAGGTTTTATGAATTTCAGCTCGTGATTGTTACAATATCTTATTCTCCCGTGGTATTGTCGGTCAAATTATCCTAGATATCGTATTTGCGGGGTTAGATGTACTAGCTGAGGAGTATAGTTCATCGTTGTTACTCCATGTTTTAGTATATCTGATTTTGCTTTTGGTTAAATATTGATGATTTTACTGCTAACATATGCTTTATTGAAACGGGTTTTGTTGTTTATTTTGATTTGGTGTTTTTTTGTAGTCAAAAGTTGGCCTCCTGGAGAACTTTCATATTGTACCAGTTAGTACTCGGCAGGCACTTTGCGCTTGTGGATTCATGTTGGTTAGTACAAGTCCCTAAATGGAGACGTTTCTAGTGCCTTTTGCTTTGTTGTTTATTGCTATTGACGCGGATGCTTCTTTCTTCTTCGCTTTTTCGTTTTAACTGTTTAAATAGACGTAGCAAGGTTCTACCCTGCTATGTTATGTTTTTTGTTTTATCTTGAATTATTTTGATGTGCCAGAGTAATTCTATAATGTCTAAATGAAGCGACTATTATTTTTTAATAAATGAATAATACTAGGGGCTCAAAAAAGTCACAAAAGCTTTCTCACAAATTCTAAGTGTAATGATTTCTATGGTGTTTAAATTAGAGTGTGGCGGATCCATTATCGATGTAGTCAATAAAATATTATCACCTCATGTTGTGAGCAAGATTTTGTGAGATTATTTTGTGCCCTTAGCATTGTTCAAAATAAAATGATGTTGGAACGATGATTAGTCCTTTGTTTCAAAATAATTGTCACTTGTAAATTATTACTTATAAATCTTGATTAATAAACATGTGATGAAAGATCATGTATGACATTTTCATCTATAAAAAACAAAAGGCAAGTCAAATATTATAATTTGTTAGATGTGGAAAATGAAGAGAGAGAATGAGTTGGGTAAATAATAGTGTTGGTTGGATAAAATGAGTGGTGGAAAATGAAGAGATAGAATTAGTGGGGTTAAATGGGTGGGGTTGGGTGAATTTAAAATATTAAAAAGTTTGTCATTTTAAGCAGTCTCAATTGAGGTGAAACGGACGAAAAGGGAAACAAGTCTTAATTCATCACATTAAACGGAGGGAGTACTTAAGTTTCAGCATATTAGTTTTAGAATTTTCACACTTATTATGTAAATCGATCAATGGGGGTGTACCCATAAAATCATCATGTTAATGACCAATATATTGTTGGTTGCATTGATAATGGACTCGTTACACTCTAATTTAAAACATAAATAGAACCATGAGCAATGCTAGGGGCACAAAATAAGTTCACAAAATTTTGTTCACAAAATGAGATGACTGGTTGCATTGATAATGAACCCGCCACACTCTAATAAAAAAAACTCAAATAAAATCATTACAACTAGGTATTTGTGAACAAATTTTTGTTGCTTTTTTGTGTCCTTAGTATTATTCTAAAATCTTTACATTTGGGATTTTGTGAGCAAGATTTTGTGTCCTTGTATTATTCATTCCCTTTTGGTATTAAGGTAGGAATGAATTGATAACTGGGTTCATTCTCCTTCCCACAGTTTTTTCATTACATAATAATAATAATTGTTGCATCGGTCAAATACTATTCATTCGACCTATACATTTACATTGGAATTTGTTTTTCTTCATTAAACGTTTGTCAAGTGTAGGAGAGAAGTTGCGAAAAAAATGATGCTTTTATCTTTCTGTTTTAAAATAAATTGTTGAATTTGCTTTTTAAGAAAGAGCAACTATGGTCATTTATTTGGACTTCTCTACATGTATATTATTGATCTATGATAGTAAGTTTGAAAGTGTAGATATAAAGACACAAAAGCGTCATAAAGTTCTTTGCAAAAAAAAAAGTAAGAGCCACAAAGTTTGGTCTACAAAATACGGTATCCTTTATTTTGTGCCCTTAGCATTGAAAATAGTACGTCAATTTTGGAATAGAAAATAACAAGCAACATATACTTTATCGGAAGGAGCAGTTATTTTGGATCAGAATATATAAAAAAGAGTTTAGTAATGATGCAATGAAACAAAAAATTCTCCGCTTAAATAACAATCAGAATAGACTTTGACAATTAAGGGGTGAATCAGAAAATGGCCGTAATATTGTTCAGAAATTTTAAAATAAGATTGATTTTTATTTACGTAAAAAATATGCAATTCTTAATGCATGTCTTTCCTTAGTGAGATCTAAAATATCTAAAATAACGTTGTCAAACTTTGAAATAGGATTAATTTTCCCTCTATTAACATTGAATAATGAGGATGGTAAACAACAATTTTTACGTAACTACTATACAATTTGTTGTTAACTTGCGTATAATTTATTTTCCCATTTGTTGTGGTTATGAAAGGATCCATAAGCTCTAAATGGAAAGGGCGACCAGATATGAATTCTGTCTGGGAGGTTGGTGGTTCGATTCCACCTGGGTCCACCATATTCGTTGACTTTATTATTGTTATTAATAATATTTTTATTTTATTTATTTTAAAGACATGTAGAGCTGTACGTTTAGAATTTTCTTGTAGCCAGTAGAAAATATGGGATTTTAAAGCGTGCATCTGTCAAAGACGAATTCCCATAGAAAAATTTGACATTAAATATGAAGCGAGATGGCCAAGCTATGAATCAATGGCCATAATTTCTTAAGAGGTGATGAAAAGCATAAAGACAAACGACTAAGTGGCTTATAGGAAAGGACCACAAGGATGAGAAACGGGAATTGTATAATGATATGTCAGTATTTTACTTGTTGTCTTTAAAAATTTTGCTTGTTTATGTGTTTGAAACTGTCAGTTTATTTTTAAGACTGTAATGCATATATTTAGATGTTTAAATTATAAAACCTTTAATATACTCCCTCTGTCCCTAAATGAGTGTCCATTTTCAAAAAATCTTTGTCCCTAAATGAGTGTCTTTTTTAGCATAACTTTCTCCCTAAACGTTTTTTTTTCGAATTTTTTTTCACCGGTTTCTTTATACGTGCAAAACTAAAGGTTTGGAAAGGAGATTACAAGATTATATATGAACCGTTGTTATCAAATTGTTCAAAAAGTTGAGATTTTCAGTGTCCCTTAAAATGGAATTTGGACACTCATTTAGGAACAGAGGGAGTAAATGATGAAAACAAGTTTTTACACTAAAACGAGTGTAAAACAAGTTTTTCTAGAGATTTCCACCATATTGAGATAGATATTCAATTGTCTTCTTCCTCTTCCATCTTCCCATTTCACCATTAATCAAACTAGTTTGCTATAAATTTGCCAATTTTTTTGTAATTTGTTTTTTAATGTTTTTATTTAATAAAATAACATAATTATATTTATATGATAATTAAAATTTGAATATAAAGATGATTTATTATTGCTATAAATTAACTTTTAATTTTATAGATGATTGACTTAATAATATTAGCTATTTTCCAATGAATGATTTTATAATATATATACATATTATGATTAATAAATATAAAAATCTATAATGTACATCTAATAATATTAGTAAAATAATAATTTTATTAATAATATAAATAGCAATAATTAACATATTTAGTAACTATTATTATTAATTAATACTCTCTGAGTCCTAGAGTTAGAGTCCTACATTTCTTGCACACACTTATTAGAAAAACAATAGAAAATGGGTAAACATTGCAAGTGGATTGAGAGTATAGATGTCCAAAACACTATTCATAGTGCAAGTGGACAAAATGTAAGTTAGTTAGTTTGGTCTTTTTGTAATTATAGAAGCATTAGAAAGACAAAATTGTCAAAAACACTAATCATTATTTCTATCATTTGTCATTTTATAAAGAAACTCTTACTATTGGATATACCAGAATATAAAGTAGGATTCTTACTCTCGGACGGAGTGAGTACTATTAATAGTAAATATTAACATATATCGTATAATGATAACTAATACTACTAATAATAGTTAATTTATATTATAACTATTATGATTAAGTTATACTACTATTAAAAATAATAATTAATATATACAGTAACTATTATGATTAACTAATACTATTAATGATATTTTTTAATTTATTTAATAATTATCAATAATAATTAATATAACTATTAACTATAATAATGATTAACCATTTAATAGTTAACTATTATTTGCTTAATAGTATTAGCTAATATTATTATTTACTATATAAAGCAATTACTATAGTTAACTATTATAATAACTATTACTACTACTAATACTAATAATAATTACTATAATAATTAACTATTATAGTAACTATTACTATTATTATTAACAATTAACTATTACTAATAATAGTAATAATTACTATAATAGCTAACTATTACTATTATTAGTAATATTTAACTATTATAGTAACAATTATTATTATTATTAGTAGTTAACTATTACTAATAATAGTAATAGTTAACTATAACTAATAATAATAATAGTTAACTATAATAATAGTTACCCTATATAGTAACTAATATTATTAGCTAATACTATTAGCTAAAAAAAAGAAATTGAAAAGTCACATAATTATGAGGGTGAGTTTGATGTGGCATCACCAAATGTAAGCTTTCTCCATTTTTGTCCACATGTCAACACCATAACCCTCCTCACCAACTTTAATATATATATATATATATATATATATAAGATTTCATAAAACTTTCTGCTTTTTCTCCCTTCTTCTTGTTTAATATCGTTAAAGCGTATCCAACAACACAATTTTTTTTAATCTCAAATTATTGAGATTACAAACAATTGCGTTGTTGAGATTTTTATTAGATTTATCGGGTGGGTGAGTAAGGGCTTCCCTTGAAGGGGAGGTCCTGGGTTCGATTCTCCCTTGGGAAAATTTGTGGAGAACTCATAGTTCGTTAACCCCATAGGGGTTGGCTGTGCAGCTACAGGTGATCATTCAGATGGCGCGACGTCTATGGAAAGAGGACAACCAGATGGCGCAAGAACATCTATGGCAAGCAAAATACCAGATGGCGCGGTGACGTCTATGAAAGATTGCAACATCAACTTGTAGAAGTAAAGTATCATTCGCTGCAATAGGTTCGACAATGGTGAAACTCCATAGGAGCTTGTAATAGTCAGGGCTATAGATCGGCAGCGCTTTAGATAAGACTGTAATAGATTCCATATGAATTTGTAAACTATGGCAATTTCCTTGAAATGAATGATATAGTTCATCTGTTAAAAAAAATTCTCTCTTTTGTTGAGATCCTTTGATTCTCTCCTCAGTGATAGCCTATGTTTATGTTTCGTTTGTTTGTTGTTTTTTGTATCTTCTAATGGCGACAAACCTTATAGAATTTCACAATGAAGTAGAAGTCTTTGTTCACACTTCACAGAGATGTTTCGTGAATTTCGATATGTTTGGAGGGCGTTTCCACGTCAACCCGGATACTCTAACGTATGGACTCAAAGCAACATCTTATCCAGTGAGGGACCTCTTAAATGCCAGATTGAGGCAGTTTCCAAATTTTATTTGGATTATAATCCGTAAGTCTCAAGATTTAGATCAAAATAAACTTTGTTGTGGGTTTAGAGATGAAACTACTTTTGATATTTTAGATGAGCCTCCAACTTTTTGTGGTGTGCCATCTCTTTTATTATTATGAATAAAATTAATTTTTGTCGTTTAAAAAAAATAAAGCTTTAGATATTGTCAATTTTTGATATTGAATTTCACTATATAACTTTTATATCTCTTTCAAATTTGCCACAATTCATTACACAACCATTTATTTTCTCAATTTTTTAAAATATAATTTGCAATTTCATCAAAGTTTAAAGCTGTAAATCACACACACACACATATATATACTCCCCCCGTCCCATTTAAGAGTAAAAAAATGGGTGGGTTCAAGAATTAAGGAAAATGTGATGTGTTGTGAGTGTTGATAGTTGGGTAAGAGAGAGAAAGTGGGGTAGAGAAGAGTTAATGGATAATTGTTGTAAGTATGACATGTATGACCCACTTTTCATTTTATGATTTTGACTCTTGAAATGGGACACCCTTTTAGGAAATTTTTGATTCTTAATATGGGACAAATGGAGTATATATATATATATATGTATATATACTTAATTAAAAACAATTAGAAGAGCATTGAAAAGTATGGAGGTTTATTAAACTCGGGCTGGTTTACTGTGAGACTAATATTTTTTACCCACAATCTTTTTTGCCCTCTTAATTTTTTTTTCCAGCCATTTTTTCCTCGTCAACAAATGCAACACTTTTAATAAAGAAATGTAACATATTTTTTTTTTAAATGTAACAATGTTTATTCAGAAAAGTAACCATAATTTTGCATAAATTGAATTAAAAATGTCATAAGATTGACTGCACAACCACTACTATATTTTATCATAAATGAATGAACCTTTTTTTTCTAAATTGTAACAGTTTTATTCTGAAATGTAACAATTTTTATTCTAAAATATAAGCATATGTTTGCACAAAAGGGATTGGGGATAACATAAGATTAACTGCAAAAACTACTGTTACATTTAATTATAAAAACTGTTACATTCATTTGTGGGAAATTTTTATAAGTAAATATCTAATAATTTATCAATTACAAAGATTGAACGCAACAACTGGAATTTTGTAATATAACATATGCAAAAAATAAAATAGAAATAGTTTGATATATTTTTTTTATTTTATTTTAGAAAAAGTAACAATTAAAATACAACTGATTATACACATCAATTCTTACTCTTTTATTTTAAAGAAAAAAAGCTAACATTTACTTTGAAAAAACTGTTACATTCATTTGTATAATAAATTATAATAATATATATAATATGTTACATTTTAATTATTACTTTCTCTAAATAGAAAAAAACACTATCAAACCATTTTTTTTTTATAGCAAAACTACTGCTACAATAAATGATTGCTTTTATAAGATTATACTGTTATATTTTTTCTAAAAACTGTTACATTTTAAGAGACAAACAATTCAGATTTTTTGTTTGTTACTCCCTCTGGTCCAAAATAACTGTCGCTTTTGGTCAATCAGATGTAAATTTGACCAATAATTCAAATAAAAAATTATGAAGCTAATAAAAATATAACATTTTTCATTGTATCATAATTAATAATACTTTTAATAACAATTTTTAGATTTTTATTAGGATCATTATTTTTGTTTTAAATTTATTGGTCAAACTTACATCTGTTTGACCAAAAGCGACAGTTATTTTAGACCAGAGAGAGTAAAAAATATGATTTTTCAAAAATAATTTAAAACAATATCATGACACATCTAGTTTGATTCGTCTCATCAGACGAAAACAACAGTTTTTCAGATTGATTTTTTTGATTTCAATATCTTAAAATATATCAATTTTAGGTTATTGGATTTTTTTAACGCACATGTATTAGGCGGACGGGCCGCACCTGACTATTTGCAAACGGATCGGGCTTAAACCTGCGGGTTTGAAAAACCCGTTTATTCCGTCTGAATACTTCTTTTTTTTTTCAAGTTTTGTCCAAAATACCTTTATTTTATTATTAATTAAATGGAGTAGGTGTAATATTTGAACAATTTTATTCATTAAAATACTAAACATATTTAACTATTTCAATTTGCCTTAACTATATACTAATATTATTATGCCATTTATATTTTTGTTAAATAATAAATTAAATTATAATGTATGTAATATTTTTTTAATGTATTTTTCTGTATTTTCTCAGATTTAAAAAAAAAATTAAAAATAAAACCCATTGGATAAAACTTAGGGGTTTATGGGTGGGCCGAGCTAGGAATTTACAAGAGGACTGGAACAAATTCAGTCTGCGGGCTCACACATCACGGGTGGGTTAAAGCGCATTTATCCGCGAGTTTTATCAAACAAATCCCGATCCGACCCGGGCTACCGTATGCCCATCTCAACTGCCCATTAACAACTTCTGGTGCCCGTCTGTGTTAATAATTCCCACCATGTGATAATAAATTGACAATATTAAAAAAAAATCCGGATTTTTATTTATTTTACCAAGCAATTTTCAGTCACTAACAAAATAACAAATCATACAAAGAATAAAATAAAAAATCTGTGATTTGGACAAAATGCCATGCCGACACCCATTATTATAACTCTTTTTGGGTAGTGGAAATGCCTCACCATTACCCACTTTGTTTACCCACATCACACTTTTAATTAAAGTTAAAGAGAGAGAGGCAACCAACTTGGAGGATTTGATAGTGATGAGTTCTTCAATCAAACAAAAAGTGGAATCAATGCTTCACCATTATCCACTTTTGTTTCTCCACACTAAATATAAGGGTGAGTATAAAAAATTAATTTTATGAAAATGTGTTTTTTTTTTTTTTTAAATGATTCAAAATATACGTTTTTAAAGGTGCGGTATCAATTTTGTAAACAAGTGAAACTTCGTGTACAGTGGCGTTTTCGTAAACAAGTGGAACTTCGCTATGCTGGTGCTCAAAAACATTACATCTGATTATAAAAAACACTAGAATTGGAACTAAATTACGCTTGAACTAGCACTAAAAACACCTGAAATGGCGCTTAACAAAATCTCTCATTGGCGATTAAAAAAAAAACCCACATGAACTGGCACAACAAAATACTTACATTGGCTCAACGAGTTTGAGTGATAAATATCATCATTGCAGTTTAAGAATACCAGTACATGTGTTTCAAGAACGTCAATTCATGTATTTAGAATGCCGATGCATATGTAGTTAAGTAAATTGTGATTATTAAAATAAAAGAAAAAAAAAAAAAATAAAAATATGTAGTTAAGTTCGTATGGCATTTAAAATGACTAGTTGTAGTGTTTAAGATAAACAATTCATTTGTTTTGTTGGTACTAGTCCATGTGTCTTGTGTGCTAGTCCATGTATTGAAGAGTGTCACTCTCCCTATTTTGTTCTTCTTCTTGTTCTTCATTTCTCCCTACAATATTCATATGGATTCAACAGGTAATTGTTCTTAATCGCTTTCGCTTCATCTTTTTCCTCAATCTTATTCTGAAAATGAGCGTGGCATTCAGGGGTTATGAAAATTGTTCCAACAATTGGTATCAGAGCCCGCTCATATTTTGGTTTAAGTTTGAGTTCTTTTCGGGAAAGCTTTTATGATTTATTCGATTCATTTTTCCTGTTGAATCATCAAGTTTTGATGTTGATTAGAGACTCTAATTCATTCATAGAGTACTGATAATAATCATCTGAATTTAAGAAAATGGTTTGAAAAGTTTTGTTGAATGAACACAATGGTTCAAGTGTGACTATCCCTTCATAACATGGTTTTATGTCTAGTGCATACCATGTGGATCTACATACTTGATTCCATTGTTTTAAAGCAAGATTATCCCTAAATAACATGGTTTTATGTTGTAAAGAACATACCATGTGGATCTACTTGTTGTTCATCATTTTTTAGGATAAAATTTGGAAAAGTGCAGCAAAGCATGCATGAAACGGTGGCTTTAGCCCGGTCGGGTCTTATATTCTGCCCGGTCGGGTCTTATGTTCTGTCCGGTCGGGTCTTATGTTCTGCCCGGTCGGGTATTATAAGTTGCCCGGTCGCGCATGTACACTATTCACAGGTGTTTTGTTTTTTCAAAGATGTTGCACAATTTTGTTCCTCTTTTGAACAAAACATACATTTTTTCAAACCCTAAGGCCTTGATTAATTATACGCTTTGGCAATTTTATTCATTGTTTAAATAATATTGTCGCCTAAGTGGTTTACGTTATTTAAACCCTAAAATTGTAAAGTGTTGGATGTTTAAGTTGATATGTGAATGGCTTGAATTTTCCAAAGAAGATCTTGATATTTGACTAAACTTGGGCATTCATGTGGTAACAAGTAAAATAAACATTAGGTTATTTTCTTAGGTACTTATGTCGGCCCAAAGGAAGATTAAGTATTTATTAAAATATAAGTTCAAATTACTTGTTGCCTAAGGCAATCATTTATGAGTCAACTCGCAATCCAAAGATTAGTTTTGATGTCATGTTGATTGTCTTGTTGATGGATTTCATTGATATAATTAATCATTATTTATTGTGTAGTTTTTTATTTATGTTTTGTATTCATTCTTGTTCTCAAAATTCCAACAAATTTGTTTATTGCTTCATCTGTAATTACTGCTATGAGTACCGTTGCAATGTGGGACTAATTATAAAACTTGGAAAACAAATAATTATAATCTTGGGCTATATAGAACTCGCATTAAGGGATCCGTTTCTCTTCTTATTGCTTGAGTGCTGAGAAGTGACACGCTCTAACCGCGTAAGCCTAATGATCATAAAGAATATTGTCCCGGAGACCTTTTGGACGGTGTCTCTGAGGATATTGATGCTACAAACATTCCTTGATACCCCTGAGGAAACTTGTTTCCATAAGGTATAAAGGGTACATGGAATTTAAGGGAGTACATTTTAGAAATAGTTCATCTATTGACGAAACGAAAAGGCACTTAAGTTAAGGATATCGGATGATATTCTTGTGCATTTAGTTTTAATCTTTCTTCCTTGGTTTGGTTGCTTTGAAGTGACCTATCAATGTCAAAAGGACAAGTGAAATATTAATGAATTACTTTCACTTATGACACAAGAAGAAGATAAGTTAAGAATAATTTAGAACTAAATGTACTCATTTAGCATCTACCTTTTCTCATGGGACAAGAGAAGAGGGAAAGAAACTGTGGTTGCAAGTAAAAAGAAGCTTAAGGGATCATCTCATGATCATAAAGAAAATAACTGTTTCTTTTGCAAGGACCTTACTAACATGAAGTTCGATTATCCTAAGTCTCACGCTTGGCGTGAGAGGTATATCATTTGGTCTTGTTTGTATTGTATTAAGGCTAATTTGGTTTCAGTTCCTACATTTACATGGTGATTGGATTTTGGTGCAACCAATCACATAAGGATGTTCAAGTAGGATTGCCTAAATTACCGAAGACCTAGTAAAGATGAAGAAATTCATCTATATGAAAACTAGGAATCCGGTTAGAGTTATAGGCATAAGGATCATTTAAATTATTGTTAAGTACTAAGTATTATTTTGTATTAAATAATATATTTATTGTACCATCATTTAAATGGAATTATGATATTTATCACAATATTGGACAAAGAAGGTCACTCTTGTTCATTAATAATAAGTGTGATCTCTATTTTAATTCCAAAGGTTGTTGGCACTAGTACTTTGTCAAGCATTCTTTCTTCACTTGACATTATTCAAACAATAAATGTGTCCCTTAATAATGAAACCAAAACTAGAAAGCAAAAGTTATCAAATAAATTTTATTTTATTTTTCATTAAGGCATAGGCATTTGGGTCATATTTTCAAGAGGAAAATTGATAAGCTTATGTTAAAGAAAATCTTAAACAAACTTGATATTTTGGAAAATACTTTTGCATTAAATGCCTTAAAGGAAATTTACAAACGTTAAAAGAATAGTATTCTCGAGAGTATCAAGTGTCTTTAAAACTAATACATATGAACATTGTGGACCATTCATTATTCCTTCGTGGAAAGGTCAACAATAGTTATTACGTTTATAAATGATTACTCTCAATATGGATGCATTTATTACTTCATGCAAATATTCAAGTTATGGACGTTTTCAAGTCTTATGAGGTCAAAGTTGGAAACCAACTTTGAAAGACTATTAAGAACATTAGGTCCAATCATGATAGAGTATATCATGGTTGGAATGATTGTTAAAGGGAACAACGTCTAGGTCCTTTTTACTCGCTATTTTGAAGAGTGTGGGATTATCTCCATCTATATTAAGCCGGGTACGCCTAGCATGAATGATGTATACAAGAGACATGATAAAATCCTTAAGGAAATGGTAATAAGCATATTTTGTGCTTCTTTTACCTCACTCATTATGGGCGATACATTAAAACCGCAGCCCTTATTCTCATTAAAGCTCCCTCTAAGTTACTAATAAAAACCCTTTATGATTTTGGGACGAATAAGGAACACGTCCTTAAATCATCTTCATTTATGGGGTTGTCTAACATAAGGGTAGACCTTATAAGTCTATTAAGGGCAAGTTAGACATAAGATTGTTAGTAGTTATTCATGAGGTAAGCCGAGAGATCTAGGGGATATATAAATTTTACAACCCGAAAATTTGAACATTTTGAAACTAGAAAAGCTAGGTTCTTTGAGGATGTTGAATTTAGTGGGAGATTAGGTGTAATATTTTGAATTTGGAAAAGAAGAGGCATCCATTTCTTCACCTCTTCCATAAGTTCCAATTGGATTTCAAATTTTGTACTTGATATATAAGAAGAACATACAATTCAAAATAAATATGGTTTCCCTATAAATATTGAACAACATGAAAATATTGATCATAAGAAAGAAATTCAACAACCTCAGAATTAGTAAGAACCGGTGCCCTTAAAGAGATACAATAGAGTAAGAATGATTGCAATACCGGATAATTATGAGATGTATCTTACTGAGAAATTGAGGACACATAGGTTTAGTGGGAGATGAGCCATTCATCTACCATAAAGCCATTAATAGTCCTAATTCTCATATGTAGATTAATACCATATATAAAGAGTTGAAATCTTTGAAAGATAACAACTTTTGGGATCTTTTTACATTACCTAAAGATGTGAAACCTATAAATGGGTCTGTAAGACCTAAAAGGATTCGCAAAAGTAATGTTGAAAGATATAAGACCCATCTAGTTGCTAAAGATTTTTTCAACTCATAAGAAAGACATTAATTATTAAGAAAGAAACATTTCCCGGTATCTTCTAAAAACTCTTTTAAAATAATTATGGCACTAGTAGCAATTTGTGTCTTAAGCTTCATCAAATGGATATTAAGAGAACTTTTCTTAATGGAGACATTGAGGAAACTGTCTATATGGAGAAATTCATTTATGACTTAAGCAAACTTCTCATTAATAGTATTTAAAGATTAATCAAGTTATTCTTTCATTTGGTTTGAAATGAATCTTGATAAATATTGTGTATACCATAAGTTCAGTGGGAGTAAAAATTATAATTTTGGTCTTATATGTGGGTAATATTTGCTTGCTAGTAATGTTTTAAACCTTAATAAGGAAACTAAGAAATTTATTTGGAATGAAAATTCTTGGTGAAGCATCTTTTTGTATTAGGAATCCAAGTTCACTGTGAGTATTCACGGAGTATTTTGGGATTATCACAAAAGGCCTATATAGAAAATGTATTACAAAAGGTATAGCATGCAAAACTATAAACCACTTGACACCCCTAATTTTAAAGGAGACATGCTTAGTCTCAAACAGTGTCCTAAAGTTAATTATGAATCCAAGTATATAGAAAATATCCCTCTTTGCATCAGCAGTAAGAAAGCTTAATAAATGCGTAAGTCTTGCATTCAATGTTGGGATGCTTGGTCAATACCAAAGCAATCCAGAAAAAACATTAAGTAGTAGCCAAAAGAATAATATAGTATTTACAAAACACAAAGATCTACATGCCTATTTTAATCGGATAATCTTGAGATCATTTGCTATTCCGATATTTGTTAAAATTACATGGCTACATAAGTTTTAATGGACTGTGATTTGTCAAAACAAGTGTCGAAAGACCAATTAAAATATGAATATCAGGTAGCAGTTTCGTACTCTAACAAAAGGTTTATGGATTTAGACATTAAGTATCTTGTTATAAAGAAAATAGTACAAAATGAACAGAGAAATACAACTTATTAGAACAAACTCCATAATTTAACGGATCCATTTATGAAACGTTATCATCTCTAGTGTTTCACGAGCATGTTGCTCATATGTGTGTAATAATTTGATAACATTTAATTTAGTGGGAGTTTTGTGTTGTACTTCATTAATTGTTCTATTATTTTTGATCTCATATTGTTAGAAGATTTTGAGAGAATAAAGCGACATTATCACTTAGAAAAACACTCTCCCTATTTTGTTCTTCTTCTTGTTCTTCATTTCTCCCTACAACATTCATATGGATTCAATAGGTAATTGTTCTTAATCGCTTCCGCTTCATCTTTTTCCTCAATCTTATTCTGAAAATGAGCGTGGCATTCAGGGGTTATGAAAATTGTTCCAACAGACTTTAGAATGTCAGTTGTAGTTTGAAGAATGCCATGAAATTTGAGAAGTTTTGTTCTTTATAAAAATGTCACCGCGCGTTTTTTTTAAAAGTTCCAGTTACTTGCATAAATTTACATAAATGCCACAACTAGTGCTCATGTCTTTCATCTCATGTTCTTGTCTCGTATAACCGGTGAAGAATGGAGAAAGAATTGTGAAAAATAAATCCAAATTTAGTTTTCTTATTTTATTTTTTATTCTTCTGAACTCTGTTAGTTCAGTATGTGGTTTTTCCTAAAGAAGATTAACTCTTGGATGAAACAAAATTGAAAATGGATTAACAAGTGAGAAGCATGCAAAGAGGATTTGGTTTGTGACAAGAGAATCAGGTTCGATAAAAGAGACAAGTTGATGGTGGTCAACATAATTTTGATCGAGGCAGTAGAATAATGTAATACCCGAATTGAATGATGTGATATTTGATTGCAGTACCACCGTCGATGAAATGCATAATTTAATTTTGTTTAATTTTTAAGTTACATTCTGAATTGGTGGGATGGAAAAGTAAAACAATTCCCCTTCAAAATTGATATTATGACGAACAATTAATCTGCCACCAGTGTGAGTAACCCTGGATCTATGTGAACCATGTTGAAAGTTTGTGACATTGGACAATATAGATCAAACAATCTATATATGAAACCTTCATCAAATGTTTAACCCTGATAGCTTGTCAAATTTTATTCATTGACGATTGCACTGTCATATTCTCGGATGATATGACCAAGGTTCTAAAAAACGCTTGGCGGGACCGAGAATTCAGAAATAACTATAATATCCTAGACGGGACCTAGGCGTTTCATGAACGCCTAGCGCCTAAGCGGGGGCCTAGGCGGCCTAGACGGGGGTCTTTTAGAACAGTGGATATGTCCCATACTCATAAAGAGCGAGTAGAGTTGTTGGAGAATTTGGATTCGCTTTCAGTATTTGTTTCGTCCTTGTGCGGTTGGAATTTTGGTTTTGATAAAGTTGTGTTTAACTTTGACCAATAATTTCATTAAATTTTATTTTGTGTAATGGAAATTAATTGTATATTCGTAATCTACATTTGGAATAGATTATTTTAATATATTTATTTTTTCAAAACTAATTGGGATTGAATGAGAAAATAATGTTCAAAATATGCAAAATGAAATGGATATATGAAAAGTTTGTGAGATAATGAGGTGGTTATCCAACATTGCTTTAAAAATAAACGTAATGGGAGTATTTATGTTCGCCGAAGTCCTTGATTTGAATTTTGAAGTACTTTTATTATCATGAACTGTAAAGTAGTACTCCATTTGTCCCGCTTTAAGATTTTTACTTTCCTTTTTAGTTTGTCTCAATTTAAGGTTTTACTTTATTTTATTAACTAAAATGAATAATGAGACACACTTGTCATTCTCACACCAAAAACTCTTAACCCACTTTCTCTTTCTTACTATACTTTTTTCATACAACATTACTTTTTTCTCTGTATAAAGTCAAATTAATAAGAACGTTAATTTGGAACGGGGGAGAATCTTCTTTCTTTTGGAGTCCATTAATTATTTTCAAATCATTTTGTTGCATATAAAAATTGACTAAGTTCCACTACAATTAGATCTGAAACATTAATAATAGCAACAGTATTTCAGCGGCAAATTGGGCGGCTGTGATCCTATAGATCAAAAGTACTACTCCCTCCGGTCCCAAATATAAGCAAAAATAACTAAAATCACACTTATTAAGAAAGTAGTTAAGTTAGTTAATTGCCTTGATTTTATAATTAAAAACATGTTAAAATTACTAATATATCCTCATATTAAATGTATAATAAATGTGCACTTGTATTTGAAAATGAATAATTGAATAGGGGCAGTTTTGATAAGAGAGTATTAAATAGTCTTGAAATCCCTTAGAGTTGCTTATATTTAAGTAAAAAAAAACCACTTTTGTTGCTTATAATTGAGTCCGGAGGAGTACTCCCATTCTTACTTGTACGTACAACACCCGTAACCCAACCCAATTTTGATTTGTGTGCGTGAGAGAAGTGCGTATTTTAGTGTGCGTTGAATAACCTTGACTAAAAAAAAAAGAAGCTGTCCTTTATAGATATTTGTAAAGACAAAACGCTTCCCCCCCCCCCCTCCCCCTTTTCTCTCTCTCTGTCTCCCTCCCTCACTACTCATTAGTCTTGGGGGGATTTTCTTTGATTTTCTCCCCCTCAATCAAGGTACGTTTATTCACGAATTCCATTTCTTTCTTTATATATCTATCACCCTTAATTTGACCTTACATTTCTAGTTTTGGCTTGATTTTTTTTTTTTTTTTTTGAATTTGAGGTTGATTGTCTGCCATGGCTGTTCGTTTCTTCGAGATCTGTTGATCCTAATGATCTTGAAAAGCTTTTGTTATAATTTCTTCTGTAGATGGATCTTTTATTTACTGACGATCTCATAATATTTTACCTTATTTCTTGGTCAATTTGGGGCTGGGAAAATCATGGGGGTGTGAACTGGATTAGGAGAAAGGATGCATGTTATCAGTAAATTTAATTTTCTCTTTCATTTTCTCGTCAACAAAGTTGAATGAGTGGCGCGGGATTCATATTAAATAAAATAAATTAGGTTCTTGCTACTTGCATCTTTGACTTGAATATTCATGTGATTACCCCCCTTGTTTTTGTCTCCTTATTTTTTTCCTTTTAATTTTATTTTCTACTTTCCGGCTGGGATCACGTGAACTGAACTGATTTTACAATTACACAATACTCCCTCCAATTCCGAAATAAATGGCATACTTGATTTTCTTGGTCAAATTAAGTGAACTTTTTCAAAATTATATTAAGTATAATGATCTTCTTTAAATTATATAAAGAAAATTATTATGATAGTATTTCTAATGATGCATCAATATAAATGCCCAGAATTCATGAGGATTATTAGAATTTCATAAAATGGTCAACGATCATTTAGGTTGACCAATGAAGTCAAAGTATGACATTTATTTTGGGATGAAGGTTGAATTATGCTAGTTTATGTGCTTTAAAGTTATTTTTTCCATCGAGTAGAACCACTGGTTGGTTGTGCCGAATGTGATTTTCTCAAGCTTTCTTCATCACCTTAAGCCACTGCGTTCGTTATCAATGTGAGGAACCCATATAATCTTTAAAGCCATGTCAGTTCCACGCTTTCCGTAATAATATATCTATCCTCATGTCTCAAGATTATATCCTCTTAGACTTTTCCAGATGTACTTTTTGTAATTATCTTTCTATTGCAAAAAATAATATAAATATTTCTGTGTATCCTCCTTTTTACATCCTGAATAAATTTTGATGAGTATTAGGATCCAATTAGACCTTAATTAAAATTGTTATGACTATTAGATTGAAAGAGGTAGTTATTCTTATTCATACAGAAACAGCTTGAACTACGCAATTTTATTTACGATCTCCTCTGTTCATCAGCTAATTTCTATTTTTCTGAGAACTTAGGTTCACTCTAGTGCCTATCTGTTTCAAGATATTAAGATAGTTTTTTCTTGTAACTGTTTTAAATTGATACTCTATACCTCTGATAATACGCTGTGTATTATCTTAATTTTACTTGATCAATGTAGCTCGTTTGCCAGTTTTTCTTTGCTTTCTGCACAATGTATCTTAGCCATTGGGTTTCTGTGCAACTTTCTGAGAAACTAATGTTGGACCCTGTCCTTATAAAACATTACTGAATTTTCTCCAAATTACTTCAGAATATCTCTGTGGTTTTATATATACGTTTTGTTTTCTGTCATATATAGCTCGGTTAAGTGGTGGTGAAAGCTAGCAGTCACTATGTTTCGTCTTCGTGGTTCTTCCCAACAAGAACAGGAACATCATGAAATGCAGCCTGAGTTGAAGGTAATTGACATTTGTTGAATGTGCAGTGCAAGGCTGACACCCTTTTCAGTTGAAGTGCCTTACTCGAAGTGGCTTAATTATAAATGCAGGTTAATGAGCTTAAAGCTGCTCTAGGATCACTTTCAGGACGAAGTTTACGATATTGTAGTGATGCATGTTTGAAAAGATACTTGGAGGCTCGAAACTGGAATGTGGACAAAGCAAAAAAGATGTTGGAAGAGACTCTTAATTGGAGATCAACCTACAAGCCTGAAGAAATTCGCTGGGTAAGTGGGGAAAGCTACCTTCATATTGAGAATATTTCTGTGATTAATGACTGCAATCAGATATTTATTGTATTGCGCTTGTGAGCGTATAATACAAAGTATGAGAAAATAGTTGCATGAGGCCTTCACCTATATGCATATGTTTGAGTTCTCATGTACTCCCTCCGTCCTGTAATAAACGTCTTACTTTCCATTTTGGGTTGTCCCAAAATAAATGTCGCATTACTAAAATCAGGATATACTCCCTCCGTTTCATGTGACTTGAGACCAAAAATTTTGGCACACAAATTAAGGAAAAGTAAGAGAGAAATAGTGGAAGGAGGTGTTTGTGAGTATGAAAAATTAAATAGGAGAGAATGAGTGGGCGGAATAGTAAGTTGATTGGTGTTGTGAGTGTAAAAGTAAAGTAGGAGAGAGAATGAGTGGGAAGAATAGTAAAGATTCTTTACCATTTTGGGCAGTCTCAAGTGATGTGGAACGGACGAAAAAGGAAATAAGTCGAATGTGACATGAAACGGAGGGAGTAAAGTTTAGTGATATTCCTATACTACCCATTTTAATAGACACAAGCATTGCAATGCCATGAGAAATGCAACTCTACTCATGTGAATATATTGGGGCAATTAAGGAAACATAACTAAAAATTTAAAACGTTGGCTTTTCAACTATGACGTTTATTCTGGGACAGAGGGAGTATATATAGTAATTAATACTGGAACCTTTTTTTTTCTTGTACAAAATACTTGAACGTTTGATTTATATAAAAATATGATAAAATTCTGCCCTAAGTGTTATAATTCTGCCCCAAGTGTTACTCCCTCCATCCCAAAATGACGTTCCTAACTTTTTTTGCCGTTACGACGAATGAAGTTTAACCAATAGTTTAAAGCTAATTTAATTACCCTAAAGAAAATCTAAAACTTTGTATTGATTGTATTGTTGATGGTATGTCAGTAAAAAGGTTTAGATTTTTATTAGTATAATTAAATTAACCTTAAATTCTTGCTCAAAGCTCATCCGTAGTAACCACAAAAAAAAGTGGAACATTTTTTTGGGACGGAGGGTGTGCCACCTTTGCTTTAGTAGCTTTACACAATAATAACACTCTTTGGTGCTGTCCTTTAAGGATTTCAATTTACCACCTTAAACTTTAACTTGTTAGCATGAAGTTGCAAGTGAGGGGGAGACTGGCAAAGTGTACAGAGCAAATTTACATGACCGCTACGGAAGAACTGTTCTCATTTTGAAACCAGGAAAGCAGGTGAGTAAATTACCTCTAAACTTGTATGGGTTTTAAGTCAACTCTTGCGTTCTTGTTCTGGTGGTTTATAAGTTTTGTGCTTCTATTCCCCCCTCCCCCCACCCCCCCCCCCCCCCCCCCCCCCCCGCGCAGAATACAACATCATGTGACAACCAAATCAGACATCTGGTATATCTCATGGAGAATGCCATTCTTAATCTCCCAGAAGGTCAAGAAGAAATGGCATGGTTAATTGACTTCACTGGCTGGTCTTTTAGCACCAACGTTCCAGTGAAAACTGCTCGAGAGACTATCACTGTTCTACAAAACCACTACCCCCAGAGGCTAGCTGTAGCATTTTTGTACAGTCCTCCACGAATTTTTGAAGCATTTTGGAAGGTTTGTGTTCTCCCACCTAATTAATTGTTATTGCCTCCGTCCCATGATTTAATTGACTTTTGACTAGAATTTTAGAAAAGACTAATAATGGTGTATTAATAACAAGTGTTAGAATTTCAGGTGGATAATTAGTTTTTCCTAAATCTTTAGTCAACTTTCAATAAAATTGAACACTAAGAAAGTGGGACTATCTTTATGGGACGGAGGGAATCATATAAACAGATGGTGACTGATATACCCTGCTGTCCTGAATGTGCAGATTGTGAAATATTTCTTGGATCCAAAAACTATCCAAAAGGTGAAGTTTGTGTATCCGAAGAACAAAGACAGTGTGGAACTAATGAAAGCGTACTTTGACATGGATAATCTCCCAACCGAGTTTGGTGGAAAAGCGACAATTGAGTATGACCATGAGGAGTTCTCGAGATTAATGGCTCAGGATGATGTGAAATCGGCTAGCTTGTGGGGTTTTGATGAAAAGGTGGCCGGAGCAACAAATGGGCATATTGGAGCCGCAGTGGCCCCAGAGCCTTGCTCCTCCTGCTAGCTAAACCTGACTGTGAGTAGGAAAAGCATGAAATAAGCTCTAATTAGGCAGTCTATACAGCACCCTTTATATATGCTGGAGCCTGGAAACTAATCAAAAGAACTGTTGGATTATACACAAGGTGGCTGGAATATTTTTGGTAATTTTCTAGCTGGAAATGAATTTGAAGATGACCTTGATGCTAGTTAAGGTCTTTAACCTAATTAAATCCTATTTCCATTGTTTTCTTTTGTCTTATTCTTGAAAAGTCAAACGAGACTATCAGTTTGATCTGAATGAAGTATTTCTTTATAGATCCCGGTTCGCAAGGCTCTGCATATTTCAGGTTTTCCTAAATTACAAACTACAAAATGAAAGTTCATTTTTGTTCATGATGAAGAACAAAATTGAATATCCATTTTGAGATTGAGGGAGTAAGATACACCAGCTGACAAACAAAATTTATTTACAGTGATTACAAGCTCAATAAAATCTAAACTCACTGTTGTTGACTTAATAGCAACTCAAGCTCCATTCTTAACATATGTAGTATAAACTAAAAAGAAAGAAATGTACCACTTTTGGCATGGAAAAAAAAGAAAAGCACCCATAAAAGACCGGGTGATTCGGAGACTTGAAAGAAAATCACCCATATGTAGTATTACGGAAGATGTCTTCTGAAGTTTCTACTGGTGGAGTGATAAGTACGAACAAGAAGACCAACTCCGATTCCTACTCCAAGACAAATGCCAAGGCCTATACCAACACCAACCCTCACACCAGCATTGAACCACGACAGTTCTCCGTCTTCACCTTCCATATATTCTGTATGTCTCCAGTACATTTTGCCGTATTCTTCCTCAGGTTCATTTTTGTAATTTCTGTATTCTGCCACCTACAACACAAAATGAATAAATGTGTGTGTGAGGAAAACATTATTTAGCTCGAAACTTTGAAGGTTGGGGAAAGAACCAGCAAAACAAATCTACAACGTTTTTACTTTACTGGAAGTTGGGTGCTGACAGAAAATATATGAAGAGAGTGCACTTAATTATGAATAAAAATGTTATGTCAGGCAAAGCTTATCAGCAAATCAAGACGGTAGCTTACCTTCACTCTTGATATTTTGACCTTGGGGGAGCCAGGAATATTCATCAACGGGGCAAAAATTACACAACAAAAAAAATTAACTGAATTTTCGTCAATGGGAGCAAACTTCAAAAAATTGCACTAAACTCCCAAATTTTTGTAAATTATGCACTAGTAAAATTTTACTTTTTAAAAATCAATGGGGGCAATTGCCCCTTTGCCATCAACGTAGCTCCGCCTCTGACCCAGTACTAAGATGCTATGTTAAGACAACAAAAGGCAGTACTCCGTAATGAAATGTTTTCTTAATAGGAGAAACATGGCATAACCATGATATAGCGGCCCTTGATTTCTTTAGAGGAGAAAAATAAATGATTAATTGGATTCTGGGCCACAACATCTCTGGCCATTATATAACTGAAGGCCACAATGACGGAATTTGTTACTTCCTCCGTCCCAAACTGATAGTCCCATTTGACTATTCAAACATTTTAAGGTTACATTATAAGTTTTGAAAATTCAGTAATTTTGAAGCCTTAATTTTGGAAATTAACTAACTTACTGGGACAAACGAAAAGGGGAGATGAGACTATCATTTTGGGACGGAAGGAGTATAACTGATGAGCAAAAAATACAAAGTCTTAGCTGAGCATATAACTCCAGGCCCATATCAGTTTCTTGAAAATTCGGTTCGCAAGCATAAAATTTTACAGTATAAACTTTGGGGTCTAAATGAGCTAAATGAAGTTAAGCGGCATGAGTTACTGAAGCTTGCCTTGACAGGCTTGGCTAGCTCCATAGTATATAGTTTAGCTTCATAAGGCCAACCTGGCAAAATTTCAAGCAAGATGCTCAGAATCAATTGACTCTCTGAAAATGGTGCTGGATAGACTTTAAAAGAAACTAGGCCCCACCAGTGCCATGCTTTTGGCAGAAGACACACACATCAGACTTTCTGCGGGTCATGGACATGAAAACAAACCAAAAAGCTCACCATGTAATATCCTATCCATTTTAAAAATATGTGCCATGGCCACCGTGCCCATAACACCCAGCATGCATTGGATAAGATTTATTTGCCAGCCTAACGATCATCAATTCATAACGTGATGGGCCTTTCTGAAACAAGAAACATGTTCCAATAGAGGAAGCATGTGGACATACATAGATCTAAACATTATGAGGGCATATGATAAATCTTGTTCTGAGTTCCCACTTGTGTTAAAATTCTGTAACTAATGAATCTTACAAAATAAGAATAATATGTCATTTACTAGGAGGAGTAGGAAGGACAATGCGGGCCTAACACCTACATTTGAGCGATACAGCTATTAAAGTGTGCAGTTAACTACTTAAAGGAAATATAACGAAACTACAGGTCAAAGAAGTTTGACGAAGGTGTATGTAAAGTGTCAATGGTGCCTGAAAATGATTGTTAGTAAAAAACAATTCTGATGTCAATGGGGAAATAATACAGGAAAATTTACATGTGAATTCCTAAGCATGGTTGAATTTTCATGTGATGGTCTACGAAGCTTAGATCGATTTGTTACTAATTCCGGAGATAATAATCAAGTCTTCCCCAACCAAAAAGGTACACAAAAATGGCCATGGTTCTGCTCGCTGCAGTACATTTTAGGAATAACCCCTTCACCCTATCCCTTAGAAGAAGAAGTCTTATTGAAATCCCAACTTTTCTTAATAACCAGTTCATATATTTTCTTTTGAATTGAACCAGAACTGTATCTACTTCGAAAAACATCTAAGAGTGCATGCCTTTAAAAGCAAGAAGTTGAATCAAATTATTAGTAACTTGATTTCATAAGAGTGAGACTTTTAACAAACTACATAGAAACCATGACTTTTCTTATTGGTGGAGGGAGCAAATTTTACAACACATCTCCGAGGAAAACATTTAGAAAACACAACGTGACATTGCATTTCTTTACTACAATGAAATTATCATCAAATGGGTGGAGTATACCCAGAAACCAAAACAAAGCTATAAACTTAAGTCGGATACAGTGTCTAAAATAAATAGAATTAAATGCGTACCTGAAGATCAAGTCCTGATGGCAGATCTTTCTGATATTCAGTTGTCTCACACTCTGGAATTGAATCCAAAGCCCCTTTTCTGTTCTGCTTCTTCCGGAAATTTATCTGCAACGTCTTGGTTAAGATAATCGGTGTTGCTGAAAAACTGCCCGCAACATAAACTTCTATCGTTGGAGCCAATGAATCCGAACCCCCAATTTGTTTTCCCTTCAAAAACCCGGTCCCAGGACAGAGCATCGATTCACAATTCATGTTCCATCTCCTAACACTATTCTTGGACTCACCCACAACACCGATGCAATGAGCCATCTCCAAAACCCCACAAAGTACATGATCCTCCCCATCAAAAACCTCAAATTTGACACTCCCTGTCAAACGTATACTATCTGTGCTCACAAATGTAACTTCTTCGAATTTCTTGTCCACACGATTCCTCCGGAGACGGCATGATGATCCTTCTGAATCAACGTTACATCTTGCACCATTCACTTCAAGAACGGTATCAGGGCTCAAAGGAACATGTCTTAGAGTGAGGTGTTCTGGCATATAACCATCCACAGCAAAATTGCTGATTCTTACGTAAAACACTCTTATGTCAAACCAAGGTAATAATAATTTGCCACAAGGTTGGTAACCCGGGTGCCTAATTATCTGAAGGCCTGAATTAGGTGATGATGCATCTTTCTCCAGTGATTCATGAGAATTCTCCATAATTTACCGTATGTTCGATCAATCCTCACTGAAGAAATCCTCGGATCTGACTAAGATAATGACATTGAAGACGCATATAATCTTGAATCACGGAAGCAGATGAATCCTGGATCAGAAACAACGGAAAATTTGCCTGTCAGAGACATGGAAATTAATCATATGGGGTAGATAATTCTGAATTCAACAATAAAAATAGAGAATTTCATCGATAACATTCATGGGTATTGCTCTAACACCCAATAACCAAAACCATATATGAAGAAATAAGAGCAAATTGAAAGGTAATTAAGCAAACCCTGAATTAAGGATCTGGAATCCTTGATATGAGGGAGAGGGAAGAAAGTATCATAACAGAAAGGGTGAACAATCCCTAATAAATGGTTCTAATCGTTAAGGAATAAATAAAAAAATAAGTGGGAACTAATTTTCTATTTCAGGTCAAATGAATTTCATGCTAGAAAACTCAAACCCCAAAAATAGAACACACAATTAAACACACACACCCCACACAGAGCAGAAGACGGTACAACTCCAATTAATCAAAGAAACTAAAAAAATTCCCAAACAAGAAAACCGTAAGCAAACATCAAATCCAATTAGAAAAAATTACCAGGGACAGGGATTCAAAGCAGAACAGATTTGAATCAATTCCACATTTAGAATATAGTTAATCAAATTGAACATTCAAATGCGTGTTCTTTTAATTTTATCCAGAGAGCAAAAAAGAAAGAAATAATTTTTTCCTGCAAGTATGAGAAGAAAACAAAACCGCCCATGGAATAAAGTATAATTACATGCGTCACAGAAACTGCCAAAACCCTAGTTCTATGCTCTCCACTGTACAAAAACAGAGCCACACAAAATTGAAAATTACTGTATCAATAAACATACCATCCACAAGTGGAACGATCAATATAACAGCTTATGATCTCCTGTTGGCACCCCACCACAAATATTCTTTTCTGTGGCTCAAATTGAAAAAAAACAACTAGCAATGATCTCTTCTGGTTGAATTTTACCCAAAAGTCAATTCTGAATCTGCTTTCACTTTCTGAAAGTGTTGAGGAGAATGGAGAAAAAACCCAGTTGAAAAAGCCACACCATGAAGATGAAAATGGAGAGAGAGAGAGAGAGAGAGAGGGGGATATATAAATTAAGGAGAAATGGATGTGTAGAGAGTAAGAAAAGGAGTGTGGAAATGGGATGAATAGACATGTTAGAGAAGGTTATAATAATGGAGGATTTGAGAATGATCTTATCCAAAAGGGAGAAGGGAAGGAGAGCAAAGTATGGGGAAAATTGACATTCACGAGGTCGCTACTCTTTCAACGAAAGTGATGTTCCCCCACCCCCCACCTTCTAGGCTGAACAACCAAAAAAAAAATTGTGGCTTACCTATTATTTAACGGTAACTAATTGGCTAACAATTCTTGACTGAGTCCAACATACTCTATCGATTTTTTTCCTCAAAAAATTAAGTTATCAAAAAATACTCCCTCTGTTGGGGTAATGGAAAACACGAAAAAAGGGGGATTAATTGGCTTTGTTGGGATCGGTTGTGTGTATCTAGGGGTGGAGGGGTTCACGGTCTGGTTCGGTGTCCGGTTTTTCTCGAAAAAGTATACTCCCTCCATCCCATCCGAAGTATTTTTTGGTCCCAACACGGGGATTAAGGAATAATAATCTTTTATTATAAAAAGTTGTTTAAAAAGTAGGTGTTGTGAGTATGAATGAGAGAGAAAGTGGGTAGGGAATAATAAATGAAAAGTTGTTGTGAGTATGACAAGTGGATCCTACTAATAAAAGAATAATAAAAACTTTCCATTTTGCGATGTCCTATTTCGAGTGGGACACCCAAAATGGCAAAACGTCCTATTTCGGGTGAGACGGAGGGAGTAGAACTAAAACCAGATCAATAATACGGTTCTAGAAAAATTTGGAACCAGAACCGAACCAATCTATCTATATAATATATAAAAGTAGAAACATTTCAAGCTTCTACAAAATTCCACATGACTTTATGACGTGGAAAGTCACGTGGAATTCTTTGATTGGCTATGCAAGGATGAAAGAGTTCAAATTGTAAGTCAATCTTTTCAAAAACTTATATAACATATATAGAGCCAATCTATCTATACTATATATGAAAGCAAGAGAATTTGGAGGCTTCACAAAATTCCACGTGGCATTATGACGTGGAAAGCCACGTGAAATTTTTGATTGGCCATCCCATTCTTCAATGCTTTCAATTAAAAATAAAAATCAATATTTCGGCAGATTTGACTGATTCAAAAAAAAAAAAAAAGACAGATTGATATCTAATACCTAAAAATTAGGCTAAATCATACATTTGCTTTAGAAAAAATCGGCAGGTTTGATATTTGCTATACAAATGTATTTTCGGTTGGCTGAATGCTAGAAGCTTTTTTGAAATTTTCAAGATCTATTCTATCAAACAGAATTTTTTTTTTGCAGGTTTTTCCTAAAAATTAGGCTAAATAGGCAGATTTGACTGATTCAAAAAAAACAAAAAAGGCAGATTGATATCAAACAGAATAGATTTTTGAATAATAACAATTACGGCTTATAAGGTCTCCCATTCTCTCTCCCCCAAATCAAACGGAAAAACAAACATCCATAGTTTCTCTGCAAGGTGAGGTCGTGAGGTAATTCAAGCTCTTTTATATTTACTCTCCATCTCTATTAATTTGTGCTCCCATGTACGGTTAAAAAAATAATCCAATGTATTGTGCTTATTTTGGTTCATCTACGTTAAAAAGCAATACTCCCTCTGTTAACTTGCTGTGGGTACTTTTTTTATCAATTGTACCCATTTAGTCTTTTTTATCAATTGTACCCAATTTGTTCGATTCAAGTTAATGAACTCAATATTTGATTTGTTCTCAAAACTTCTACTTTGGCATAGGGTAAAGGCATAAGTTGTTCTATCCAAGTTATACATCTGTAACTCAATACTTGAATTGTTCTCAAAAAGCAATACTCCCTCTGTTAACAAAAAAAGTTTGAAGGGCTTCATCCAAGTTTATCGATTTTGTTAAACTTCATCACAATTCAATTGTTCATTTTTTTGTGTAGCAAAGAAATTGTTCTTGATATTTCTATACTATATATGAAAGCAAGAGATATACACCTATATCAGCTTTCTTCTTAATATTTGTGCTGAATCTATTGTTCATTTTTTGGCATAGGGTAAAGGCATAAATTGTTCATTTTTTTGTGTAGCAAAGAAATTATTCACTCTAACAAGTATGCGTTTTTTCTTCACCCTAACATGGTTTATGATTAATATTTGTGCTGAATCTATTGTTTGTTAATTTCACAGATCAATGCAACAACACAGTCGGTTGATTCTCTCACATTTCATCAGCTTTGCTTTTAATCTTTAGTTGCCAGAAGTCACACAACTTTTATACAGTTCGGGCCTTGAACCGAAAGATATCCCTGATGTATTGCATGGTATTTTTAAAACTAAATTCAAGCAACTTGTGAAAGATTTGAAAGAAGAATGTTGTTTTAGCAACCTCAATTCATGTAAGTACTACCTCTGTCCCTAAATGAGTGTCCAAATTTCATTTAAAGGGGCATTGAAAATCTCAACTTTGTGTACAATTTGGTAGCAAAGATTCATATATAATCTTGTAATCTCCTTTCCAAACATTTAGTTTTGCACGTATAAAGAAACCGGAGAAAAAAAATTCGAAAAAAAAAAACATGTAGGGACAAAGTTATGTTAAAAAAGACACTCATTTGGGACAAAGATTTCTTGAAAATGGACACTCATTTAGGGACAGAGGGAGTAATTCTTTTAATTTCTTAGTTTAAGTTCTATTTGATGAATGCAATTTTTTTTAACAATCTCTATTGTAATTATATATTTGTTCATCTATGCAGTTGTCGTCTCTATCATCTCCGTGGAGTTTGTGAAACGAGGACTACCTCATGGTCACATTCGCATTGATGTCATCTATAAAGATCAAGTGCGCATTACTCATGTCGACAACAAGCAAGTTCATCATTAGGAATAATGTTACTCATTTTTTATTTTTTTTTTAAATTTTTTTTTTTTTTTTTTTTTATCATTCGCTTATTTCATCATGGAATTTTGGTCAATTCAGAATGTGCATGATTTGTAATTTTTTTATTTTTTTTATCATTCGCTTAATTCATCAAACATTTAGATTTCTCATGTTGTTTCTTTTAATTTTATAAATAAAGTAATATTATTATTATTTAAATTAAATAAAGGAATATTCTAGCCATGGAATGAGATATATACTAACATATCTAAGGTGATACTCTAATCATGGAATGAAATCTAAAACAGCGGACACAAATGTGATGATTAAAAAAAAAAGATTTTGTTGATAAATCAAAACAAAAAAAGGTTTCCGTTTTTGTTACAAACTTTACAAGTTGATATTTTTAACTTTAACTCTCTCTCTCTCTCTAAAAATTAAATATACTGCCTAATTGTAATTTTTATTTTCTTAGAAAAATATACAACCTAATGAAAAATTCAAAATGCTTCTAATGATGGATATATCCAACAAATATATACGTCCTTTTTAACCTAATATAGATTTCAAATTTAAAATTGTTATAAAAAAATATGATTTCGTTGTTGATTATTATTCAATTAAAATAATAATTAAAAAAAATCATTAACTAAAAATTCGGCAATCATAGATTCAAACATTTACTAAAAAAAAAAGATTTCGTTGTTGTGTATATAAGGAAAAAATTCACAATTTATTAATGAAACAATATCTGAATATAAATTTAAATTTAAACTTTAAAATCCTCATAAAAAAATTGAAAAGGTGTTGATCATTACTCACTTTAAAAAAAAAATCAGCTCCTAAATTTCGGCAATCATAGATTCAACAAAAAAAAAAAAAAAAAAAAAAAAAAGAAGCTAAAACATCCGGACGTTTCAAAATGTTAGGAATGTATTTTGCTGAGAAATTAAAAAAAAAAAAAAAATCGCTTTTGATATATCTCAATTATATAAAAAAATAATATATATATATATATATATATATATATATATATATATATATATATTTCATTTTTGAATAAAAGTCACATCTAAAAGAATAATCTAATCATGGGCTGGGATAATTATTAAGATATCTAAGGTAATAATCTAATCATGGAATGAGATAATTAATTGTTATGGTTATCCTAATTTTAAGCAAAAAATCAAATTACTTAAAGTACAAACTAAATCTAAATTTAAATCAATAAAATACTGATTTGATCGTCTAATATAAAGATTTTAGAGGCAGTCTCGCATGCGGCGGCCGCACGCCGTGCGGCGGCGCCGAGCCGAGCCATGCCCTATTTTTTTTTTTTGCCCCCACAACCTTTTTTCCTCCCACCAAAAGTAACACTTCTTATAACGAAATGTAACACTTTTGTTTTTCAAATGTAACACTTTTTTTTCCAAAAATGTACCACAATTTTGATGCAATAGATTAAAGATAACATAAAAATTAACGACTAAATTAATGTAACATTTTTTATAAAGAATGTAATATTATTTTTCAAATGTAACACTTTTTTTTTCAAATGTAACACTTTCCCCCCCCCCCCCAACATTAACATAGGATTGACAACTAAACTAATGTTACATTTTTATAAAAAATGAATGTAACATTTTTTTTCTCAATTGTAACATTTTACATTCTTAAATATAACATTATATATGAAATGTAACAATTTTTTATTGAGAAAGTAACAATTGAAATGCAAACCCTTTTTTTTTTTTTTTTATAAAAACTATTGTTACATTTAACAGTAAAAAGTGTTACTTTTTGAAGATGAAAGTGTTACTTTTATCAGAACAGAGTGTTACATTTGAGCTGACAAGCAGATCAATTTTTTTTTTGTCTTAAAAAGTATTAAAAAAAAAAAAATCAAACCATATCATGACCTATGTAGTTTTATTCGTCTCGTCGAGACGAACACAACGGTATTTTTAATTTTTTTTTCCTGAGTTGTAAATCTCAAGATATAGCATTTTAAAGTATTTGGGTTTTTTTTTTTTTTTTTTTAAAGGGACACGTGTCAAAATCTGGGAGAGGGAGGGTTGGATCTAGACAGTCGGATGGAGCGCCCCAGCCAGCCGCACGAAGCAGCGGATCCAAGCAACCTTGCCGCACAAGGTGCGGCGGATGTATGCGAGAATTTGTCCAGATATTTACCATATACTGTACTCCAATACACTACGCATTCAGGAAAAAATCAAATTATTTGAAGTTCAAACTAAATCTAAACCAAAAAACAAAACCTAATTGATATATACATGGAAAGTAGATAATTCTTATGAAATTTGTTAAATTTAAAACTCTTTTACGTGATTAGTGGGGACTAACTATTTTAGAATTTCAATTATTCATAACTCAATCTAATCTAACAAATTGACCTTTAAGATTTACACTAACATTTAAATGTTTAAGAATATGATTGCACAATTTATTCTGATTACATTTGATTGAACAGTTTTTTTCTTTATTTTAGGTATGAATTGAATTTCAAAAGCTAATTCTAAATTTTAAAAGAGAAACAGATTACTTATTTTAGCATCTTTTCCTTATAAATCTTTATATTGTTATACATACATAAATATATATTGATATTAGCATTCATACCTCATATTATATTGAGTTCTTTTTACTTACAACCATCTCAGCTTTTTTCTTCTTTATGGTCATCCAAGGTAATTACACGTTCATATTTTTTCTATTGATATTCAACATTTTTTCTTTGTATAATCAGTACTGCTTCATAATTCATTTTTTTAATTGTTTAGATATAAACTATATTGTATTTATGCAATCTTAGGCCACCCCTCATCTCCATCTCCAGTTAGTAAGAAGTGTAGTCAAATTCCCTCCAATGAGCTGATGCCATGATGAATCGTACTCTATCCATCTGAAAATAATAGTCACGTTTAATTTTTCAAATACTTTATGATTACATTTAAATTTTGTAAATTAATTTATTTTGTAGTTTTAATTTTAAAAATGATACTAAATTTTTCAAAACAAACGAAATGGAGAAACAAGACTATTATTTGAGACGGAAGGAGTATAAAATAAACAGTAAATGCCATTACCGTCAATAAGATATTCTGTCAATTTATGTCATCATAAGCCACCCCTCACCCCGTGAGTAATTGTAGTCATAATAATTTTGAAAAAAAATATGATATTCAACCTTTTACAAATTTTAATAGCAACAAATGTTTACGAAAATTGTATAGTAAGTGAAACAAAAAATATGTATAACACCAAGGGAAATATTCTTGCAGATTTAACTTTATCCTCTAATCTTATCCCATCAATAAAATTGTAATTACGTTACTTATTTTTCCCGCAGCCATTTACGTTCATTAATAAAATTGTAATTAGGTTACTTTTTTTCCACAACCATTTACGTTCTGGTTTTGAGCTATTATTTTGCCTAGCTATTCTTCCATTTGAGGTAATTCCAATTTCTTCCTTTTCTTCTATTTCTCTTCCAATTATTATTTTCAGTGGGGTGTATTTTAGATGTATGTATTGTACTCCATCCGTCCCAAAATGATATTCTCATTTGCCATTTTTTATTGTCCTAAAATGTTCGTCACAATTCTACAACTTAGTCTTAAAAGTGCATAACTAAAACATGGCTTGCGAAGCAATTGTTGATATCATTAAAAAGTTTAAATAGTCAAACGTGAAAAGATCATTTTGGGACAAAGGGAGTATAAACTATGGAATTATTCTATAACTTTTCTGCAATCTTAAGCCAACTCATATCTCCATTAGAATCTGCATAAAAAGAAATATAGGAACCAATCTCAGAATGGATAAATATATAGAAAAAATGCCTTTTCCTTAAGAACCCCCCTTCTAAAAGAAACGGAAAAAGAAAAGAAAACTGATAAATAGGAAGGAGTTAAAGTACATGTATTGATATATATTGATATTATCGTTCATATTCTATTGAGTTCTTTCTACTTGCAATCATTTCAGCTTACTTCTTCTTCAGGTCATCCAAGGTAATTCCGCTTTCGTATTTTTTTTCTTTTTGATATCCAGTTTCGTTTTTTCTGTTGCATATTCAGTTTTGCTTCATAATTTAATTTTTAATTGCTTAGAGTCATTCTCCATCTAAAAAAAGATAGCCTTCTGTTCCTTTTCTTGCGGTATATGAGGTTTGATTTAATAATCCATAAAAAATCAGCTGAATAGAGTGAGAACTGACCAAGAAATAGATGATGGCATATCTATTGTACTAGAGTTAATCATGTTACCCTTAAACTGCATAAAAAACCAGTTCTGACGCAGCACGGAAGCGATAGATATTCGTGATTAGTACACTAATCACAAGAATTCACAAGCAATGAATCCTTAAACACAAATAACTTGGAATCCACCAAGAAAGAGAGATAAATCTCCAAGAACAAAAGTTCAGTTGATAAAATAAAGTTGTTCCCCTAAAACAATGAAAGAAAAGTATTTATACTACTAACAAAACCCTACTAGAATCCTAACAAAATAACAAACCCTAGTTTAATAAATAATACCAAAATACCCTAGTGTTTATCACGCATAAAATAAAAGACGTAAACTAAATTCTGTCCGACATTTCAGACGGGCGCCTGGTGTAACCCGAGCGGGCGCTCGATCATGGCAGAAACATCAGCCGTGGTGAAAAGAATTCCAGGCGGTCTCTTGGTGACTAGCGGGCGGGCGCCCGGTCTGCGTTGCTGAAATTCCTGCTGCCTTCGCTCCTACATCAGTCACCCCTTCTTCAAAAGAACTCGTCCCCGAGTTCATCTCCGAAGTTTGGAAAATTCCATCCGACTTGAATAAATATTTTGAGTAGATCTTCTTCTTAAGTACAATTTGAGGTAGAGCGAAATTCTCAAAAAAAATAATCAAACCTTCATTATTTGATTCTCGAATTGTTGTCTTTGAAACTGATTCTTCAACAAGGGATAAAAAATAATTATTAATCTTCTCCCCATTGAAACTTTCATTCATTATTTATAGACCCTGATTCGCGGAGTTGACTGCAACTAATTCTTCTCCGTTTGAATCAGAACCTTCCCTTTCAATCGGCTTGACGCGGTGGAGACTTTCCCCGCGACGTTCTTCTTGAGCACAATTTTTGTTATTCTGCAACAAAACCTCGAACTGACCCCGACATTCTTCTTCAGCACGTTCATAGACTGCAGATCTACGCGCTTCCAGTTTCTGAATTTTGGTAGTGTAGTGATCGGCTTTGTCAGCATAAAATTTGGCTTCCATCCTATGTCGCTGCCTAAGCACTCGCTCCCTTGCTGCTCGATTCAGATCTCTGATTGATATATATTTATGCACACGTCGATCATGCTTGTCCGCTTCGTCGAGTTCTTCGTCCTCTAACGCTAGGAAATATTGTTCCTGTTGTCGAGCACGATCCAATCGAAGATCGATTTCATGAATAACAACGTCATCAGATCTGGAACTGGAATCCCCATCATCCCGATTTTCTGTCCCTTGAGGACGTCGAACTGGATCTCGTTCTGGAACAACCCTGTCTCTCTCACCCCTACGGTTCTGATTAACGTTTTTGACCTTATTGTGCGGTTGCCAACGCAGCGGTCTGCATTGTTAAAACAGCGATAGTGTTGGTGATAGCGGTGGTCATTCCCTCGATATCACCTTTTGTTGCTCCTTAATCCCCCATAACGAATCAATGATGCAAAAGACAGGATATGGCCTGCTCTGATGCCAACTGACGCAGCACGGAAGCGATAGATATTCGTGATTAGCGCGCTAATCACAAGAATTCACAAGCAATGAATCATTAAACACAAATAACTTGGAATCTACCAAGAAAGAGAGATAAATCTCCAAGAACAAAAGTTCAATTGATAAAATAAAGTTGTTCCCCTAAAACAATGAAAGAAAAATATTTATACTACTAACAAAACCCTACTAGACTCCTAACAAAATAACAAACCCTAGTTTAACAAATAATACCAAAATACCCTAGCGTTTATCACGCATAAAATAAAAGACGTAAACTAAATTTTGTCCGACATTTCAGGCGGGCGCCTGGTGTAACCCGAGCGGGCTCTCGATCATGGCAGAAACATCAGCCGTGGTGAAAAGAATTCCAGGCGGGCGCCTGGTCTGCGTTGCTGAAATTCCTGCTGCCTTCGCTCCTACATCAAGTTCAATTTCATGGCTACCATCATCATCAACAGTTCAACATCACCATCGGAAAAAAAAAAAAAAAAAAAAAAAAAAAACTAGATTCAAAATTTGAAATTAAAACAAAAATCAAGTTCACTCTGATTTCAAAATCAGAAAACTCCCCAACCTCTTCTACAATGTTAAATATCAGATCATTGCTCTATATTGATTTTGTGTGACTTTTTGAGTGCTTATAAAGGAGATTTTCCAGGATTCAATCTAATTTTAAATCAGATTTGACGTTGGAGGGAGGTGGGGTAGAGGAGTAACATGGCGGATGTGGAGTGAGGACTGAGGAGGGAAGGACAACCTTTAATGGCAGACGATGGAGAAGACGTGATTTCGTCGGCGCCGTAGTACAGAGAGAACGAGGGAGACGAAGTGGATAGGGATAGATGAGCTGGACTAGGGGTTGGGTTAGATTTGGGGTTTTCAAATTTTAGGGTTAGATTTGGGGATTTCTTGGTTAAGATGAAAAAGAGAAGAATTGAGAGAGGAAGAGAGAACGACGGGGTGGGTGGGAGTTGAGTAGGGATGGTGGGTTGTTTGTTTCATGGAAAATGGAAGAAGACGAGAGACGAAGGAAGGAGACAGACGGAGTAGACAGAACGATGAAGAGAGAGCGAGAGAGGCGTGAATCAGTTTTTTTTTTTTTTTTCAATTTTGAATCCTTTTTAATTATGGATATTTCTTTTAGCTATGCAGTTTGAATTCTATCCAATTTGACCCTTATAAATCTAATTGTATGCCAAATATGCAATCTCCATGCCAAATATACAAAAAAGTAATGACTCAGCATGCCACATCACTAACTTTAACGGTGCAACTGACGACTGGTTGACGGAAGGATGTCATAATCCATAGAAACAATAGATTAATGATTCTTATGTAAAAAAAACTGGTTTAATGACGAAAAGGTAAAACTTAAGTTAGTTGAAGGATTAAAAAGGTACTTTTCTCGATATATTTGAGAACTCGAATCCTATAATAATCATCTCGTGTAAAATGATAGTTTCATTTCTCATATTGTTTGTCGCAAAAAGTTAATCTCAATTCATAATAATGCTTTTGTTTCAAAAATAAATAAATCATAATAATGTTTTCAAAATTACTAAATTTCAAAAACCTTATAATATAACATTAAAATGTTTGAAAAAGAAAAAAAGAAAAATCAACAATTTGAGGAGGAAGGAGTATAAAATAAAGTTAGATTAGAAAAGAAAAGAATGGAAGTAGGTATGAGAAGTTAAAGTTTGGTGCACGTGAATTTTTGCAATTTACAGGTTTGGTGCAGTGAATAGGACCAAGTTTACATATTAAAAGGCGCTCAAGGCTCCCTCCTCTTATAAAGTTGAACATACTTGAAACCATTGGCCCTCAGCGGCAAAACAGTTTGTACCATCGTTTACTTTCTTTATCCATATCTAGATTAGATCGTCCACATGGCAAAGACAAAATGCCCAAATAAAATTGTTTGACTAAGAAACTAGATTAGATGGAGTGGATCTCTGATTTATAAAATTGTGAAAAATGTTCAAAAACATTGTGTTAATCACATTTTTCATCGTGGAATCATACGTGGATAATAGCATTGAAAGAGTATGAAATACTCTTATATTTAGTTTTGTATCTTTGTGATTCTGATTTAATTAATGTATATATTTAGAGTTTATTTATTTTAGGAATTAGTTGTAATTATTTAGGAATAGTTTATTTTAGGATAATTATTATTATTTTGATTTACTTGACTAACCTACTAATGTTTATCTTTGGTTAGTATTTTGTATTTTAGGTGTTTTATTTTAGGAAGACTCTCATATGGAAAGAAGGATTTCTTGGAGTGTAAGGAGCGGCCAAGCCTTGTATAAATACAAGCCGACTTCTTCATTGTCAACGACGGATTTCAATCACGGATTCACAGAGTATTTTGAGAGAGTCTTTTGTTTTTTCTTGAAGTTCTTGTTCATCAAGAACTCAAGTGTTTTTGGTGTTTAGTCTATTCAAGATAGAATAGGTTTTGATCTTTTCGTTGTTTTGTTTCTTTCATTCGACTTGTAGTCTGCAAGATCGCTTTTAATATATGAAAGTTTTCCAGCAAGGTATTTCTTGCTGAAGTGTTTAATCAGATTTAATTTCCGCTGCGTTTGTTTCTGTGTTTCTGAGTTTCTGGTCGTCGCCAACTGACAGGACAACTGTCTGGACAACTGTTAGCACGTTTGAATACACAGTTGTTCACACAGTCGGTCAATTCCCAGAACAGTCCTAGCCGCTTAATTTCTTTCAATTGGCACCAGAGCCTGGTCTCGACATACTGAGATCGATCTTTGAAAGTGGTCATTATGGACTGTACTCATACTCGTAATAAGCCGCCTACTCTAGATGGTTCAAACTATACCATTTGGAAGGCAAAGATGACTATGTACATCAAAAACATAGATCATCGTGCTTGGGTCAGCATTCTAGTGGGATATAAATCCCCTACCATGGAAGTGGCTGATCCAAAAGCTAAAGCTTCTGTGTCTGACGAAGAAAAGAAAGAAAAAGTTTTTATTCCAAAACCCGAGCAAGATTGGAATGCGGAGGAAATTGCCCTTGCAAATTTCAATGCAAAGGCAATGGCCGCCATTTCTGATCACGTTGATTTTAATTTGTATCGGTTGTTCTCAAACCATACAGTGGCAAAAAATGCTTGGGATATTTTACAACTTCATTGTGAAGGGTCTGATAGTGTCAAACAAACAAAATTAAGGAGATTGATGACAGAGTTTGAAAATTTAAGAATGGGAGATAATGAAACTATTCAAGAATATTCTGCTAGATTAATGGATATTTCAAATGAATCATTTGCATTAGGAGAATCCATCTCTAATGCAAGGTTGGTTAGTAAAGTTTTAAGAACTCTCCCAGAAAATTTAACATCAAAATCTCTGTCATTGAAGAAACTTGTGATACTCGGACCGTGAGTCTTGAAAAGGTTCTAGGTATTCTAACTACGTTTGAATTGAACCTTGAAGTGCAACAAACCAGCAAAGTAAATTCAATTGCTCTTGCTAGTGCTCTTACTGTGTCCAAAGATTTTGTTGAATTATCAAAGAATATTGATGACTCAAACTTAGAGGAAGATGAATATGAATTGTTCACTCAAAAATTCAACAAAATGTTGAACAAAAAAACGTCAACAAAGGTTTTCCAATAAGGATATTGCTTCTTCCCCTAAGATTGAATCATTTAAGAAAGAAACAAGTAAGAACAAATTTTCTTCTGAAAACAAAAGATCTATTGAGCCCGTTCAATGTAGAGCGTGTCTAGGATTCGGACACTATGCCAATGAGTGTGCTAACACACTCAAAAAGAGAGGGATGAGTTTTTCTGCAACCTTAAGTGATTCAGATGATGACGATCAGACAGCAAACCTGTCATTTTTACGATCATCACAATCCTCCCTTTCTGACAGTGAATCTGACAGTGAATCTGACAGTGAAGATGAACAGTCAACTGTCAGCACAGTTGTCAGCTCAAATGGTACTAATGTGTATACCTGTCTTAACTCCACTTCTGCAGGTGAATCTGAAGAATCCTCACAGGAAGAAGAGGATAGTGCCACATATGAGGACCTCCACAATACATACGTTGAGTTGTTTGCAGAATGGTCCAAACGAATGGATCAACTCAAGGAGTTCAAGAAGGTAAATGAAAAACTCACCTCTGAAAATCTGAAATTAAAGGCTGAGAATGAGAGGTTGTCGAGTGAAAGTGATACTCAAAAAGACTCCATAGCTAGGTTAGAAGTCATGCTTACCAAAAAGGACAATGAGTGTGAAAAGTATAAAAGCAATCTTGAAAAAGAAACTAACACACTCAATAAACTTAACAATGGCAAGGCTAAATTGGAAGAGGTTCTGAACATGGGGAACCAAGGAAAATCAGGTTTAGGCTATGGAGATCCAGTGTTTGTTAAGGAAGGTGAGGGAACTTCGAAAACAATGAGAGATTTAATGTTAATCACGTGTCTCCTCACAAAAACAGAAGAAATAGAAAAAGGAGATACGTGTGTCACCATTGTTTTGCCCCTGGACATATACGTCCATTTTGTTACAAGTTGAAACAGGAACTTGGCTTGGAGAAGAACAGCAGCCACTTGACAAGACAAGTGTGGGCACAATCTGACAATCAGTTGCCATGTCAACCGCCCAGGCAGCAGCATGTCGGAAAAAAGACTTGGGTAAGAAAGGACACTTTACAGTGTCAAGTGGTGTTTACCTCCTTCAAAAGTAGTATGGAAGGAGCTTGGTACTTTGATAGCGGCTGTTCTCGTCATATGACCGGTTCTCTTGAGCATCTCACATATTATGAAGTCTTCAAAGGAGGAAATGTCAATTTTGGTGGAGGTGCTAAGGGAAAGGTCATTGGTAAAGGTACGTTGTGTGTTGATGGCTTGCCAAATTTGCACAATGTCTTACATGTAGACGGGTTGAAATCAAATTTGATAAGTATCAGTCAACTGTGTGATGATGACTTATTTGTTAAGTTTGACAAGTACAAATGTGAAGTTTTTGATAACAAAAGTGTGTGTGTTCTTTCTAGCATTCGATCCTCTGATCATTGTTACAAGTTGGTTGAAAATCATTCATGTTTTAACCCAATTTTTGATAATGCTACTGATCTTAATGTCAAAACTGCTGAGGATGATGTTTCAGGTTGCACCTGGGAGTATGGGCAGATTAATGATGAATCTGAACCAACGAATGCAACAGAACCTGCAGATGTGCCAACTGTGGGGACAACTGACAGTAAAGATGAACAGTCAACTGCCATGTCAGATGGTCAGACGGTAGCTGGTTCTGGTTCAGATTCTGAAATCGCTGAAGATCAGGAAATAAGAGGCAGCGATGCTGCTGCAAGCATTCAGGGAGTCCATCCAACTTCCCAGGTCATTGGGGGAGTGGATGGAGGAATGAAAACAAGAGGAAAACGAATAAATTACCGGGAATTAGCCGGTTTGGTATGCATGCAATCCGCGTACCATCAGGTAAGCTCTTGTTGTTTTGTTGCTAAGTTTAAGCATGATAGTGTGTCAGAAACCTTAAATGGTAATAATTGGATCAATGACATGCAAGAGAAAAAATTTGAAAGCAAAGATGTTAGGTACTTGGTTCATAGGCCATCTAATGCTGAATGTATGGGAGATGTTACTTGTTGTACTCAATTGTTGAATATGAACCAAATAATAAAGGATTATGATCTTAAAAGTAAAACCTTTACTGTATTTTGTGATAGCTTAAGCTCCCAGAATATTGCCAAGAATCTGGTACAACATCTCCTAACCAAGCACATAGATATTATGGATCATTTTATTAGAGATCTCGTTGAACAAAAAATCATTACTCTTGAACATGTAAGCACAACGGATCAACTTGCTGATATCTTTACCAAGGCTTTGGATTTCGAGAGATTTTCTCTCGGACTGTGTGATACCAGTTGACTGCACAAGTGTGCAGACAACTGACTGCAACTGTATAATTGTATATTACAGTAACCACTAATTAAAAAAAAAAAAAAAAAAAAAGTTCTGCATACATTCTATTTGCACGATTGTCTCTGTGATCACTTGGTCTTCTTTAGTTCCTTGACTCCTAGTTTTGACCCTTGAATGTGAGACCCTTCTTGACTTGATAATAAAATTATCTTGTTAATTCCTTCGTGTTGTTTATCATGGAGTGGGCATCAAATCTAAGCTTGCGGGAAGAACAAGCTGCCTCCAATCTTTGCAGTTTCTACTCATTTAGGCAAAAAGCTGAATTGTTTAAATACATAACTTGAGATCAAGGGTAACACTGTATTGTGAGAGTGAATAGCTCTTCCCGTAACAGATTCATTGGAGATATGCCTTTAAAAATGGGGTGTTCTAAAAGCTACATGATTGAAGGTGTAATCTCATTGAATTCTTGTGAGTTGAGACCGAGTCATAAACGGAGTTGACCATTCTATGTCACACCAAAATTGAGACAATCTTCACTTGTGTGTTTAGGCATAATTTTTCTAAGTTTTTTTTCTCCCTTGGTATTTCCATCAGCAAATTGAACTGTTCTTCTTCTTGTTACAGATTTAATGCTTTCATGTGATTAACGATAATCTAATGGCGTGATGTTCAAGTTTCATTATGTAGTTGGTGGAAATTGTGGTACATTGTGGTTAAATGGATTCAGTTGAATTTAGCAAGTTTTAATTCTGGGACGGATAATTTATCACAAAACATGGAAAAAGTTTGAATTTTAAAATCAAAATCCTTGGTTGTTTTGGAATTCAAATGGGTACTTCAATGTTTCTCAGTTCTCCCTACTCCTTGGCCTACTCGAGTTCTTAGGAAGAATCAATGTCCTCCCTTAATATTTCATCCTTGTCGAATCTGGTTGTGAATTATGATTTAGTATATCTTCTTCTTCATGCTTTCTAGCTTCATTTCTCTCATCTCATCTTGTTCCTATTCTGCAAATGCTCTCTTTCTAACATTTTTGCAGATAAATCCGAGAATTCTGGAGAAACTCTAAGTGATTATGTGTGACACAAAATGATTGTTTGCCACTGCTCTGATCAAGCTCTGGTATTTTTGTTGTTAAGCATCCAGCTGGTGCTAAGCAACTTGTTCGTGCAACTGTGCGGACAACTGGACAGTCAACTGTACAGTCAATTGTACAGTCAACTGGTAAGTCATATGGTAAGTCTGCAGAACTCGCTGGTCTATAAAGGTTTGCTGCGATGTGAGTGAGATTGATGATGCTCTTAGATGTATTTTTGTTGGGGAGATTCAAATTTAGGGGGAGTGGAAGATATTCTTATTTTTTTCTTTGAGTTTGATGGTTCTTCTCAAAAAGGGGGAGAAAGATGTGGTCTTCATATTTAGGGGAGAAAGATGTGTTCTAGGGGGAGTAGAATCCATTGTACAAATTCAGGGGGAGAGATTATTGTTTTGGATGTTTTGATCAGAACCACAAAGATAGGGGGAGATTGAAAGAGTATGAAATACTCTTATATTTAGTTTTGTATCTTTGTGATTCTGATTTAATTAATGTATATATTTAGAGTTTATTTATTTTAGGAATTAGTTGTAATTATTTAGGAATAGTTTATTTTAGGATAATTATTATTATTTTGATTTACTTGACTAACCTACTAATGTTTATCTTTGGTTAGTATTTTGTATTTTAGGTGTTTTATTTTAGGAAGACTCTCATATGGAAAGAAGGATTTCTTGGAGTGTAAGGAGCGGCCAAGCCTTGTATAAATACAAGCCGACTTCTTCATTGTCAACGACGGATTTCAATCACGGATTCACAGAGTATTTTGAGAGAGTCTTTTGTTTTTTCTTGAAGTTCTTGTTCATCAAGAACTCAAGTGTTTTTGGTGTTTAGTCTATTCAAGATAGAATAGGTTTTGATCTTTTCATTGTTTTGTTTCTTTCATTCGACTTGTAGTCTGCAAGATCGCTTTTAATATATGAAAGTTTTCCAGCAAGGTATTTCTTGCTGAAGTGTTTAATCAGATTTAATTTCCGCTGCGTTTGTTTCTGTGTTTCTGAGTTTCTGGTCGTCGCCAACTGACAGGACAACTGTCTGGACAACTGTTAGCACGTTTGAATACACAGTTGTTCACACAGTCGGTCAATTCCCAGAACAGTCCTAGCCGCTTAATTTCTTTCAAGCATGTCTTGAAAAGTTTGGTTGGCGATTTACTGTTAGCCCAGAAGCCTCAAATCATCATGTCTTCAAAGCTAAATATTTTCCGATTAGGGATTTTATGAATGCCGATATGTGGCAGTGTCCAAGTTTCGCGTGGAATGACATCTGTGCATTCCAGGGTATTGTTAATAGAGGTACAAGGTAGAAGATTGAGAATGCTAGTGCAATTTTATGCACAAACACCTTTCGTCATCACTGTTTTTACATTTAATGTGTAATTCTAATGCCATTGTAATGACGGATGATATTTGAGTTGAGCCTCTAGTATTTGTAGAGAACATACTCATATTTTTGTGCTTTTGCCCTTAATTTAATGCAATGGTAATTTAGTTTCGAAAAAAAAAAAAAACTCCTTCCATCCCGGAGTAAGAGTCTTACCTCCCATTTGCATGGAGATTAAGAAATGATGGAAGTAAAGTAAGTGTTTTGAGTGTAAAAGTAAAGTATGAGAGAGAATGAGTGAGAGGGAATATTAAGTTATTGGTGTTGTGAATATAAAAATAAAGTAGGAGAGTAAATAAGTGAGATAAATAGTAAAAATTCTTTACCATTTTAGGAAAGAGACTTTTACTCTGGGACATACCAAAATAAAAAGTAAAACTCTTACTTACTTTACTCTGAGACGTGGGGAATAGTTATTATAACAACAAAAAAAAAAAAAAAAAAAAAAGGAAAAAAACGAAAAAGAAATGTTTGTGACAGCTGTGGGATTTGAACCCACGCCCTTTCGGACCAGAGCCTAAATCTGGCGCCTTAGACCACTCGGCCAAACTGTCTTACAATGAAATAATTCATTTTAAATTTTATTATATGAATTAAAGTACTGTGCTCATTTCCTCACGCATGTCCCATTGCAAAATGCCAAAATTTAAGGGCCAAGTTTTTTTAGCTCTGTCCATCTCCAGACGACCAACCAACTTCAGACCTTCATGTAATGGTAAACTAGAATAGGATTACGGAGTAACTAGGTTTGATCTTCAGGCTTGATTTTCAGGCCTTTGATCCTGTCTCGTTCATGGCCGTCTAGTTGGTACTTTAATACAATCTGTTAATCCCGTTATCCTTTAAACCCAAGCCGTAGAACCACTCATCAGGAGTTACAGCTACACTAGCTCATCTAAACAACTCAGATTTTGTCACACCGGCCCACAAAATAAGGTTACAAAATCTTCCTCACATTTGGTTATATTTTATTGGTTGCATCGATAATAGACCCGCCACATTCTAATTAAAAACACCAATAACATCATTACACTTAGATTTTTGTAAGCAAGTTTTTGTGATTTTTTTGTACCCATAGTATTATTCCTTATTTAATGAGCCAACAACTAGAATTAATTTGATACTCCAATGTGAAACTCATTTCATATCTAACTAATACTCCATCTTTTCCAGAAAGATAGTCTTATTTTGATTTTTTATGGTCAACAAAAATAAACTTTGACCAATCAATGTTTAGTCAAAGTTTATTTTTGTTAACCATAAAAATAAAAATGAGACTATCTTACTGGGATAGAGGGAGGATTAGTCATTGATTGATCAATTAAGGAGACCTGGATCAATGTGGATCGTCTGCTAGGTGCAGTGCACCTTAGCTTGGCAGAGCTGTTCCAAGTCCGTCATGTACTATAGTAGTAGTTTCAATTAATTTACCATTACCTCATATTCCTTTCATCTTGGAAAAATATAATTTCAATTAATTTTTGATGGTTCACACAACAAGTGGACTTTGAGGAAACATCAATATCAATCTAGTCAACCTAATGAAATTCAAAATTATAGAGGTGAGCATGATGCGCGGTAGTGCGATATTGGGGTACTATAAAAATTGAACTGCATTTTCTTTCAATTATTCTTTTCCCTCTTCGTAGTCTATTAATAACAAAACGGGTTTTCAATGGACCACCCCCATATCATGTCGCAAAGGAGACATAGAGTGTTATTCTTTTTCCTCTTCGTAGTCTATTAAGAAAAAAATATTATATTTCTCTTTAAATTTAAGCAAATTTCATCAGTTACAATGCAAAACTCATTAAATATAATTGCATTTAATTTTATTTTTTTTACCAAAAATGTTCCAAATGAATTACCTCTCAGTGTTAGTGGTGGCCCAAGAGAGTGCTTTCGCGTCCATCTAATGCATCCGCTATGCTTATTTCGTAAGGAATACGCCCTATGGTCGATCGAAGGTCCTGTGCCACTTGACCTCAAATCTATCTTACCTTCAATCCGAGGATCTAGAGCGGGTAGCGGGAATCAAACCCGCATCGTTAGCTTGAAATGCTAGGGGATATAGTCGACGTTAAGTCAACATTTTTCACTTTAACGTCTCTACTTCAAAACCGAACATGAAACTTTGGTTTCACCCCGCCTTCGGCATCCCCCTCCTTGCGCCAACGGCCAACTATTCCTATTCTGAATCTATATCCTGCTAGGAAAGAAGCGCGCACTCGCGATGCCTGCACAAATCGAGTTGGTCATTCTTAATACCCATAGGAGGAGCGAAAGAACGAACCTATTGATATGGAAAAACCCAACGTGTTGAAGACAGATTCACCTACCCCGACAAGTTAGTGTCTCACTCATTGTCAAATTGCACAATTATTATTACATACTATTTAATACGAAGATATATTAGTAATTTTAACATAATAAAGTTTGGGGTAGCTAGTTTCTCTTTGAATTATTTACAAAAAGTCTTTTTTTTTTCAACTTATAAGCATTTGAGAAATATTTAAAATTTGTTTGAAAACAAGATATTTTATAATGTAGGGAGAAACTAGTTTTTCCCAAAATCTTGTGATTTTAATATGTTTTTGTTATTAAATCAAAATAATTAAATAATTTTAATTATTTGTATTTTGAGTGTTTTTTATTACTATCTCTGTCCTTAAATGAGTGTACAAATTTCATTTTAAAGGACATCTGAAAATCTCAACTTATTGTACACTTTGGTGGCAAAGATTCATATATAATCTTGTAATATTCTTTCCAAACATTTAGTTTTGTACGTATAAAGAGATTGGTGGAAAAAAATTCGAAAAAAAAGACAAAATTATGTTAAAAAATGACACTAATTGTGTGACGAGACAAGAATTTTTAAAAAATGGACACTCATTTAGATATATTTGTGGTTGGAGGGAGTACAAACATAAAGAGAAGGAGAGAGAATAAACTGAAACGTCTATAACGGACGTAGTAACCAGAAGGTGAGAGTTGCGTGGAGAAGGTGGCTACTTGTGCCGACGGCAAGTGGTTGTTACTAACGGGTGGATGAATCTGACGGCCAATAGAGGAGGAAGAGGGGCCCAGGTGCACCTCCTCGATCTCCGACGTCGTCACAAGAGGTGCGCTGCGCCAACTAAGCAACAGCTTTTGGCTCGAACCCCGGCGAAGAGAGAAGACAGAAATAGTCAGACTGAGACACTGTTACTGAGCTGTGGTGGTGGGTCTCTGATTCGTACACCACTTGTACCCCCCCTCCCCTCCCCCTAACCCCTAACCTTACCCTTGTCTTCCTCTCTTTCCCTTTTTGCCCTTTGCCCACTTTATTTTTACTTTCTACCTCTACACGGATTTCGAGCCGCTCCACCCGATGGTGGAAATTAGAGCTACCTCATCGACGGATGAAATGTGTCCGAGCTCGGTAGGATCCTCACAAATTTGAAATCATTTTAGCCGCACAGATGATGAGCTCGCCTATGTGGCCTTGATCGGAACCGTTGGGTGGAGGGGTGGAGCTAATTTGAGTGGAGCGGTTCCTGATCCCTTTACACAGCTCTTTAGCTAAATAAGTTGTCCTCTAGTAAACCCCCTACACTACTTGTAGGGTTTGCGACTTTCACAGCTCTACAGCATTTTGTCTTCCACACCCCCAATCTTATGTTAATTGATACAACTTCACATTAAACCATCCTTTCAGATCCATAAAAGGGTAAATTCGGGTCTGATTTCAGTCGCTAAGTTGGTAAGTGGTTCCAAAGAGAATATCTATCACTTGTTATCAAGCTGCTCCTCCCACCACATGACTTACATCACTTGTCACTAAAGTGCTCCTCCCACCACTCAAACACAAAACCTTTCTTACCATCTCTCACCGCAATTGAAGTCTAGTTCTTGATATTATCTATCCATGACAACCCCCCAAAACCCTGACTTGAAAGGTCAAAACATTTTTGTAATTAATAGTTTTGAGAAATGTAGTCCCTAAATTAAGATTGATGCCATTTGCTAGCGATAAGAGGATATTCATCATCAGTAGTGGGATAGAAGTTAGATTACGAACAAACACTAGAAAATACTACCTCTTGTTGTGGAAAAACCCTCCCAACACCCAAGGAAATCGCAAGAAAACCCAGCACCACAAACAAGCACAAGAAATAATAACCAAAGCAAAAGATAAAAGAACACAAGAAATTGTTTACCCAGTTCGTCAATATGTTTGACTACGTCTGGGGGCACTACCAAGACAGGATCTTGCACTATAATATGTTAAATCTGAGTTACAATGAGTATGGGGGCGGAACATTGCTTATATATACATCCTAGAATAAGACCTAAACCTAACGTAAGAGAAAACCCGAAAATACTGCAATTACCCGAAACCAGATTGGGGGACCAGGCGCCCGCCTGGTATAGGGCAAGCGCCCGCCTGAATTAAAATCCAGACAGCTGAAACCTTCTGCCCACCTCGGGCGCCCGCCTGGTCAGTACCAGGCGCCCGCTCGCCTGCAGTCCGATTTTCTTCTATTCGTTTCTTTGAGGATCTCTACTCCAACACCTCTGTCCCATTTTAAATTTACAAAATCATCATTGCACGAGAATTAAGAAAAAAGTAAAAAAAAAAGTGATGTGTTTAGAGTGTAAATAGTTGAATAAGAGAGAGTAAGTGAGGTAGAGAATAATATGTGAGTTAGTTGATGTGAATATGAAAAGTGGATCCCACTAATTAAAAAATATTAAAAACTTTCTTTTTCTAATTTCTATCAAACACTCAAAACAATAAATTTTGCAATTTTAATTGGGAGGAGTTGTGATCGATGATAGCAAGATACTTCATCCGTCCCATTTTTAGAGTCAAAATTCTTTAAAAAGGCGTCCCATTTTAAGAGTCAAAATCTTAAAATGAAAAGTGGGTCCTACATGTCATACTAACAACAATTATCCACTAACTCTTTTCTACCCCACTTTTTCTCTCATACCCAACTATCAAAACTCAAAATACATCACATTTTCCTTAATTTTTGAACCCATTCATTTTTTGACTTTTAAAATGGGACGGAGGGAGTATATGAATTTAAGTCTAGTGATAGAAATTTGAGGAGGTCATCTATGAAGTTAAAAGAAGTAGAAGGGGCTTTAGTGTAGTATGTGAAAACATACCCAAAAGAAGACAGTGGACCCTACCTAGATTTTCCAAAATTTAAAAATCCTAAACTATGGTTGGTTTAAGCCAAAGAGTGGAGAGTTAGCAGGCTCCATTTATCATCACTCTCTTTCATCCCCTATTTCCTCTTTCTTTTCTTTGCTTGTCTTTTCTTCTGAAAATCAACTTTTAAGAGTATAAAACAGCACCAATAAAACCCTTTTCTTTTTTTTTTTTTTGGATTTTGAAGTATGCATGTTAAATAGATAAATTTAAGGTAAAAAGATGTGTGTTTCTGCATCTTAAATTCTTAACTCAATCTTATTTTCTTTCTTTCTTTCGCTATTGGCTTTGTATGATGGGTATTTGTATTTATTTTTCAAGTGGGATTTATTGATTGATTTTTTTTTTTTAATTTTTTTTTTATGAGTTCTTGAAATTAAGGGTTTGATTTATTAAGTGGATGGGAAAGAAGAAGATGACAAAGAAGACAAATGAATTATCAGTAGCAATAGCAGAATCAACGTCAATGATTGGTGGGGGTGCAGAAGAAGAGCAATCAGAAGAACAACAGCAGATAATTACTCCAAGGAAAAGAGGAAGGCCTCGCAAGATAATTATTTACCAAGAAGAAGAAGAAGATGAGGCAAGAGCTGGTCAAGAAGAAGCTGATTCAAAAAAGGTCAAGAAAAGTCAACAACAACAACAACAAGAAGAAGGAAAGGATAAGGTGGAGCTGCAGCCCAGAAGAAGCAGGAGGAAAAGCAAGCCCAGAAAAAGCAGCTAAGTCTAGTTCTTTATTTTATTTTCTCTATTTGATGGATTATTGCTAGTTTTTTTTTATTAGATTTTCTTTTATTGAAAAACTAAAAAAATATTTAGCTTGCTTGAATAAATGGTTGGTTTGTTTTATCAAGTTTTTTGTGGTTTAATTTGGTCAGAGTTATGATTGATTGTTATTGTTTATTAAAACTTGCATATTATGGTAAGAAAAGTTTCTAGGAAAGTTGAGGACCAAGTTCAAAGGCATAGTATTAATTAAAGTTGAGTTGGAATAAGTAGGATATTGGATTTGGACAATACTCATCTCCCTCTGTCCCAAAATGAGTGTCAATTTTTAAGAAATATTTGTCCTAAAATGAGTGTTTTTTTTTTAAACATAACTTTATCCCTAAATATAAATGAGTGTCTTTTTTTAACATAACTTTGTCCCTAAATATTTTTTTTCGAAATTTTTTCACCGGACTTTTTATACTTGCAAAACTAAATGTTTTGAAAGGAGATTACAAAATTATATATGAATTTTTGCCACCAAATTGTAGAAAAACTCCTTTTTGTTTATTTTTGCAACTTGCAAGACTCCAAGCCTAAGGCATAAAATTATTGATTGTGAAAACTGAAAAATAATTTCTAAAGACTTATTTTGTTAAAGTAGAGTTTAAGCTACTTTTATTTATTTATTTATTTATTATAAATATATATATATATATATACTTCCTCCGTCCCGCCGGAAATTGCAAAAAAAAAGTTGTGCACAAGAATTAAGGAAAAAAGTGAAAAATGTGATGTGTTGTGAGTGTTGATAGTTGAGTGGGAGAGAGAAAGTGGGGTAGAGAATAGTTAGTGGGTTAGTGGATGTGAGTGGGCGAGTGGGTAAAAACTTTCCATTTATGGACTTTGCAATTTATATGGGACGCCCAAAATGACAAGTTTTGCAATTTCAAGCGGGACGGAGGGAGTATATATATATATATATATATATATATATATATATATATATATATATATATATATATTATTATTTATTTTATGACTGGGAGGGGGGGGGGGGGGGCAGGGAGAGTCAAAGCTTCCTTAATCTTTGTGAAGGAGGCTCTATCCATATAAGTTAAATAAAGCTCATTGGTATTTAAGCTACTAAATTTTAAAAATTTTAAAATAATTATAAACTATTTTAACATTTTTGTTTTAAAAACTACAAGACTCTTCAATCTTACTACTCCCTCCATCCCAGAGTATATGTCCACTCTCTCATTTACAAGGAGATTAGAAATTGTGGAAGTAATGCAAGTATTGTGAGTATAAGTAAAGTAAAAGAGAAAATGAGTGGGAAAGAATAGGAACAATGTTAGACCAACTCCAACCACTTCAATTCCTACTTCATTTCTTCAAAAATACCACCATTCATCTCTCCAACCATCTTCAAATTTTACTTTAAATTTGAAGAACATGAATAGTGTTACTTCAAAGTAAGACCAACTCCAACCCACTTCAATTCAATCTTCATTTCTTCAAAAACCCAACTATTTGTTGGGATTTTGGCTCAAATTCTAATCCAAATTGGATTGTGAAAATCATGCGTAGGAATTTATTTCCTAATTGGACAAGAAGTGAGAAGATTGTTTCCTAATGCAAGTAGGAGAGGAATTTGTGAGTCCTTATGGGTGTAGGACAAGGATTTCATATTGTATAGGAAATAGTTTTATTTGAAGCCTTTATAAAGGGTGTGAGGGCTATTGTTTTGTGTGTGCCTTGGTGGTGCCAAGAGGGGCTTCCCTTAGGGGAGAGTGTGAGGAAGAGGGGATTAGTAGGTGTGCATCCCCTATACAAATAGGCTTCACCAATATGGGTTCTTTGTGTGAGTATTTTCAAGAATGTTGAGAAGTAGAGATACCTCCATTCTTGTTATATCAATTTGAGTGAGTACTGAGTCTGTGCGAGTTTCTTGAAGAAAACTCGTCATCTTGTAATTCCATGATATTATAGTGAAAAGTTGATCGGTGTGGACGTAGCCCATTGATGTTGGGGTGAACCACGTTAAATCTTGTGTCTTGTTCTTGTTTTGTGTGCGTGGGTATTTTGTTATCTCTTATTGCGATTTCTTTTCTTGGTGAGCGATCCCAACACTATTCACCTCTCCAACCCACTTCAAATCCTACTTCATTTTTGAAGTAGATGAATAATGTTACTTCAAGTAACATTATTCATCTACTTCAAAAATAAAGTAGATGTTTCAAAGTTACAATTTGGTCCCTAAAAATTTAAAAGTTGCATATTTTGTGAATTTTGTAATTAAAAAATTTTCATTGTGTAATCAGAAATTATTTTTATTTTTAATTTTAATCTTAAATTATTTTTTGTCTATGTTTTAATTGCGTAGAACAAGAAAAGGATATAAATATTAATTAAACAACAACATCAAATATATTAAAATTTATATAAAATACATAATACATAAATTAATGCTTTACTTATGTTATTGTTTTTTCTTCATGTGATATATAAATAATAAATTTAATTATCTTTAATGTTTAATTGCATATTTATTGTTTTGATTATATTAAATAATAATTTTAAAAAAATTATTATAGTTTTTCACTAATTAATTTGAAATTCTATCATTTAAAATAAAACAGAGGGTTCAATATACAAAATGACTAAAGTTTGTGTAGTGTTTGTGAAATTAAATGAGTAGTGAAATGATGATATGGAAGAGAAAGATGCTTGGTATATTCTTTTTGAAGTCAAAATTGAAGATATGGGTTGGAGTTGAAAGAAAAATGAAGCAACATTTGAAGCAAAAAAATAAAGAAATGAAGCAAAAAATGAAGAAATGGGTTGGAGATCTCTAACCCAAAACTTCAATTTTTGCTTCATTTCTTCAAATTTCACTTCAAATATTGCTTCAATTTTTTTTTCTCTCAAACCCATTACTTCAAATTTACTTCAAAAAGGAATATTCTCTTGACACCTCATCTTTCAAAGTTTGGTTTTTTTACATATGAACCCCTCAACTTTAACTTTGAAACAAATTGTTTATAATATAAAAGAATGTTAAAAATATATTATCATTAGATATAATTAAATTAAAATTTTAAGTAATTTAATAGAATATATTTTATTACTTATGTTAAATTAGAAAATTTTGACTTTTGTATTATTATGTAATATTAGTTTATGTTTCTATAAATGGTTTTATGTTTTAAATTTTTAATATATTATATTTTTATATATTTTTAATTATATAACTTAATTTAATAAACACCATATACATTTTAAAAATTAAATGGGTTGAAATGAAAAATTGGAAGTCTTCCTTCAAAATTGAAGAAAGTGAATAGTGTTGCTTCAATTGAAGCAACACTATTCACTTTCTTCAATTTTGAAGAAAGAATTGAAGAGAGTTGGAGAGAGGAATAGTAGTAAAAATGAAGAATTGAAGTGAGAAATGAAGTGGGTTGGAGATGGTTAACACTATTCATGTTCTTCAAATTTGAAGAAAATGTTTCAAAGTTGCAATTTGGTCCCTAAAATTTTAAAAGTTTTATATTTTGTGAATTATGCAATTAAAAAATTATCATTTTATATTTATTTATTTTTAAAAATTTTAATCTTAAATTATTTTTAGTCTATGTTAATGTTTTTGCTTCATGTAATATATAAATAACAAATGTAATTATCTATTATTTAAAGTTTACTTGCATATTTATTGTTTAGATTATATTAAATAATAGAATTTATTTTAAACTTATTCTAAACTTTCACTAATTAATTTAAAATTTATCATTTAAAATAAAAGAGAGGGTTCAATATACAAAATGACTATAGTTTGTGAAATTGTTTGAGTAGTGGAATGATGTGGAAGAGAAATATGTTTGGTATATTATTTTTGAAGTCAAAATTGAAGATATGGGTTGGAGTTGGAAAAAAAAAATGAAGCAACATTTGAAGCAAAAAATGAAGAATGAAGAAGAAAAAAAAAAAGAAAAAAAAGGGTTGGAGATGCCTTTAGGGGCACAAAATAATCTCACAAAATCTTACTCACAACATGAGGTGGCGATATTTTATTAGTTGCATCGATAATGGACCTGCCACACTCTAATTGAAAACACCAATTAAATCATTACACCTAGGATTTTGTGAGCAAAATTTTGTGATTTTTTTGTGCCATTGTAATATTCAAAGAATAGTAAGTTGTTGGTAGAGCAATGTTAGGGGCACAAATAAAGTCATAAAATCTTGCTTACAAAATGAGGTGACGATATTTTATTGGTTACATCGATAATAGACCTGCCATACTCTAATTTAAAACACGAATAAAGTTATTACACATATGATTTTATGAGCAAGGTTTTGTGATTTTTGTGCCCCTAATATTATTCTTTGTAGGTATTGTGAGTATAAAAGTAAAGTAAGAGAGAGAATAATTGGATGTATAGTAAAGATTCTTTACCATTTTATGAAATCGACATGCACTCTGAGATGGACTAAAAAGGAATGGTAGACATATAATATACTCCCTCCGTCCCGTTTTAAGAGTCAAAAAATAGGTGGATTCAAGAATTAAAGAATTGGTGATGTGTTGCGACTGTTGATAGTTGGGTAGGAGAAAGAAAGTGGGGTAGAGAAGAGTTAGTGGATAATTGTTATGAGTATGACATGTAGGATCCACTTTCCATTTTAAAATTTTGACTCTTAAAATAGGATATTTTTTTTTTATAAAAAAAATTGACTCTTAAAATAGAACAAAGGGAGTACTCTGTACAGAGAGTGAGAGTGTACTGTGTTAAAAAGGTGAGAGCTAATCAAATTGCCTACGATGCAAGCATTCTCAACACAAGTTCTCAACTCAAGACAATTAATTAAGTTAGAAGTTAGAACGGTCGATATACACTGATCGATTGGCCTTCATGTCAGCACCGGAACCAGTAAAGCTCTATAGGTTCATTTTCATACAACTCCCTCCGTCCCATTTCAAATTGCAAAAGTTGTCAAAAAGGGTGTCCCAACTAAAATTGCAAAATCCAAAAATGGCAAGTTTTAACCCACTTGCACACTCACATCCACTAACCCACTAACTATTCTCTACCCAACTTTCTCTCTCCCACTCAACTATCAACACTCACAATACATCACCTTTTTCACTTTTTCCCTTAATCCCCGTGCCAACCTAGTATTTGCAATTTGAAATGGGACGGAGGGAGTATTTGATTTAAAAAAAATCTTTTTTGGTAGTGAAAACATTTAATTTTAGTATTTTTAATATAATTTATTAAAACTTGTCTCAGTTTGTGTTAGAAAAAAACACTAAATTTTGGTTGACCCTTAAACCCTTGATCACTAATTCAGTCCTCAAATGCGTGACTCGATAGGCAAGCCTCTCAATATGTGAGGTTTAGGGTTTGATCCTTCATTCGGCAACATAGAAAGAATTTTGTTTTTCTTTTACGAGAAAGCATGAACATTGGATTTGAAACTTCTGTTGTGGGACAAAATTTACTATTGAATGTATAACTTTTATCAAAATATGTATTATGGTTATATTATAAGTAATTAATGTAAAACATTTTTATGTCCGTAAAAGTTTTACATGTACTACAAATTCAATAATTTTGAAGTCTTGGATTTTGAAAATGAGACAATGAATAAACAAAAATGGAGAATGGAACTAACATTTTTGGATGGACGGGGGAGTAACAAGTGTTGTATTTTTTTATTTTTTTTTGACGATGTCCACGCCATAAGGAGGCGAGGAGAGAGATCGAAGGTGAGGTTTGGCTTTACAACGAGTGTTGTATTGACTTATCAATTTTATTAAATAAGTAAGCTATTTATTTGTGCCTGATAAATAATTTAATAGATAAACACTTAACACTAATTATGAGAAAAATGTAGTAATATGAGAATTGATTCCTTCCCTAGTTCCCTGGTTCATATAAATGAGGGTACTGAATAAAAATTTGATGCCAACTATAACTACTACAGTATATCGGGTTATTAAGAATGCACACTAGTCGCCGCAAATATGATAAGGCCAATCCATCCCACCCAAACATTTATGGGTAAATATAAAGTCACAAAAAGTGCTATAAAATGTGGCTTACAAAATGATGTGTCAAAATTCTATTGGTGTTTTTTATTAGAGTGTGCCGGGTCTACTATCGATGCAACCAATAAAATATCGTCACCTCACTTTGTATCCATCATTTTGTAAACTTCTTTTGTGCCCCCTAGCATTGCCCAACATTTATTACTCGGAGCGCTATATGCAGCGGAGCGGACCCTCGAACCTTTCTTTTCATTTAACTAAAATGCACTCCCCTCCCCTCCTTTTTCTTTCTACTTCTCATATAACCCCTAATGAATCCCACAATTTCACAATTAGCCATTAACAGAATTTTCATATAACCCCTAATGAATCCCACAATTTCACAATTAGCCATTAACAGAATTTGTTCAACCAGGATAATGTCCATAAAATTCAAAACGACTAGTGATCAGCTCTCACTTCACATTTAACCATCTTCTCTACCTTCACCACTCAACAAACACTTCTTTCACCCTATATCTCGGATGGACGCCTCTCCCACTTTAACGGTCGAGTAACTATTCTCTAACAAAACTAACGGCCACAACCGCAAAATGGTTCTGAACTAACACCGTCTAAACATGAATACATCTATCATTCTCATTCATTCCCATCACTTACATGTTCCTAGTAAGAACTTGTCAATACCAATCCTGTTTTAATGATTCTCAGAAACTGAGAGTAAACGCTAGGAGCCCGCGTTTTGGACAAGTTGCCACATCAGGGATGACAATTCTAGGATGAATGAATCACATTCATCTACCAAGTCAACTGAAGCCAACTTTGTGTGAACAAAACTACTCCACTCAGACAATGTATAACCTAAACCACAATACTATAGCAGCCTAGTTTCTATGACTTCAGCAAGTTTATCATCCACCATTAATTCGACCCCATCAAAGGTTAATTTTTCTCATTCGTAGTGGTACTATACGTGTGTCATATAACAAGATAAAATACAAATTCAACAACTCTATAATGGGTACTCAGCCTTAATCCACTTCAAAATTCAAAGCTTTTCGCGTTGTTAAGTCATTCCAATCAACTATATGTTTCCTTTACTTCAACTGTTTCAAAAGGCCAAACCTTTCTCTTCTGTAAGTTAAGTTCAGATACGCAAAACTCTGGGTCGGTCCACATCAGAGACTGACAAACAAAACCTTAAACTGGAAAAGAGGACAATCATCTAACTTAATTCATTGCAATCGACAAAGCTTTTTGACCTATCTATACTTGAACTGAATTTGCCAACCTTTAATACATCTGAAATCCCCAAGGAGAATGGATGGTGAATACAAGATAATAACTCAAGCACTAGTCAAAGAGGATATATATTTTCATTAAAAAACTTATGTTACAGGAAAACATAAATCAAAAAGTGATACGGAAATATCGAAATTTGATGGCAGTGATCCTATTAACCGTTACTAACGGAAGTTGACAAAAAAAAAAGTTGAGTTTTAACTGAATTTTTAGCCAAATTCAGTGAATAAAAATAATAAATATTTGTTGAGTATATAAAAGAAAAGTGGGACAGATCTCTTTAATTTTTAAAACATTTTTCTATACCTTTTTGTAAAAAAAAATAGGTATGAAATATTATTAAAATTGTTTTTCCTGAGAATGACCACTATTGGATACGGAGATTTTGTACCTAGGAGTACAACCTCGAAACTACTTGCCAGTGCTTTTGTTTTCTCAGGGATGGCTGTCATTGAAATGAGTTTAAGCAAAGCAGGTCGACATTTGGGTTGGAATCCAGATTTGGGTTCAACCAAAATTAATCTGAGTATAATAAATCTGGGTTTCTTGATTTTTAATGTGGAAATTGGATTTGGGTTTCATGATTTTGATATGGAAATCGAATTTAAGTGTGGTTGGTAGTGGTGGTGCTGCTTGCGGCGGACTAGTGGTGGTTGCCGATGGAGTGATGGGTGGCGGACGGGTTAGGGAGATGAAGAGGGAGGAGGGAGTTAGCCTTCTTCTTAACGAATATTGGTGTATTTAACACGAGTTAGTTTTTTTAATTAATGTCGACGTTTTTGTTAAGTTTTTGACATCGTTAAGTTTATTTAACGCATATTGCATTATATGAAATACTACAAAATAAAACATATGGTCACTAAATAGTATATTGCATTAGTTGAAACAAATAACAAAGTACGTTGCATATTTTGGTCGTTCGTATTATTAATCCAATCTTGCCATATCATGCTACCAAACAGCCCTCTTAATGTTTCTATCAAGTTTTAAAATGTTCAAATTCAATTCTTTCTAGTTTTTAAATGGAATAGAGCCACCAACGTAGGAGCTTTTTTTGTTTTTGTGTGTATTTAACAAGTTTCACCAAAATGGAAATGACACAATAGTATTTTGGTAAAGATTATGAACTTTCTTATTGTCAATCACATAGAAGGCAAAAAAAAAAAAAAAAAGTCTACTAGCATTTTTATTTTATTGAAAAGGAATAATTGATAGAAGGATTGTAATTTTGTTAATATCATCCCGCCATTAACTTCACATTATGTTCTTAATTTTCTTGAGAATCAGGCCTAGGTGGTGGAAAACAAGGAAGAGGCGGACACAAGTTTCTACACTTGATGTATGTCGTAAAACATGATCGATGGTAACAACAACACCATTCTTCCGTGTCATCCTTATAATGACAATATTCTGGACGATTGTCACCATCATTAGGGATTGTCACAGCTTCAGTTACATTTCTTGCAATCCTGCCTGTAAGTTTAAAAAATAAATAAAAAAGTTAGTCTAATAGAGGGATAGACATATCCAATACTTCCTCCGTCTTATCAATATGTACATCTAGTTTTCTTCGAAAAAGTTTGCTTTAAAATGAACGTCTATTATACGAATAATTTACCAAATCATCTATCATTAAATGAAAAATTCTAATTCACAATCAAACCTATGATGCAATAGGGTGAGATCATTAATGATTTTAATTTATTTATGCTACTAAAAATGCTTAAATCCCAACTCTCTTAAAGCACGCTCAATGTTAAAATTAGACATTTTACTATTTTGTTAATTTTTGCTAATTATATACTACCTTTGTCCTAGAAATATAGTCTCATTTTGACTTTTTATGGTCAACAAAAATAAACTTTGACCAAACATTAGTGTCAATTTAGTGATCACTATAAAATTTTAAATATTGTTATTGATAAATCTCTTAATGATTTATCTATTACAAATTTTAGATTTCACTAGAATGATTAGATCGTCACCAATTGTTGGTCAAAGTTCATTTTTGTTGACCATAAAAAATCAAAATGGGACTAACTTTCTGGGAAAAAATCAAAATGGGACTAACTTTCTGGGACAGATGAAGTATTCCAAAATAAAACTCTTCACTAAATATTAATAAAAAATAATAATATTAGAGCAGTTTTGCCCATTTTAACAATATTATTTCTAGTCTGAACACATGATTTATCTTGGTGTTAATTGGAACTCAAGATTGCCAAATTCGTTTCATCATCATCCAAAGGCCCCTGGATTAGACGAGAACCTTTGGGGGGAGTATATGTCTAAGTATATACTCCCTCTGTCTTTTAAATGAGTGTCCAATTTCAGGAAAGTCTCAAAATGAGTGTCCATTTTGATCATAACTTTGTCCCTAAATGTTTTTTTCGATTTTTTTTTCCACCGGTCTCTTTATACTTGCAAAAACTAAATGTTTGTAAAGAGAATTACAAGATTATATATGATTTTTGCCACCAAATTGTACAAAAGTTATGTTTCTTAAAATAAAATTTGGACACTCATTTAAGGACAGAGGTATAGTAATATATGTGTATATAAAGAGAGAGAGATAAACTTACATTCACACGACATTGAGAATATGAGAAAGATAACATAGTAGAGGATGAAGTGGTTTGGAATTGATTTCATAATGTGAAGATGTTTTGAAGAAAAACTACTCAAATGATTTTTAACCAAAACCAACGTAGGAGGTAAGGTATATATACTCATTTCCAACCAATTGATAAGAATGAGGCATGTGACGAATATTCAATGAAATCATACATTGCGATTGCATTAAGACAATTAAGTTAATATACACTCCAAAATCATGGATTCTCTTGATAATGCTTGATTTGGAATATATATATATATTATTTCTCATGTAGGATTTTCTAAAAAAGAAAAAAAAAAGTGCTCTTTACCAGCATGTTCATCAGAAGCATGATCATACATGTTTTTTTTTTTTTTTTTCTTTTCCTTTTGACAATGTCCACGACACGCCATAAGGAGGCAAGGAGAAAGATCGAACCCTAACACTCACCGAGGGTAAAGATTGACTTTACCATTAGGCCACTCATTTGGGGACTGATCATACATGTGTGTTAATGTTTGTCCGAGCCTACCATGCTTAGGAAATAAATAATTTCATGCATGTGTATCTTTTATTTATTTGTGTCAAATAAAAATACTCCTTCAAATTATATTTTTTGCCTTATACGCTTTTAATCCTTGATCTCACGTAAAAAATTATTGGACATACCTTCTTAGAAATAAAAGAGGCAACATATATAATTTTGAGATAATTGGAAAAAAAAAACAAACCTCGTACAAGTTTTTTTAATGCAATTTAAACCTTCAACATAAACAAATTGCATAAAAAACCTTGTACATAGAATCTTGTTGCAAAACAATCTTTCTTTCAGTTAGCTAGTTAAAAAATAATAATATAAAAAAGGGTTAATGACAATTTAGACCCTGAAGTATGATACCACCATTCCAATCGAGCCTTGCATGTCTTTTTTCGCCAGATCGGACCTTGAGGTGATTCATTTTCACCAGTTAGGGCCTTTTTGACGGAATTCGTTAAAAAGTCAGTTAAAAGGCATGTGCCGTGCACGTGACTAACGGAATTGGGTTGTTTGAATTGCGATTAAGTTTGAAGGGGTTATAAATGACATATTCCAAAAAGAAGGGGGTTGGAACAAAAAAAAAGTAAATTCATATGCACATCCTCTTCCTCCAGTCACACACACACACACACACACACACACACTCTCTCTCTCTCTCTCTCTCTCTCCCCGTTCTCCCAAACGACAACCACAACCATCGTCCTCCGATCTATCTTCCCTTTTATTCTCTCCTCTCGTTACCTCTCCCCTTCCTCCATCTCCTCTCTCTCTTAGTCTCTCTCTCAATTTTGACCAAGAATAATCACCATGAATATCAGGATAAACCAAAGCAACGGAATTAAAAATCAACAGCAACAAAATTCGACTTCAGAACAGTGGCTGCGGATGTGATTTTGGTGATTGTTCACAAGAAGACACCAGCATCCCCGTCGCCAGTTACGCCGCCGCCGGATTTTACCAGGGGCACCACCAGAAGACTAACCGGAGAGATGCGGTGAATGCTCCCGGAGTGCCATGGGCGGCGGTGCTTAATGGATCTATGAAGTCGGTTTTCAGGGTGGATTTGGTCACTGCGGTGAGGATTAAGAACACCTGATTCTATTTTCTCCCCCAAAATCTTGATTTTTTTAATTTTGATTTTTGAAGTTTAGATTTTTGATTTCTAGTTTGCTTGTGTGTATAATCTGTGTGTGTTCATGTGGCGGTGTTTGGAATGGCTCTAGGTGGTGGCGGTGCAGTGGTGGCGATCCGATGGTGGTGTGGTTGTGTGGTGGTCCGGTGGTAGTAATGGTGGTGGGCTGGTGGTAGTAATGGTGGAGAGAATGGTGATGATAATTTGGTTGAAATGTAAAATTTGTATTTTGAATTTCATTAACAAATTTGACTGTACTCAAATTTTATATTTGGACAGTTTTTAGGTAAATGATTAGTGCTTAATCATAAATGTTAAATCTCTTAATTCAATTTCATTATTACTTTATTCTTTTCTATTTTTATTAATTTTGATATTGTTAATATGATAAATAATAAGGATTGAATAAAAAACATTAAATTATGTGGGTGAAGAAAAAGTAAATATATTAATGGCTTAATTTTTTTTATTTTCTATTATAAATTATAAATGTTGCGTATTTATTGGATGTGTTTTTTTTTGGTAAATGTAAAATTTGTTTTTTTTTGTTATAAAATAAAATTCTTATTTAATTTTATTTTTTATTAATATTTTGAAAATAACTTTAAAAACCCTTTTATTTACTATTTTATTAATTATTTTTATTTTCAGCCCTATTAAGTTTCGAATTTTCATTAAACCCCTTAAAAGAAACATCAACTTCAAACAAACCAATTCCGTTAGTCACGTGCACGGCACATGCCTTTTAACTGACTTTTTAACGAATTCCGTCAAAAAGGCACTAACTGGCGAAAATGAATCACCCCAGGGTCCGATCTGGCGAAAAAAGACATGCTAGGATCGATTGTAAGGGTGGTATCATACTTCAGGGTCTAAATTATCATTAACCCTATAAAAAATGCATTTCATCCTCTATAACTTATCCAATTTCTAGTATTTCTCTAAAGGTCAATTTTTAAGATTTTTTTATCTTTGACCAATAAAAATCACATGAAGACTTAAATAAAATGTAAATAAAACGTGTGTGTTAAACTTACCATCATACTATATGCTAACATGGATTATACACTTTAACATATCTCCTAAATCATTTTTTCACATATTTCCTAAATCATTTAGCAAAAATTTAACATATTTATTAAATCATTTGGTTACCCATTTATGTTAAATTGTGTTAAATGATTTACGTATTTTCTAAATCATTTTCACATACAAATCAGTTTAATGAGTTACACATGCGTGTGAATTTTTGTTAAATGATTAAATAAATATAAGAGAAAAAAGAACTAAATAAATATAACTCATAAAATTAATGTTATTAATAATTTTGTAATAATATTTTACCTATTTCTTAAATCATTTTGTTAAGAACAACACTTTTACTTGTTTGTACTTTCTTACCACCACTTTTAAAAGGGTTAATGATAATTTAGGGCCTGAAATGTAGGGGGGGGGGGGTCTTCGGCGGGGGGCCTGACGTTTTTTATTCTACACATTAGGGTCTCATATGCGTTTTCCTTGCCAATTAAGGGCTTTTTGACGGAATTCGTTAGAAATCTTGTTAAATACACATGTGAGCAGCACGTGCTTCATAAATCAGTTAGTTTGAATTATTATTGACGTTTAAGGGTTTAAATGACATTTTTAAAAGTGAGGGGGATGTGGAAAAAAACTTTATATCCCTTTCCTCACATCACACGTATTCCCCCTCTCTCCCGTTTCTCTCTCAGAATCTCTCTCCTGTGCTCACCTCCGCCTCCGATCTCCGGTAGCATCCCTTCTTCTCTGGTGGCGTCCCTTCTTCTCCAGAGCCCTTCCCTTAAATTAAATTCGACTGGAACCTACCCCCTTAATTAGCCCTTCACCCACGCTCGTTTCTCTCCCTCGCCCAACCACATTGCACCCAGTCCATCATCCATGGCGCCTCCGCACCAATCTGCCGCCTCGCCACGCCATCGCCTCGTCGAGCCGCTGCCTCGCCACCGCCTGCGTTCCTTGTTCATATTTTTACTGTCACTTCAAAGATGGGTTTTTGATTTCCCCCTTTGATGGGTTTTTGATTTTTTTTCTTCAAATCTGCAAAGATGCATTGATGGTGGTCGGATTCTGTGTGTGCGTGATTGCTTGTAAGTGTGTGTGTGTGTGTGTGTGTGTGTGTGTGATGTTTGTGTTCTTTGTGTGGTTGATTTTGAGTTGGATAAATGGTGGTTGATGATGGTGGTGGGTTTGTGCTGATGGTGGTGGGTGGGCGTAGGTGGCAGGTGGTGGATTCTGGTAAAACGATTATAAGAAAGGGGTGGTCGGAAATAGGTTGGCCGGAAAGGGGTTTGGTTGGATTGGCCGGAGATGTGGAAGAAGATGGTGAGGGTTTGGCTATTTGTACATCATGATATTATCCATTTAGTTTGTTGTTGAATAATTTTTGTTTATGTTTCACAAAAATAATAAAAACTTCTTTCAAAATAAAAAAAAATGTTTCAAAATTAAATAAATAATAAAAGCTTAACAAGTTAAGTTCTATTTTATTATACATATAAAAAAGTTAATTAAGATTTAAAGCATAAAGATATTTTTGCAAAAGATCATAAGTTCAAAATTTAAAATTTATATATCTGTAATATGTTAAATTTTTTATATTAAAAGATTACGCAAATACTTGTTATAAAACACAAATACTTATGACATGGTTAAAAATAAATATTTATTATTTTTAAATAATTATATTGTATATTAAAGAAAATTATAAGTAGCTTTGTTCAAAAAATAATATTTAATTTTGGAAAGATATTTGGTTTTGTAACCCTTTAAATTTGAGAATTTGGTTTAAATCCCTTAATAGCAAATATCACTTCAAACTAACTGAGCTGTTAATCATGTGCCGTGCACATGGCCACTTAACAAGATTTCTAACGAATTCCGTCAAAAATCCCATAATTGGCTAAAAGTTTGCACATCGAGCCCTGCTGTGTAGAATAAAAAACGTCAGACCCCCCGCCGAAGACCCCCCTACATTTCAGGCCCTAAATTATCATTAACCCCTTTTAAAATGATTATAAGTAACCACTTTGAAAGTAAGTATAAGCAAATATTTTATATCAAGGAATAATGGTCCTACTTTTTTTATAAGTAATTAATTTGATTAAGCTTTAAAAAACTTATAGCAACATATATTTTTTCAAATTAAATTATAAAATTTATTCTAAATAATAGTATTATAGGTGTATGAATATTAAATTATAAAATTTTATTAGTATAGTTAACCACTAGAAATTGAAATTATAGTTTTAAGAGAAGAAAAATATATAAAATGATTTGTGAAAACAATTTTTTAAAATATTGATAATAATATTAACTTAAAATCAAGTTAAATTCAAATAAAAATAAGTAAATTATGATAAATTATATTATTAAAATCCATCAAATATCAGTCATTGTTCTAGAATAAAATAAAAATAAAAATCAAGTAAACTATAAAAATTACTCAATACTCATACAATAACTATTTTTATAAGACTAGATAGAATTAGGAATAAAGTATAAGAATATGTGGGTTGAATTCTCAACTTGAGTATTCACTTTTTCTTTTAACAAAATTACCAACTTATTTTATTAAGAAAGTCAGCTTAAGGTCGATCAAGTATTAATACGTATTTTTAAGCATGAATAGCATTTACATGGGCAAAATTAACAACTTTGCTATCTACTTTAAGAGTTAAACACCTATTTGGTCCTTAACCTATTGATTTGTTTTCCTTTTGATCCTTAACCTATTTTGGTTTTCCTTTTGGTCTTTGATGTATCTAGGTGCTATTTTAGTTTTCATTTTGGTCCTTGATGTACCTATTTGCAGGACAAAGTGGTCCTTGACCTATTTTGGTTTTCCTTTCGGTCAACAAGCCATGTCGATGATTTTAAGGACCACTTTGTCCGGCAAATAGGTACATCAATGACCAAAAGGAAAACTAAAATAGGTTAAGGACCACTTTATCCTGCAACTAGGTACATCAAGGACCAAAAGGAAAACCAAAATAGGTTAAGGACCAAAAGGAAAACAACTCAATAGGTTAAGGACCAAATAGGTGCTTAACTCTCTACTTTAACAACTTTTAACCTCTTACAATTTTTGACACAAGGCTAATATCTGAAATGATATCTTCGAGGTTGATATCCTGGTTTGTTGGATGATTGATGTAGTCTCGAGCTGGCTTTGAGTTAGTGAGCCTGATGATGTCAATGAAGTTGTTGTAGACTGTCTACACTAGGCCTTTCCATACGACAAGGATTTCGGTCTGAAAGGGGGTGGCGTTCTTGTATGAAGTGCTTCCAGATGCCAGGCGTCTGTCTCTCTGGTCCTATAGCTCCCATCTTAGACCGGCCCATCTTGCATCCTTCTTCCATGATCCACCAGCGATCAACATTTGTGAAGTACCAATATTTAAGTTTTTTAGATATTCCTCAAGAGTCTTTCCATTCAACAAATCAATACTCGGGTTTGTTCCTGAAGGAGGAGGAGGGATTTGATGTTGTGGGGTTGGGAACCGCGTCCAGTAGACTCCCTCCTTAGGAAACTAAACCAGATGGTGCCAAGCCACCATATTCCCTTAGGTCTAAACTGCTCATATGTAGAAGCAGTGGAAAACAAAAGCAACTCAAATTGTAACTGGATCTGGGGAAATAGCACTCGCTGGAAGGGACACAGCCGAATCTAGTGATAGGAGACGGGTTTACTGGTCTCATACCTCCTGCTCGGTTTCTGGAGGGTCTACTGTTTTTTGGGTTTTTGGAGGTTTATAGAGACTAAGGTTAGCATATTATCTATAAAAGGGTTTGCGAAATTAAAGATAAAGTCATTCAGTTTCTTTTTTTCAAATTTTCCAAAAGGCTAGGATAGTGAAACAGAGTTGTTGTTGAACAAATCATTGTAACTCTGAGAAATTATTAGTTGTTGGTGAATAATGGATTGTGAATCTGAGAATTCTTTATAACAACGAACAACCGTGAAATTCCCTATTCATCACAACTGAAAAATGAGATTTTCTTAAATTAATTATATGATGCATGCACTTATTTGATTCATTTCGGCTATACTAACAAAAAAGGTAATTCCATTTATTTTTTTTACTTTTGAATATTGGGATAGTTCAATTTTAAGTTTTAACAAAAATAAAACACCACCCCCCCCCCAAAAAAAAAAAAAAAAAAAAAGGGGGGGGGGGGAGGGGAGAGAGAGAGAGAGAGAGCGCATGAGAGACATTAGGAGATGGACACGTTTATTTTTAGGGAAGGGCACGCTGCTGGAAGAAAAAGTTGTGAACTTATTGTCTATTTCGAAAATGCATATCTTAAATGATAGTTTTAATTATAATAAAAATTTTGAGAAAAACTTATTTTACATTTGTTTTAGTATAAAACTTGTTTTCATTTCTTAATGTAAAATAGAATCTCTAAGTGTGAAACAAGTTTTACAAATCCATTAATGTAAACAAGTTTTTCATAAGACTGACTCTTAATTATATGATATATTTTGAAAATGCATATCTTAAATGATAGTTTTAATTAGATGGGGGATCTAAATTAATTAAATGAGTAATTTGGTAGACGAAGAAAATAAAGATCTTACTTTCTCATCTTAGTTTGACAGTGTAATGGATATGAAATCTATATATATTAAAAGCTGAGGCGGAGGGATGAGGATTTGCCACGTGGACATTTTTTGCTAAATGTTGCTTTTGGTGAAGCCATGTCATCACCACCTTAAACTTTGAGTGTTTTGATATTCTTTTTATTAGCTAATAATATTAGTAGGCTTTGACCAATAAATCCCTATGCCAAATAAAAACTACCAATAAGGACAGACATTTTGAAAACCTACCAAAAAGACTTTAAAAAATTTCCTGGACCAAAATGCCCTTCTTCCTCGCTCATGCGCGCACAACCCAGCCCAACGATACAATGAACGTTTTTTCTTTTTCTCCCTCTCTTTCTCTCTTCCTGTTTCTCTCTCTTTCTTTTTTTTTTCCACCTCAAATTTTAAAATGACATATCTCAAAATCTATAAACTGAAAAAATGATCCGAAACCATTTTTTTTAATCGTGTCGACAATACGAATCAAACAAGTACACTCAACACATAATTCAAATTTTATAAATAAAAAATTCATTTTTCACTTGTAAAAATTTGAAAAAAAAATCATTTTTAATTTCTCAATTAATTTCACAATTTTTAAAAATAATTTTTTTTTCACTTGTAAAATCATTTTTCAACTGAATTCTCAGTTGTGTGATTTTACAGTTGTGTCATTTTTTCATTTTTCATTTTTAAAAACTAATAAATTCATCTCTCAATTTTTCACAATCATTATAATAACTAAGACATGCATTTCACAATTGTTCACACATGCATTTGAATATAATAACTAAAACATTCATTTAACCGTTGTTCATAATTGAATAAAAACTGATAAAATCATCTCCCATTTTTCCCAATTGATGACTCAATTTATTGGTTTTATTATATAATAAATGAGACATTCATTTCTCAGTTATTCACATATGAATTTGAGTACAAGAACTGATACATTCATTTTTCAGTTATCAATTTTTCTCTGTTGTTAATATAATAATAAATGAGATATTCATTTCTCGGTTATTCACACACGAGTTTAATATAAAGGATGGTAAATTTATTTCTCAGTTGTTAACACATGAGTTGAGTGTAACAACTAAGAAATTCATCGCACAGTTTTTACAAATGATACTCATTTTCAAAACTATGTGTTGTCAAATGCTCTTTAAACAATTGTGAAATAAATTTATCTCATTCTTTTTATTAAAAATGAGTAATTGTTCAATTGTGAAGAATGAATACTCCTAACCAAAAAAAAAAAAAAAAAAAAAAAAACAAAAAAAAGACAACAACAAATGTGAGGTTGTAGTGTTAAATATATAATAGTCTACTAATGGAACATGTAAGAAGCTTGGCATAGTGGTTAGGTGTCTTAGCCAAGACCAAGAGGTCTTAGGTTCAAACTTTTCTAAGAGCAAATAATTTTTATTTATAATACTTGGGGTTGCAGATGGTTGTGGTGGCAGTGGGTGAGATCCGGAGGTCCGGTGGTGGCGGTGGGTTGTCGGCGGCAATGGTGGTCAGCAATATTCAAAGGATATGAAAATTCTACCGACTTATTTGTAAAAATCCCTACTATTAATAGTATTAGTTAACCATAATAGTTACTATTTAAGTTAACTATTACTATTAATAGTATTTGTAACCATAATAGTTACTATATAAGTTACTATTACTATTAGTAGTGTTAGTTAACAATAATAGTTACTATATAAGTTAACTATTAGTATTAGTTAACAATGATAGTTACTATAAAAGTTAACTGTTACCATTAATAGTATTAATTAACTATTATAGACTATATATAAGTTAACTAATACTATGAATAACATTAGTTAACCATAATAGTTACTATATAAGTTAACTTTTATTATTTATATTATTAGTAAATTATAATAGTTATAATATATATATATTAATTATTATTATTTATAATATTAATTAACCAAATCTTACGTCTCATGAAGCGATATCAGCATTGCCCCTACAACTAAGAGGCTATTTATTTTTCTCATTCTTAGCTAATAGTATTAGCAAATTTTATTAGTAACTATATAGGATACTATTATCTTTAATTTATTATTTTAAAATACTATAAAAGACTAATTCTACTTATAGTCATTTTCTATAGATGAAATACTCATATATATAATCTAGAATAGAAAATTGAAAGGTCAAAAATTAATACTAAATTTATTGTGAGCAATCATTTATTCATTAATAATTAATTTTAATAATTATTAAATTTTGAAGGTTTTCAATAGTCATATTGATAATCCATAACACTAAATTAACAAAATCAAACTATTATGACTTAAGCAATTACCACTTCAGTTACAATTATAGGTCATAGAATTTCAAAGGTTGAGAACATGTTAAAGATCATGAAATTTACATCGAATGTATAACAATATCTTCAACGAATGAACCACTAAAGTTTACGTCCATCTAAAAATAAACCAAATATGGTATATTAACTAATCTCTACACATAAATGAATGGTTTCATTAATTTTTGATAAACGGCTTAAACTTTATCTAAAAGATTTTTGATTGTTCACTCTCCTCATACTTCAACGTTATTGGCTTGCACGTCAACCTCAATTTTTTATACTGAAATTCGAATAGATAACTTCTCAAAGACATAGGTAAAATTGTCATTTGTTAGGTATATCTCATTATCTTTTTTAACTCAATATCTAAGAAAATTAGTTTACTAATCTTTGTCATCCCACTCCTTTATGTGCTCCCAATCCATTACCGTGCGGAGCACGGGCTAAATTACTAGTTATGTTGTGAAAATAATCTTTCTTTTTACTCCCTCCATCCTCAAATAAATGTCTTATTTTTTATTTTAGTTTGTCTCAAAAAAAAATGTTGCATAATTAAAAATAAGGTAGGACGTTTTGTGCAATTCCTATACTACTCATTTTGAAAGACACAACAATTGCAATGTCATGAGAACATGAGAAATGCTATCTATCTATGTGAATAAATTATGGGAATAAAAAAAAAAACATAACAAAAAACTTTTAAAACTTGACTTGTCAACTATGATATATATTACGGGACAAAAGGCATACTATTAATTATTGGTAACATAATACTTCTCTGTGGACAAAAGGCATATTAATTATTGGTAACATAATACTTCTCTGTTTTACTGACTGTTCTATCCTTGACTTGCAAAAATTTAACCAAGGCTTCTTATGCTGTTGCTACTGGCATTGATATAAATTACACTGAAACAAACATATTTTGATACTAACAAGAACTCATTGAATTTAGTTCTACTCATTAACATCATTTAAAACATAGTTTTATTACAACTTCAGATTAAAAGTACAAAATAGGAAACAAATAAAATACAGAAAGAAGCAGCAACAACAGAGTAACTTTGAGCTCTAACTCCCACCCCCTTCCAATAGCATTCTGCTGGTGCAAAGGAGATTACCTTGCTTTCAAGGTTGTACTCAACCTCGAAATTTTTCTGAGCCACATTCCCGTAGATGTTGAAATCTTGGTTCGAAGGTCCCATGGCGAGGCATGAAATGTCACCGAATGAAGTGAAGATGTTTAAATTCTTCAATTCAATATCTGCCCCCGTGAAGTGATATGTGAAAGTTGGGACGGAGATATTCATTAGAGACCTCGTTTGATAGCAAATTTCGTAGGTCAAGGTGGGGTCTTGAACTGTGGGAAGACTGATGAGTTGTATCACTACAGCTATGACGTTTGAATGAAGCTGGGGTTCAAGAAGATTGAGTGTGGTTCCGGAGTCAACTAACGTGTTTCCCTTGCCTGAAGTCAACTCTTTAGCAGCTATCTTCTTTCCTCCAATTGTTATGCCCTCAAGTTTGACATAGTAGTATGAAGGATTAGATTCATCATTGATCAGTGGAGTTGAGACCACTTTTTTACCGGAGAAGCTAGCACTCACTCCAAACTTGAATGTGCTTTGAATTTCAGCAGATTTTGGCAAACAATAGGAGAATCTCCTCATTTTTGACCTTACTTGTGAAATTAGGGACAAAGATCCTCTGCCAAGACCTATAATGCCTGAACCACCTGCAAATGTACCCTCGTTGTCGTTTCCACACCCAAAAACAATATCATGGACTGTTAACCCAACACCTCTTTTGACTGTCTGAAACCCGAACGATTCTGTAGCCAAAACCCCGGTTGTGCTCGATCCGTCCCCGTACCCGTAGGTGTACATGCATTCCCCACTAGGAATGGTGCAGTTGATTTTTGTGGGATAGATGGCTTGACAAATAGGGGAGTCACAGTCAACTTTGGTGTAAGTAGTTGACTTTGTTGGGTCGAAGAGGGGAGCGTTTTGAGTGAAACACTTGAAGCAGGGTGGACACTGAATCCATATGAGGTCGCTTCCCGTATCCATGATGGCATATGTTGTCAATGGTGGAGTGCCGATTAACAATGCCATCAGGAACTCGCCCTTAGACTTGGTGATAATAGACTCTATGGTTTCTTCTACCCTAGAGGTCATCCGGTTCAAACGAGCTAGTGATCGCAAAGCAGCGCCTCTAGCACGCTCACCGGGGGTGGCTGTCGAGTTGTAGAGAGGGGAAAGAGGTGAGTCTCGGTGGATGAGCTCCACCTCAAACCCACCGGCTATGGCAACGAAGAAAAAGAAGAAGAAAGGGAGATGAAGCTCCATTGCTATGGCTTTCATTCAACTGGTTGTAGGTAGAGAAGAATGGAGAGGAGAGGAGAGAAGGGCAGTGAGTATTTTCTGTGTATGGCTTCAATGTTGTATATATGCTCAACACACAAACTACATTGCTGATGGATGATTCAAACTTAAAGCAGAGTGATTGATTGCCAACCAATTCAAGATTGTGAGAGGTGAGTGGAAATGAATATTTAGCCTAAGAAAATTGACAAATTGCTGCAAATGTGAGTTAAAACATTGAAAGAGCTTAAAGATTTAAGTATCCAAATATATAAAACCATACATATATATATATACATATGCATGTGTGTTAAAGATTTAAGAGTATGACCAACATTGATGCCTATGCATTTGTGTTAAAATTAGTTCTCCCATACTGTGTAGGGGTGTTGCTGTAGGCATATACATATATAACTAAAACATGTTCTCAAATGAAAATAGACTGGTTTTGGTTTAAAGACACCATGATTCACCAATATATCAGTATGGGTTTCTTACTGTATTTGAATCGTTATTGATTCTTTCTCTCAACATGGACATGATCATAACGCGTTCATTACGTACAGAGGAAAGTGATGCAATTTCCATATAATACGAAAATACATCGGTATACTTATCCACAGAGTATTGTATGCATAGCATCATAACCGGAATCTGTGAAGTGAACAACAATTTGCTTGAGACGAGCAAAAACTCCATCATCAATTTAAGCCGAACGAAAAAGAAAACACTTGTGAATCACCTAATGCAAAGAAGAAGAAAAAAACATCTATATGGAGGGGGATTGAACCCCGTGCCTCTCGCATGCAAAGCGAGCGCTCTACCATTTGAGCTACATCCCCTTCCTGCAGAGTTTCCACATTTTGTATGAGTTATCGTGACAACAAATACAAGCAACATTCTATTGCAACAAAAAGAGAACAAAAACTAAAGAAAGTTGGAATACTTGCATAATCACCATAAATTTCCAACGTTTTTCATAGCCCACAATCAATAGTCAGAACGAGTAGCAGCAATCCACAATCATTCACGGATCAAAACGAAAGCAAACCAAGAGAAACACATATAACTCCTGTCTAATCCTATCTTGGAAACATTACTTAACAAACTAAAAACGCTTAAAATGATAATCAGATGTATTCCATGTGAACACCAAGAGCATTAAGACAAGCACCACTTCTTCCGTGAAATCCAACTACTTTCCCAGTAGAAGAGATAGAAGTGAAGTATGTGCCAAATTCATCCCCATAAGGTCCGTACCTCCCCTTATTTGTGTAAAATGTAAGACAAGTTATGGCTTCCGTGCTGATGCTACCAGACTTAACTGGCCCGTAGAATCCTGCAACTCCAACAAGGAACTCACCCTTCCCATCCATTTTAATCTGCAAATGGTAACCACAGTATCACTAGTTGCGTTTACTCAAGGATAATAAGATGAACTTATTAAGGATAGCATAATAATAAAAAATGTTGTTAATGAGACTATCATTATGGGACGGAGGGGTATAGGAAAACATACAAGGTTGCTAGTGCTTACAATTGTTTCAGTTGTAACTACCCCTTTTGCTTCCATACAGGGGCGAAGAAACAGTCCTCCCATCACGGTTTAAGTATAAAAACTGGACTGCCGCCACCACATATGTTAGACATTGATCTTCAGAAGGAATTGTTTTAATGACCAAATGAACTTCCTTGACGAATGAGAAAACACCATCATCCCATGGCTTTCCATCACTACCTCCCCACGCTCCTACTTCACGTGGCATTACATCTCCTTTCATCATATCAGTCATCTGCATATTTAAGAACTAATCTATGCTCTTAAGCAAATAAGTGCAAGCGCATAAGTGATCAACCCTATAAATTTAGACTTGTTGATTGCGATAATCTTTTTGGGACGGGAGAGGGAGTATACAAAAGGAAAAGTAATTAAGAGGAGAAAACAAGGATTAAGATTTTGATTATACCTCGAGCACTTCACAGATAATAAGATAAATTAGGCAGAACACGGGAAACAAAATAGGATATAAGTATTCCCTCGTCCCATAATGAATGAACATTCTTTAAATAACAAAAATGGACATTCATTTTGGTACATGCATGGTAGCTGATAGAAAGCTAGTAACAATGACTAACCTCTTTGCCCGCAATATTTTCAAGCTTGGGAACAATTGCAGCAATAGAGGATTTAGGGGCAACATATCTACCAGCACGCCCGAAAAATCCAACAATCTCACCCGACTCCATGGGAAACGAGAAAGCTTGTCCGTTATTGGAGCCGATCGGTCCATATTTAGTTATATTGGTGTAGAAACACAAGGATCTTACCGCTCTTCTTCCTATATATTCCTCAGAAGTACCACTGATTCTTGTTAGATATTCCAAAGGACTATCTATCCCAATCTGTACTTCACAATATATTAAACCACACGTCAATACTGTTGAAACGTGGAAGTATGCAAATTTGCTAATATGCAATGCATCTTACTCATAATCCATTTCTCACAAATAACAATTATATATATACTCTCTCTTTAATACTGGTGTTGGAGAAAAAAATATGCAAGTTGTTATGGATCGGAGAGAGTAAAGAGCGAAAGAGTAGAGTTAATCTGACCTTAGTAGTCCGATCGCCGCCTTTGCCGCCAAACTTGACGGAAAACTCATCCAAACCGTCGGCATTCTGAGATTTGAATCGGAGAGAATCAATAACGGCACCATGAACAATAATTACCTCTTTAATAGGGCCAGAAGGTTTATACATCCAGACATCTCCTATAGTAGTACCACCCCAGGGTCCCACCGTAATGCATCCGTTATAGCTTCCGTACTCTCCCTTACTCTGCATATTTTCATTTCACCAATTAAAATTAAATACTCCCTCAGTCTCAAAACTTTTTAAAGATATGAACACTTGTTTCGCAAGTCATGTTGTTATGTATAGCACATTTAAGCCTAAATTGTAGAGATGAAAAGATTTTGTTGGGACAATGAAAAATGTTAAATGAGAAGATTATTTCGGGACATAGGAGAGGGAGTACTACTTAGAAGCAGAATATGATTAAGCATAATAATATATTCATTCAACAATCAAGAGATTTGACGGAAAGGAAAGTAGAAGAAAATTACTAGTACCATTTTCTCAGTCTCGAGAAAGTAGAGTTGAGCTGTGTTCTGAGTAAGAAACTGATGAATTTCTCTCTACTTATGCTAAGCCCGTTCACGGATCGTTACTTGCATTAATACATTATTGAAAATGATGAATCGTCTGTATTTATTAGCGCAAGGAATGTGTAGAGACAAGAATTTGGCAAGTTCTTGTTACACTTTCAAATTCACTATGGCATTATAAAAATTTATCAACAGGCACTATAAATTTGATGCACATACTCCTCCGATATAAAATACCTGCCATTTTCGAATAGTTCTAAATAATTGTCGCTCTGTGTCAAAAGTATAGTATTAGCACGTCGCTATCTTGTATCACTTTCTTAATTGATTTAGTGAGCGGAGTAATGTGGATGAGAGGACTAATAAAAAGGGTAAAAATAACACAAAATCTTGTGTTTTTAAAAAAGCGGAGAACGCTGTGAGAAGGCGCGGTGGCATTGATGTAAATAACTGGAACTTATGAAAACTCACCAGGCACTTTTCGAAACTGTAAGAGGTATTTTTTCAATATTACAGTTTGCAGATTTTAACACTAGAGCAGGCACATGTTTTTGTCAAGGATTAGAGAGAGAGATAGTCGGAGCCAATCATACATGAAGAGAGATATTGATATGAGAGACTCAAATAATATTGTATGAAAGACTCAAATAATATTGTATGAATGACTCAAGTATTATTGATACTAGCAATACATATTTATAGGAGTACAAAGAGAGTTCTAGAGTCCTAATCTAATTAGGAATACTAATACAATAAGGAAACTAATATTCTAGAATAATCTAACTTGGTGTACAAGATACAATCTCTATGTTTGGTAATTACAATATGTGCTAGGAATATATAATATTCCTTAATAGTTTTGACATGCCTGGTGGGTTTTTTTTTTTTTTTTTTCAAGTGCCAAAAAAAATGTCTGCTTGAGTTTTAAAACATGCCTACTGGGTTTTTTTTTCAAGTGCCAAAAAAAAAACCTTCTCTAAGGTAAAAAGGTGCTTGCTTGAGTTTTAAAACATGCCTGCTGGGTTTTTTTTTTTTTTTTTCAAGTGCCAAAAAAAATGTCTTCTCTAAGGTAAAAAAGTGTCTGCTGTGAAAGTCTCAAAAAAAGTATCGAAAAGTGCCTGCCCAAGAACCCTTCTATATGGAAAACACGTTTTACACTAAGGCTAGTGTAAAACACGTTTTTCACAAGAACGACTCTTAAAATAAAACTTTCGTCACTAAGTTTCAGTGGTGTAGAAACACGAGGATCTTACCGCTCTTGTTCCATTGAATTCCCCAAAAAGAAAATTTTGGGGAAACTAGTTCTTCCATAAGTTATAAAAAGTCGTGTTTTTATAGGGTTTAAGTTTTAGGGTTTAAGGGTTAAAAACAGGAAGAACTAGTTTCACACAAAACCTACTCTTCCCCAAAAGTACCACTGACAGTCGTTAGATATTCCAAATAACTATTTGTCGCAATCTACACACCGTACATTAAGTTGAACATTTTTTCATTTAAACCCCAAAATACTTGTTGGAACGGATATGGAATCGAAAGTTGAAAACTTCTGAATTTCCAATTCAATCTTCGCTGAAGATAATTTAGAGCATTTCATTTAAGTTGCAACAATCTAAAAATGGAAGTTTTTTATTACTTTTATAATCCTCCACTCATTCTCTCTCTTCCTCCCAACCACTCATTATTCTCCACTCATTCTTTTTCCTTCCCCACTAATTCTCTCTCTTCCTCACCACCTTTCATTCTTAATATAATATTATATCCTTAATTTCCCAACTTCAAAATGAATATTTCAACTTACTTGGAACAGAGGGAGTATACTTTATGATTTTAAACTCCATTCTTGCAAATTTAATTAGGTAATTAGGTTACTTTGGAATTTGAAACCGCTCTTGCGAGCTGCAGCAAGCAGTGTAAAATTGCCCATGTCCCTTTAGTTTGTTGCTCGGCAGATGAGATGATTTTCGAGTATGTGGGACCCAATGGCGAAGCCACACATGCGAGATGGGTCAATTGACTTCCTTGACTTTTAGAAAATGTCATTTTAGTGCAAGTTTTAGAAAAATATTGAGGTCAACAAAAATACTCGCTGTACATTTGCACTCATGGATGTTCATAAATTTAGAGAGGCAACACATATTAAAAAATAGTTTAAGAGTTGAGAGTAAAACAGTCTGACCTTATCGGTCCGATCTTTGATGCTCGGATCCTTTGATTTACCAGTTATACCAATGTCGGACACTCGTATTTTAGTCTTGTTGAGATGAGTCCGAGGAGGTAAACCAAAGAGTCTGAGCATCTTGCCGCCACGGCCGGCCACCGATCTTGGCAGAAAACTCATCCAAACCATTGGAATTCTGACTTTTAAAAAGGAGAGAATCAATGAACAATAATTACCTCCTTAATAGAGCAAGGAGGTTTATAAGTCCAGACATCTCCTTTATAGCGAGATCATTAAAAGATATACTCTCTCTCTCTCTGTCTCATAGGCACAATTATCTAGTACATGTAAGGAAGAAGAAATGCAACTGCATCTTATAACCCAACATATAAAAAAGGATACTAGAACCTGCAGTTCATACTGAGTGATAATTCATTAAAAACTAGCTAGTAGAAATTTTAGCACTTCTTAATTCAGCTCAAGTTCTGGCCATTTGCATCATAGAACTACAAAACTCGGGCTTCATGAATACTCCATGTGGACTCCAATTGCATTCAAGAAAACATCACTTCTACCATGGAATCCAACCACAACCCCCGCATTTGAAGAAGAAGCAAAGTACGTGTAATTTGAACCCGTCTCTCTTCCAAACGGACCATACCTATTTTTGTTTGTATGAAAAGCAATTGACCTAACCACTTCGACAACACCATTAGGCCCTTCAATCGGACCATAATAGCCTGAAATCCCAGTCAAGAACTCATCACGATCACAGTCCAACTTTATCTGCCAAATAAAAAGTTCCAACAATCAACTACACAGATACCGATGCGTGCATACACTTTAAAAAGATAGTACTTTCTTGATCATGGGAGCTAAAAAATAAATGTCATTACTTGTTTAGTTTGAGAGAAACCAAGGCCACCATGCATTGGTGACCAAATAGACTTGCCATCTCTATTCTCGTACTGGAACTGTACTGCGTGTATAGCATCATTTCTAGAGTCAGTGAAATGAACTGCTATTTGCTTGAGACGGGCAAAAACTCCATCATCCCACTCTTTACCACAACCACCACCCCAAGCTCCAGGGCTGCGCGCCACAACCATTTTCATTACATCATTTGGGACCACCGCCTACGCACAAAAATTAACCGATACAAATGGAAGTGAAAAAGACAGAGCTATGAACAAAAACCGATTGAATAAACAGCCAACAATAGGAAGGGGGCGGGGAACAAGAACCTCATCTTTGGTGGGAGCTTCAATTGCTATAGGCTTTGTAGCACAATGTGAGCATATTGATTTTGCAAAGACGCCTATATTGTGAATGTATTTCCCAGAGTGACCCCAAAAGCCTACGATTGCACCATCTTGAATTGGACACCAAAAACCGGAACCTGACGTTCCAGGAAGACCGTATGGTCCATAGGTAGCCACATTTGTCTTGAATTGGAGCGACCGTAAGACATATGGACCACATATGTATGATGCACAGCCACCAGTCCCATTCATTTCCGTGAGATACTCGGACGGGTAATCAATATCAATCTGGAGATGGAGCAAACCAAATTTATTTACTCAGTATTTTTTTTTTTTTTTTAAAAAAAAAAAAAAAACCTTATTTTAGTTAGAAACAAAAATTGAATTCCAAAAACGGAGTAAGAAAACCATTGATTGATGCATGCAAAGACATTAATCTTATTCATTATAACGATTAACCTTGGCAGTATGATTTCCACCATTTCCACCAAACGTAGGTGAATACTCGATGGAGCCATCGGGTTTTTGAATTTTAAACCTGATTGAGTCAATCGCACCGCCATAAACGATAATGATTTGACAGATAGCGCCATCAGGTTTATAACTCCAGTGATTCCCACCTTCACCACCCCACCATCCTATGCCAATACATGATCCGCCACAATTACAGCTACCTTCCTGCATACATTAACTCAATTTTGTATATTAATTTATGCGCAAAATTAGTAAGAATATCAAAGCAAAACACTACACAATGCTTACCATTATTGTCTTCTTCAAATTTCTGCAAATTTTTTGTGTGTTTCCAGTTAAGTGCGGATTGTGATGATGTGATTGAGTTTAGAAATTGTGAAGGTGCAGGAAAGGGGAGGAAAAGGGTTTTGGTTCAAAATTTCAAATGGAAGAGGAGAGAGAGAGAGAAAGAAAACAAAATTAGTGGGAACTGAGACGAGGGTGTTAGAATATTTTATTATATTTAATAATAGTGTCCCACATGAAATACTCCGTCCGTCCGGTTACTAATAATACTATTGTTGTATCATCTCATGCTTCTTTTTTATAGTAGCAAGATTAAGCCAAGGAGACTCGCCTTTTTCATTTCTTAGCCCCAAAGTCTTCCTAGTCACCAAGTCAATATGACTTTGGTTTTATTCCTTAAATAAAAGACAAAAACTTGTGTGAGAACACTCTAACCCGTTTTATGGGTGAGACGGGTCATTTTTTTGACCCATTACCCGACCCACAACCCTGCTCCAGGACCCATGGGGGACCCTGCCACGTGGCAGCCCCTCATTGGCCCCAAATTTTTTTTTTTTTTTTTTAAATTTTTATATTTTTTTTTTTGGGTTTTTTTCGGTTTGTGAAAAGTAATAGTTACCATCTCTTAAAGTAATAGTGTATATTCCTATGTTTTCTTCGTTTGCCAAAAGTAATACTTATAATAACTAAAATGTAACAAACGTGTTATTTATATGTAATAGTATTTGTAAATAATTGTAATACATATGTATAGATATCTATTTGTTTTCAAACAATAAGTTACAATGGGGTCAAATTTATCATGATACATGTAAACGTATTACATTATCTATAGAAATCTGTTACAATTTCGTCAATCAAAGTGTTACATTTACTTGTATAAACTTACTATTACATTCATATACATAAGTTATTACTTTTCAAATGGGTAAAAACGAGCTTTTGTTTTTTTAAAACAAGTATTACGTTTACTTATGAACAATGTTACTTTAAGAGATGGTAACTATTATTTTTTGCTAAACCACTGAAAAGCCGGAAAAAAAAATATAAAAAAAAAAAAAAAAAAAAAATCGGCCAATGGTGGGTTGCCACGTGGCGGGTTCGGCCCATGGGTCATGGGGCGACCCGTCTCATGCATGAGACGGATCCCCTTGTTCTCATGGGAGACCACCTCTAAATAAAAAAAAATGAATAGTGCTTTAGAGAATCTTATTCTCAAAAAGTTCATTTAATTACAAAAAAAACCATTACTTACCCAACTTACTTTCACTCACTTACTTTATGAATAGTGTTTATGGACATTTATATCCTTCACTCTTTATATTTGGTTGACTCATTTCCATTGTTTTTGTCTTTGTTTCTTAATAAACGTGCATAGTCAAACTAAAAATCTTAAACCCGGAACGGAGGGAGTAAGTTTTAACAATAAAAGTCACTTTGATGGTTAAATGAATATTAAAGTAAATTAAAACTTGGAAGTAATAAAAAATGGTACTCCTTTTTTCTTGCCTTATAAATTAATATATTCCTTTTCCTAATTATATATTTTATTTGAACAAACAAAATATTAAAGAAATAAAATATGACTCACCTAATATAGATGCACCAACGTGGCTTCTTGGTGTAACAAGCTGAGACACCAAAGTCATATTGACTTGGTGACCAAGAAGACTTTGGGGCTAAGAAATGAAAAAGGCTACTATAAAAAAGAAGCATGAGATGATACAACAATAATATTATTAGTAACCGGATGAAAGCAAAGAAAGGGAAAAGGAATAAAAGGGAGTCCTTTACCATCAATGGAAAAGAAAAGCTAAAGGCAAAGAAAGAAAATACTATTATCCTAATTATTTAGCATGGATGAAGGTACACATTTTATTTGCCTTTGTATTAAATTATTTATATATATAGGAGTATTGATTTATTATGTGTTCTAAGGTCTTGGGCAATCAAAGATTATAATGGATTTTAATTAAAGTCCGCATTTAAAGTTGTTATGTTAAATCCATGCACAAATACACAATATAAAAAGTTCTTACAGAGGGAGGAGCATGTCTGCTAAAGTTTGGGCCGTTTGGGTGAAAGAGAAAATGGTTTGGTGCGGGACAGGCGCCTAGCGCGAAATAAGCATAAGCGCACAGCCTAGCACGGCATCCAAGGCTGCGCAGATCGAGATGTAACCCAAAAGAGACAATTATTTGAACGTTATGCTGCTTTCCTCAGTGATACAATTAATGAAATGTACTCTCCCAATCCCAGTCTCCCTCCTAATCAAATACTCTTTTTTTTCCATCCTAAAAAGATAGTCCACCTTTTTTCGTTGTTAATATGAAGGAACTTTGAGCAGTTATAAATGCTATTTATAATTATGTTAATGTGAATCTAAAAATTAATATTAATAGTATTTATATTGGTGTATCAAGAACAATTTCAAATATTTCATTAGAATAATTAAAAGTAGCCTTAATTATTACTCAAAGTTCTTTCATAAAACCCATGAAAATAAGGGGACTATCATTCTGGGACAGAGGTAGCAATACGTACTAATATATTACGGTCTTTTAAAAGGGCAATGTCAGGGACACAAAATGAGGTGACGATATTTTATTGGTTACATTGATAGTGGACCCGGCACACTCTAATTGAAAACATCAATAAATTTTAATACAATATTTTATAGCCCAAATTTTGTGGCATTTTTTTATGAATTTATATTTACCCCTTTCAAAAATATAAAAAATACAATAGGATGGAGGTAGTAGGGGTTAATTTACAGTGCCCACCCCTAAGGTTTGGACAAGTCTCACTGCCTCCTTATGGTTTAGATTCGTCTCAGTGACCACCCTTATGTCAATCAATTGACTATTTTACCCTTACTTGATTATATACTTATCGTAACTTAATTTACATCACTACATAATCTCACAATTAAAAAATTAAACGTAATTTTCATACTTAAATTTATTCTCCATTTCCAATAAATATCATTTTTATTAATAAATAATGTATATGAATTATACTTCGTTTTATTCATTTTCTTAAACAAAATAAATATAAAGTAGCATGCACATGTGAATATATTTAAACTTGATAATTATAAAGACATAAAAAATATAAAAATTAAATAAAATTAAATATTTTAAAGCTTACATATTTACTTATTTTGAGTTGGAGATAATATGTTATGGATTTTAGAACTGAGAAATATAAAAATATGCAATCTAAAGCATTAGATACTCATTAATGTGTGCATAGTAAGAACTTAGTCAATGTTTATTTATTTTTATTTTCATTACCCTCCGTCCCATTTGAAGCTTCACCATTTTGGTGATGGCACACAAATTAAGAAAAGTGATGTGTAAGAAGGGTTGTGAGAGGGAAAAAGTTAGTGGGTATGAGAAGTCGGACCTACAATTTAAATATGTGAGAGGGGAAGTTAGTGGGTATGACAAGTGGGCCCCATAATTTAAGTATGTGAGTCTAGGGTCACGATCAGATACAATGCTCACTGAGACTCCATTCAATCTCACAATCTCATGAATATACAAAGTCGCAAGCTTCTCCATCGAATAGCCAATATCAATAGGTAAGAAATGAGCAGACTTTGTCAATCTATCCACGATTACCCAAACTGCATTAAATTTTCTACGAGTACGAGGCAATCCAGTTACAAAATCCATTGTAACATGCTCCCACTTCCACTCCGGTATCTTAAGAGGTTGAAGCAAACCAGCGGGTCTTTGATGTTCAGCTTTAACCTGTTGACAAGTCAAGCACTTTGACACATAATCCGCCATTTCACGCTTCATATTATTCCACCAAAAGTGTTGCTTCAAATTCTGATACATTTTAGTACTCCCGGGATGGATAGTATACCTTGATTTGTGGCCCTCATCAAGAACTTGGCATTTGATCCCATCAATGTTAGGCACACACAATCGACCTCTAAAACTCAATACTCCTTCAGAACTAAGGGAGAAATCTTCAAAAAATTTATCGTTGATTTTATCCACAATCTTCATCAATTCCGGGTCATCCTTCTGAGCTTCTTTTATTTGTTGAATTAAAGTTGGTAATACTCGAATGTTCGCAAAGATAGCTCCATGCTTTGATTCATAAGGACTCCAATCTCGAGCATCCTCCAACATCTTCCATTCACGCACCATCAATGAAGCAATATAAGATTTCCTGCTAATGGCATCAGCTACTACATTTGCTTTACCCGGATGATAAGAGATAGTACAATCATAGTCCTTCAGTAACCCCATCCATCTTCTTTGCCTGTTATTCTACTCTTTTTTTGAGAAAAGATAATTCAAACTTTGATGATCGGTAAAAATCTAAAATTTTGCTCCATAAAGATAATGTTTCCACTTGTGCAACGCAAAGACAATAGCCGCAAGTTCCATATCATGGGTAGGATAATTCTGCTCACTCAGAGTCAACTTCCTTGAAGCATACGCAATCACCCTTCCATTTTGCGTTAGCACACACCCGAGACCTTCTTTAGAAGCATCACTATATATCACCAAATCATCATTTCCATTAGGTAGTGCGAGAATAGGAGCAGTAGTCAATCTCTTCTTCAATTCCTCAAAACTGAGTTGGCACTTGTCATTCCACACCCAAGGCACATTATTTCGAGTCAACTGAGTCAATGGAGTTGCAATTTTAGAAAACAATCTTCTGTAGTACCCGGCTAACCCTAAGAAGCTTCGAATTTCTGACACTGATTCTGGCCTCTTCTAACTCACAATAGCCTCAATCTTGGATGGATCAACTGATATGCCTCTATTAGAAATCACGTGCCCAAGAAAAGATACTTCATCGAGCCAAAAAGCACATTTACTGAACTTCGCAAACAATTGTTCCTCCCGAAGATAGATAATACCGTTCGCAAGTGCTGCTCGTGTTCCTCCCGATAATTTGAATAAACAAGAATATCATCAATAAATACAACCACGAAGGTATCAAGATAAGGTTTGAAGACCTGATTCATCATATCCATAAAAACAGCCGGAGCACTAGTCAACCCGAAAGGCATAACAAGAAACTCATAATGGCCATATCTACTACGGAAAGCAGTTTTAGAAATGTCTTCAGAACGGATTTTCAACTGGTGATACCCACTCCTCAAGTCAAGTTTTGAAAAGACATCCGACCCTTGAAGTTGATCAAATAAATCATCAATATGAGGGAGAGGATATTTGTTCTTCACAGTTACCTGATTCAGCTTCCGATAGTCAATGCACAATCTCAAAGACCCATCTTTCTTCTTAACAAACAAAACTGGATCTCCCTACAGTGAAACACTGGGTCGGATGAATCCCCTATCGAGCAATTATTGTAATTGAACCTTCAACTCTTTTAACTCAGCTGGAGCCATTCTATACGGTGTCTCAGATATTTGAGCTGTACCCGGAAGCAAGCCAATACAAAACTCGATTTCCCTATCGGTAGGCATAGCATACTCAGAAGAAAATACAGCTGAACCATTATAGCTTCCGTATTTCACCAATTAAAATTAAATACTCCCTCTGTCTCAAAAAAGATATTCACATGATATCAAACTTTTTAAAGATACGAACACTTGTTTCGCAAGTCATGTTGTATATAGCACATTTAAGCCTAAATTGTAGAGATAAAAATATTTTTTTGGGACAATAAAAAATGTTAAATGATAAGATTATTTCGGGAAATAGGAGAGGGAGTACTACATAGCAGCAGAATATGATTAAGCATAATAATATATTCATTCAGCAATCAAGAGATTTGATGGAAATTAGAAGAAAATTACTACTCTCCCTCCCGGACTAATGTTCTTAGTTTGACTTTATACGGAGATTAAAAAAAGGTAAATGTTACGAGTATGAAAAAGTAAGTAAAAGATAGTAGGAGAGATAAAGTGGGTAGAGAGTTTTTGTTGTGAGAATGACAAGTGGGTCTCATTGTCCATTTTAATTAATAAAGCAACTAAGAACCTTAGTCTGGAACAAACCAAAAAAGAAAGTAAGAACCTTAGTTTAGTCTGAGGCAGAGGGAGTACCATTTTCTCAGTCTCGAGAAAGTAATGTGTCGAAAGTATTAGACTTTCTAAACCCTTACATCGTACTCCCTCCGTCCCACCTCACTTGAAACTTATTTCCATTTTGGTCCGTCCCACTTCACTTGAGACTTCTTAAAATTATAATTTTATATTCAACCTACCACACCCACTTATTCTCTCTCTTCATATTCCACCACACAATTCATTCAACCAACCTACTATTAACCCCACTCATTCTCTGCCCACCTCTTAGGTCTCAAGTGAAGTGGGACGGATGGAGTATCTTGTATCACTTTTTTAATTGATTTAGTGAGTGGAGTAATGTGGATGAAAGGGCTTATAAATAAGGTTAGAGCAATGCTAGGGCACAAAATAAGATCACAAAATGAGGTGACGATATTTTATTGGTTGCATCCATATATAATGGACCCGCCACACTCTACTTAAAAACACTAATAACATCATTACACTTAAGATTTTGTGAGCAAATTTTTGTTCCCCTAATTTTATTCATAAGGTTAATATGAACGGTTTTTCTAACATATGAGGGTATATGATAAAAAATTAATTATGTTAGTGAATCTATGTAATTATAACAATTTTAGTTTAAAATATCTAAACATATTGCTAAAATTGCCATAAATATATAGATTAACTACCATAATTAATTGTTATCATATGCCCTAAAGGCACATGTTAGAAAAATCGAAATACGAAACTTTCACCACTAAATTGCAGTAATAATTGAATTTTCTTTTTGAAGTTATAATAATTGTATTTTTCAAAACTTGTGAAAGTTCAGAAGTGACATTTATATCAGTCCGGAATCGGTATGTGTTAACGACTACTCCATCTATTTCAAAATAATTGTCGTTATAGACTATTTCACACATATAAAAAAAATAAAAAAAATTAATGCATGTTAAAAAAAACTTAATTACCTTCAAAATAATTCAATTTTCTAATTGATTAAATGACTGTACAAGATATACTTTACAATAATTAATAGGAGTATAATGGACTGGAAAGAGAAAAATTGTCTTGATAATTGAAAATGGTCAAATATTTTGGAACAACATTTCCCGTTGTTTAAACGACGGACATTTTAAAACGGATGGAGTAATAAAAAAATGTAAAAATACCAAATTAAAAACCCCTCTAAAAAATTTGATATCCAAAAAACCCACAAAATATTTCTTCAATCTAAAAAGCCCTAAAATTAAATTATCAATACCAAAAATCCCAAACTTTAACAAATTGACTAACGCCGTTAAGTTTGAAAATTAACTTTTCTTTCAATTGATGACGTATTACAAATACAAAAGCTTTTTTGCAATACATAATAATTTAATTGTAATATTCTTAGATATAATAACAATTATAATAGTTATAACTGCATGCAAAATCAGTTTACAACCCAACATATCCAAAAAGATTCATCACAAAAATATGAGAAAATAGCTAGAGAATTGCACTCCAACTAACTGAAAATCAAACATATGCATGCCATGACAAGTGATCAGAAGCGAGAACATTAACGCTAATTACAAATTGTCTGATACGGTTAAGGAAAAACAAGATGAAACTCACGCTTCAAAAATACTCCATGTGGACTCCGATCGCGTTCAAGAACACATCACTCCTACCATGGAACCCAACAACAACTCCCGGATTCGAAGAAGAAGCGAAGTAAGTGTAGTTTGGACCCGTTTCTCTTCCAAAAGGACCATACCTTCTTTTGTTTGAGTGAAAACAAAGTGACCTTACAACTTCAACAACGCCATTAGGCCAATCTACCAGACCATAGTAGCCTGAAATTCCCGCTACGAACTCATCATTATCACAGTCCAATATTATCTGCAAAATAGTAAATAGTTAAACAATTAACTGCGCATATATCGATAAGCTAGTTAGTGCGTCGACAATCATATATATTGTTGTTTGATCATGGGAAGAAGAACAAATAAATTAATGTGATTATTAACGTACGCGTTTAGTTTGAGCGGAACCGAGACCGCCGTGCATTTGAGACCAAACCGACTTGCCGTCTCTATTCTCGTATTGAAATTGTACAGCATGTATAGCATCATAACCGGAATCTGTGAAATGGACAACAATTTGCTTGAGCCGAGCGAAAACTCCGTCATCCCATTGTTTACCACCGCTTCCTCCCCAAGGTCCTGGCCCGCGTGCCACAACCAATTTCATTACATCCGTTTTCATTACATTATTCGGCAGCACCTCCTACATACAACATTGATTGATGCAACTGTAATAAAAACTTTATAAAAAAAAAAAAAAAAAGGCAGAACAAAATATAAATGAATGAACGGCCAACAATAGGAAGAGAGAGAGAGAGAGAAGGAACTAGAACCTCATCGTTGGTGTGGACTTCAATTTGCCTAGGCTTGGTAGCGCAAATTGAGCACACAGGTTTCACATAGATGCCTATATTATCGATTAAACCACCAGAGTGGCCAAAAAAGCCAACAATTGCACCGTTATTCACCGGACACCAGAAAGGTGAACCCGAATTTCCAGGAGAACCGAATGGTCCATATGTAGCCACATTCGTCTTGAAATGCAACGAAGTAATTACATAAAATGGACCAAATCTACCAGCTGTTCCATTCATTTCTGTGATATACTCAGATGGGTAATCAATATCGACCTGGAGACAAGCAAAAAACAAAATACGGAGTATAAAAAATCCAAGATGCAACTTCTTTTAGCTAGACATATATAATTGTACATTTTTACGAACTAACACACGCAAATACAGAAAACAAAGAAAAGAACACAAAGAACTGTTAACCAGTTCAACGAACAAATCAACCACGTTTGGGGGCGTTGCCAAGGGAGGATTATATTCAATAATCACTCTATGTGGCGATGCAATGTGTTTATTTCTGACACTTGGATATAAAGGATACAAACAAAACCGTAGCGAAAACCTAATGTGTTCCGCATCAAGGAAAAGGCCCATACCAAAAATCTGTTACGAGTAGGTACGCGGTCGCATTATTCCCGGGTGAGTGATGTGCCCGTCTCACGCAACCACACTCTTCTCACTTTCCTACAACCATTGTTTTGGCTCCATTCCCAACAATCTCTCCATACCATTTTCTTTTGTAATTTACAATTAAAATAATTGTAACGATTCTAAACAGTACTTTCTCTCTTCGGGAAAGATAGTCTCACTATGTCTTGTGTTCAAGTCAACATAACTTTGACCATCATATGATGAACACAAGTATCTAAAGACAATTCTAACATAAAAACCAAAGTGAGTTTTTTTTTTTTTTCTGAGATGGGGAATACAATTTTACCATGTTACAAACAAAATACAAAAAAATGTTAAACACAGACAAGCCACTAAGTATGGGGAATACCATGTTACAAACAAAATACTCCCTCCGTCCCAGCTCACTTGACACTTATTTCCATTTTGGGCTGTCCCAGCTCACTTGACACTTCCCAAAATAGCATATGTTTTATAATTTTATAATCACTTACCCCACCACTTATTCTCTCTCATCATTTTCAACCACTCAATTTATTCAATCAATACTACTATTTACCCACTCATTCTCTCTCTTCATTTTCTACCACACATTTTCCTTATTTTATTCATTCTCCTTACTTATTGTGCCCACCTCATGGGTGTCAAGTGAGGTGGGACGGAGGGAGTACTTACAAAAGATGTTATTACCATTTTTCACACTTTCATGAGAACAAATAAAATGGAATAATTTCTTGGGCAAAATTAAATTAAGCTTGACCAAAAATCAAACATGCGACATTTACTATAGGGACGGATTGAGTAATATATACTCACTCCGTCCCAAAATGATCTTCCCATTTGACTATTCAAACATTTTAAGAATGTGAGCACTTGATTTCCTAGCAATGTTTTGTTTTTGAAATTCTATGCCCAAATTGTACAAATGAGAAGAACATTTTTGGACAATGAAAAATGGCAAATAGGAAGATCATTTTGAGACGGAGGGAATATATGATTCAAATTAATATTGCCCCGTTTACGCTGTTCTTGTCGGTCAAACAATTAACTAAATAACGAAATATCCTATCGTTTTCACAAAAAAGAAAAATAAAAAATACTCCCTCCGTCCCACCACTAGGGATGGCCAAAACCGGTTCCGGGCCCGGTTCCTGTTCGGCATATGGGTAACACTTAACCGGCCCGCGTTTACCCCGATTCCGGTTCCGGTTTGGCACAATCCGGTTCCGGTCCCCCCCCCCTTAAAATTATTGAAACACAAGGGATTTTCAGTCCGGTTCTGGTTCCGGTCCGGTTCGCCATTTATGTGAACCTGAACCGGCCCGGATAACTTACGGTTCCGGTTACTCCGGTTCCGGTTTACTCCCCGGTTTGCTCCGGTTCCGGGCTTTTTCGGTCCGGTTCCGGTCCGGTTTGGCCATTCCTACAAGTGAGACCAACTTGTGTGGGGCACAATAATTAAGAAAAATGTAGTGTATGTGTGGTAGAAAATGAAGATAGAGAATGAGTGGGGTAAATAGTAGTGTTGGTTGAATAAAATGAATGGTGGAAAATGAAAAGAGAGAAATGATGGGGTTGGTTAAATATAAATATATTAAAAAAAATCCATTTTGGTAGTCTCACTTGTGGTTAGACGGACTTAAAAGGAAATTAGTCTCACTTGTGGTGGGACGGAAGGAGTATATCCTATAGTTATGTTGAGCCATAAATTGGATTCTCAAAAGGCAGCATAAGAAAGCAATTGATGCATGCAACAATATTACTGTTATTCATATAACGATGAACACACCTTTGCTGTGTGATCTCCACCCTGTCCCCCAAATTTAGGTGAATACTACTCAATCGACCCATCGGGTTTTTGAATTTTGAACCGTATAGAATCGATAGCTCCGCCATAAATAATTATTATTTGAAGGATAACGCCATCATCAGGTTTACAGCTCCAGAATTTTCCACCATCACCGCCCCATTTTCCTATCATGATACATGATTCTCCACAATTACACTTATCTTCCTGCATGCACCCAATTTCATAACTAATTATCAGCCAAATTAGGAGTAAAAGTATCAAATACTCCCTCTGTCCCTAAATGAGTGTCCATTTTTAAGAAATCTTTGTCCCTAAATGAATGTCTTTTTTGAACATAACTTTCTCCCTAAACGTTTTTTTTCGAAAATTTTTCTCCGGTTTCTTTGTATGTGCAAAACTAAAGGTTTGGAAATGAGATTACAAGATTATATATGAATCGTTGTTACCAAATTGTTCAAAAAGTTGAGATTTTCAGTGTCCCTTAAAATGAAATTTGGACACTCATTTAGGGACAGAGGGAGTAAAACAATTAAAGTAAAATTAACAGAATAGTACTTACCATTATTGATTTCTTAGAATTTCTGCAACTCGTTCTTAAGTGTGGATTTTGTGTTGTGATGGAGTTATGAAATGTGAGGGTGCAGAAAAGGGTCTTTTTATGATTCGAGTGAAAGCGGAGAGAGAGTGGGAAGACGGGCGAGTATGTCTGTTAGGAAGTCATATGGTTTGCTAGATGGCAATTGGTTATTGGACCCTTAACCTTCCTTCTTCCTTTTGATTATTGGACCCCTAATCTTCTTCCGGATTTTAAAATACAAAGACTATAAAGTATTTTTATTTATTTTTTAACCAAAAAGAACATTTTTTTTATTAACAGCAACCATGAAGTCGATTATCCAGTTCGACTGAACACAACTTTGCAGTGTGTAAGGATTGAATCAAGTTTAGTTAAAACTAAATCTTCTGATTTTACTCCATCATGAACCAGCATAGGGTACACTTGAAATTCAACATTTTCAAACCCCCTCTCCAAGGCTCACGACGTTGCAAAGAATAAACATGTTGCATCTCCCTCCACCACTCGAACAAGAACACGAGTGATAAAAGCATGAGCCGCTATAAATGCTCCTTCATCATTTTAATCGGATAGTTGATTAAAATAACTAAACAAATATAAAAACAACGAATAAAACACAAAGCCCAAGAAGGAAAGTTTTGTAGACGTGAGAGATGAAGGAGCAAGTGCTAACTTAAAAGACAAACATCCTCGTTAACGAAGAAGATATTGGTCTTTGGGCTGCAATACCAATTTAATGGGCTGGTTAGTGTTGTAGTTCTTCAACTAACCGTCAGTGAACCGACCCAAAATACTCAAAATCTTGGGGAAAAGTTTTTCCAAACGCTTAGGAAAAACGTGTTTTATAAAAAAACTCGGTGGAATTTTTGTAAATAATCAAAACTTCTCAACGGTTCTAGATATCAATATAAAACCTTCTGAAAATGAGATTGATAGCCAGCACCTTTGAAAGTGATAGCCAGAACCTTTGAAAGTGATAGCCAGAAGGGTTCTGGATATCAATAACAAGCCTTCTGGATATGATTTTCAAGCACATTTGAAAAAAAATCATGGTCAATAAACTTTCTGGATATCAAGTTCAAGAGGTTCTGGATATAGATAGTATAGTCTTCTGGATATAATTTATGAAATATCTCCAGTGAGAAAAAAAAAAGTTTAAAAGAACTTTTGAGACTGATATCCAGAACCTTAGAAACTAATAGCCAGAACCTTTTAAAGTGATAGCCGGAAGGTTTTTTTTTTGAAAAAATATGAAGAGCAGTTGTTGTGTTTTTAGATAGCCAGAAACAATGTTTAGGATGTCCAGTTGGTGTTTTACGAAGATCCAACAAGTGTGTTGAGGAGCGCCAGATGATTATGAAAAACACATTTTTCCTAATCGCTAGAAAAAACGCGTTTTACAAGAGACTAACTCCCCAAAATAATGTGTCATTTATCTGTTTAAAACAAGTTTATGAAACACGAAGTAAAAAGAAAAAAGAAAAAAAATGTGAGCAGTTTACAAATATGAGTAAAATTAAAATCACAAAAAGATACAAAATAATTTGACAATATTTGATTGGGCATTATGTTTCTTAGGGCTATTTATTGATTGTGTATACAACCGTTGATTAGCGAATCAGTTTGTAAACTATATTTATACATCTTTTTTAATCCTAGCATTTCTTACTTTAATTTTCTCTAGTGATAAAGAAAAGAAAAACAACACAAATAGTTCAAAAAGCATCATTCTTTGATTAAAATATTGAATCCGGATCAATTCGTCGAATCCAACCATTATTATACTTCGTTTTGATACACTCCTTCCGTCCCAATTTACTTAGATTTATTTTCATTTTGGTATGTCACTTTAGTTGAGACTCTTTAAAATAGAATGTTTTTACACTCACAACACCAATCAAATCAATATTTCGCCCACTCATTGTCTCTCATATTTTACCTTTTATTATCACAACATTTCTTGTCACTAGTTTTCTCTCGTATTTTTTTCTTATTTCTTGTGCCAACCACTTTTGTCTCAAATGAGGTGGGACGGGGAGTATATATTCCAACTTTTCAGGGAGTGCGTCCGAGTAACATTTTTTTCTTTTTGAAAACGAAGTCTGAATAACAGTATTGTTTTGGATGAGATGAGGGGAGTGTGAGCATTAAGAAACATTTTAAGTATGAATTAAAAAAAAAAAAAAAGAAGAAGAAGAAGAAGAGGTGGGAGTGGTTTGGCAGTAGGGGTTTAGGGGGAATTTGGGGTATTGGTAGCTAATGGTACAAATTTAAACCAACAATCCACGTATCAACTGTACCAAATGTATTAGGTATATCAAAAATTGGTATATGGTACAAATATCTTATTTTGGTTGGTATACCGTACCAACTTTAAAAATTTGGTTGGTACAAGGTATGAATATTTGACTTTGATTGATATACCAAGTACCAATATTATTTAAAAAATATATGTTAAATTATTAATTATATATACTTAGACGACCTTTGATTGGCTGGGATTCAAAATTAGCTGTTTATTTAAAGACAATAACTTTCTCAATGTATGTATTTACATGTGAAAATTTCTCACAATCCAAGTAGTAAAAATCCTCAGTAACTGATATAACTTTTATTGTAAAATAAAATTGTAATGCGTGTTTGTTTCTACTATTTTTAAATGCATAGTTCACATTTTGTTCTTTATATTTTTCACTTCTTTTATAATTGACGGGAAAAAAAACATTTTTTTTTTACCTCAATTCATACTTGGTAAAGTACCATGTACCAACCATGCCAACTAAGTACCAACAGTACCAGTTAAATTGATATACGATTTTGATAGTTGGTAATGGTATGCAGTTTGTTGTATCAAGTTTAACTTGGTTGTTACACGGTACAGACAAAATACACTTTGTATAACAACCAAGTCATCACTAATTTGGGGTACGGGGGAGGTGAGCTAAAGTTGTTGTTTTTTACGATGTCCACGCCATAAGGAGGCGAGGAGAGGGATCGAACACTAGCGCTCATCGAGGGTGAGACTTGGCTTTACCACCGAGCCACTCCTTCGGGGACTAAAGTTGTTAAAATAATAATAATTTAATTGTGAGAGATTTGATAAGTGTAGAAGTGATTAGAAAACGATTAAGTAAGTCATTTTAATTAAGAAATGCATTTATTTTATAGAGGAAATGTTACTCTTTTTCTTTAAAAAGGAGTAAAAATTCATGTATATAATCAGTTTTTACATTTCAATTGAATGTAAAACCCTAGAAAAGTGTTACAATTGAGAAAAAAAAATGTTACATTCAGTTATTATAAAATGTAACATTAGTTTAGTTGTCAATCTCATGTTATCTTTATTCTATTTCAGTAAAATTGTGGTACATTTTTTTTGAAAAAAAATGATATATATAAGAAAAAATGTTAGATTTCCCTATAAAAAGGTGTAACTTTTGTTGGCGAGCAAAAAATGACAGGGTAAAAAACAATTGGAGGGCAAAAAGTGATACAGGAGATATGGACTCCACTAGTTGGGCAGGATGCAGTTCACCATATGAAAGCATCTCGATATTCCATGAAAAATAATAACACACGGTGTAATATGAATGCTATTAAAATAAACATATACTCCCTCCGTCTCAAAATAATTTTTACATTTGACTATTCAAATTTTATAATGATATGAGCACTTGCTTTACTAATCATGTTGTGTTTATGCATATTTAAGCCTAAATTGTAGAAATGTGAAAAAAAAAATTGTGAAAATCTTGAAAACTTGTTTTACACTTGCGTTAGTGTAAAACTTGTTTTCATCCCTTAATATAAAACAAAATATCTTAATAGAAAACAAGTTTTACAAATCTCTTAGGCCCCGTTTGGTAGCCAGTATTAGCCATCGGGATAGGATAAATAATACTGATATCTACTAGATTAGGTGCTTGGTAGGATTTAAGGTTTTGGATAACTAATACTACTTACCTGGATTAAACCCCTAATCCCCTTATTATTAATTCTAATTAAATTGTGGTATTAATAATACCAGTATAATGGTGATAAGGATAACTTATTTTTAGACATTCATGCCCTCGGTAGTTATATTTTAGGTTCTATCTCCTTCCGGTCTATACCGATCGTATTGGGACACCATGACCTCCGCCGGTCACTCCTAACGGCGTCCACACCTCCAGTCATCATCGACATGTTTTCTTCCTACCATTGCTTCGTTCGTCACTGCTATGCCCCTTCAGTACACTTCCATTTAGGGTTCTAAATTGTTTTGATTTGCTTCATTCGTCACTGCTATTATGCCCCTTAGTACACTTCTCTTTTGGTTTCTAATTTAGGGTTCTAAATTATTTCGATTTTTCAAAAGGAACTCTATCAATTTGAATCCCAAATTCATTCATGTCCGGATCCACCATGATTTGCAAACCAATTTTGTGAAAACTAATTTTAGGACTCTCTTAGTTTCTTCTACCCAGCTACTGAATCTCACGAAGTTTGTTAATTTCTTCTCTTTTAAAACCCAAGTTTTCAATTTTTTAAATTTAGTCTAATTTATTTAGCAATCAATTTCGGAAATTCGTACTTCTGAAATGCAACACGAGTGCATGACCGGAATACTAGTAGAATTTGCATTTGTTTATCCTAGTGGAAGACTTGCTGGAAAAAAAAGGGAAGGAGAAGACTCTTGAAGATGAACTACTTACTTTTTGTTCACCTCGTGATTACAGGGGTATTATTGGAAAACCAGTAATTTTATTTTATCAAAGAATTTGTAAGCTTACGTTAATCCGGTTCCTACCAAACGTCATATATTTTTTACCATAGAATTATTAGTACCATTACTAATAATGAGAGGCTTAATAATCCCCTAATAATAATACTGATTATTTTTATCCGACTACCAAACGAGCCCTTAGTGTAAAACAAGTTTTTTCATAAAACTAACTCAAAACTTTTTGGTACAATGAAAAATGGTAAATGAAAAAATTATTTAGGAACAGATGGAGTACTTCTTAAAAGAATAAAAAAAAAACGTGATGGAATAAGGAATAAGGAATAAGGAATAATGATTATCCAAAACATTGTAATTCAAGTTTCTTGATTAATCACTTGAAAAGGACAAATGCTTGTTATGGACTTGGGGCTTCGGCTTGTCCATCCATTTTCATTTCAATGTAAGTGACCGAAGTCCATTAAGATTTCAGATTAGATACAGGATATCATGCCTCCTTAATTCCACCCTTTAATTCCACCCTCACACATCTTATCTTCATCACTCCAACATTGGTTTCTATTGGAGATGGGCAGTTCAGGCCCAGCCCGCGGATAACCCGTCGGCCTGCAAGCCCGCAAATACCGTTACCCGCAAGCCCGCCTACCGAACCCGGCCTCGGCCCTTGAATATTTACGGGCGGACCGGACCCTATAATTTGACCACGGCCGGGCTTAGCCAGCGGGCTTAAACCCGTAACCCGTAGGCCCGTCAAGAAGCCTGTGGCACCAATTTTCTTGATTTTTTTTTTTTTTTACTTTTTTTCCTAATATCCTAACTATAAATAAAATAAAGGATCAATATTCTATATTTTTTTTACACAAAATTTTCTAAAAACCCCTAAAAATTCTTTATCTTTCTAGTCTTGAAAGAAAGGGAAATATTCCATATTTAATACTAAACTTATTTCACTATTATTTATACTATATACTTACTTAATTATTATAGTTTTTTAAATGGAGTATGTTTAATATTTTAACAATTTTATTCATTAAATTCTAAACTGATTTTACTATTTTAATTTACTTTAATAATATATTAGTATTATTAGGCCATTTATATTTTTACTAAATTATAACTTAAGTTGTAAGTTATTTATATTTTTAATATTTTTTTTAGTATTTTTCTTTATTTTCCCATATTTCATATTATTATTAAAAAAAAAAAAAAAAAAAAACTCGTTGGGTAAAACCCAAAGCTTTTAAGGGCGGGTCGGACTTGAAACTTTCACGCGGACCGGACCGGGTCTAACCCGCGGGCGGGCTCAAACCCGTTTTACCCGCGGGCTTGATTAAAAGAGTGTCGGGCCGGGTATCCCTTATGCCCATCTCCACCAGTTTCTATAATCATATCATTTCGCCTCCTTAAATAAAAACTGTCTCAAATATATTCCACCCGTCCCAGTTTAAGGTTCTTACTTTCCTTTTTGGTATGTCCCAGTTTAAGGTCATTAGTTGCTTATTCCTTAAATGACAAATGATGAATAGTGTTTTGAACATTTTTGTCCTCATAAAGTTCATATTACAAAAAAACCATCACTTACACATCTACTTTTCACCCACTTGTTTTATGAATGGACAATTATATCCTCCACACACTGCTTTCTTAACTCAAATTTGCCTTAGTTTATTAATAAGCGTGTAAAGTAAACTAAGAACCTTAAACAGGGACGGATGGAGTACTACATATGTCCCGGAATAAATGTCACGTATGGTCAATTAAGTTAAACTTTAACTAATATTTAATACTAGATTAATTATCTTCATTGAACTTTGAAAATAGTTATGAATAGTGTTTCTGTTGATGTATCAATAACCATTTTCAAAATAGTATAAAAATGTTCAAATTTTTGTAACTTTTTGGTCAAAGTTCAACTTAGTTGACCACATGTGTCATTTATTCTGTGACAGAGGGAGTAATTTTTATTTTTATTTTGTATAAATTTTAAGTAATAATTTTTAAATTAATTTAATGTTCTAATAAAAAATTGTTATTGGAAACATTAGTAAATGTTTTACCAAAAACAATTTTTAAGTTTTTTAGTAGAATAATTAAATTAACTTAGGGAAATTACATAAAGTTCATTCAAATTATCAACAAAAAAGAAAGTGGGAACATCATTGTTGAACGAAGAAGTATTTATTTTTCTTTTATTGAAAATAATATTCACTCTTCTTCAAAAATGTTGTGTTTTAAATATTTTTTCTATTTTTTTAATAAATACATTAAGCTATTATAAGTTTTTTTTTTTAGGCTGACACAAATCTCCCTAACAGTATTCGAATTTGTGACCTCCGCATAAGAAGCTAACACCGGATATCGCTTGAGCTATAGCTCTTTTACATTAAGCTATTATAAGAGTACAATTTTTTCGCTTTAAATGAGTGCTTGCTTAGAAAGATTGAATACACTTAATTGATTTTTAACATATACTCCCTCCCTCCCTCCGTCTCAATTAAGAAGCTCTAAATGGGGATGAGTATGATTCATCAATTAAGAAGTTCTAAATGGGGACGAGTATGATTCAGTCAGGTCTATAATAAACTAGTTAGTTACCCGTCGATACCCGACCGGCATAGTAAAGTTAGTTTATTAGAAAACATACTTGAGATTTGTATCTAAGGCTCCGTTTGTTTTGGGGAAAATCACTTCCAGAAAATGATTTCCTGGAAAATGTTTTATGGAAAAGAAAATGTTTTCCTGAAAATAACATAACCTTGTTTGGTAACTCTTTCGGAAAATATTTTCCGGTGTTTGGTAATTTCATGACTTTCAAAAGGTAAATCAATACTCCCTCCTTCCCAAAACACATTGCATAATTGTTTGAATACCAACTCCAAATATAATCATTTTAAAGAGCAAAAAATGATAGAAGACAGCCATGATATATATTCATGGATACAAAAGTCTAATGCATACTCATTCATGGAGATATGCATATGGATACAAAATCGAAATAAATCACATATAACAATTTGATTATTATAGATCTGCAAAAATCGAACGAATAAATTGATTTTTTTTCAAACCCTAGAAAAATCCTTTTGATTTGAGTGAATCAATTTGATTATTGATCTAATAGAACCCTAAATTAACATAGAAGAGGGGAAGATAAGAAGAAATCAGGAGAAAAATTGAGAGAAAATCCATGTTTACCTGTGAAACCGAAGAGAGAGACGAGAGAGAGAGAAGAGCGAGCCAAGCGGAATGAGTTTGGAAAATGATTTCCCGAGGTCGTAGTCGGGAAGTCGTTTTCCGGAGGAAAAGGGCTTATTTTCCGTTGACTAGAAGTTGTTTTCCTTTGACCATACTTTTAATGTACTTGCCAAACATTGGAAAATATGGAAAACATTTTCTGGAAGTGATTTTCCCTAAAACAAACGGAGCCTAAATGAGTAAAATAATACTCCTTCCGTCCCACAACAAATTTTCTATTTTGTCATTTTGAGTGTCTCATTGGAAACTTACACTTACCTAAAAAGAAAAAGATTCTCTTCACTTTCTCTCTCCTTCCACTCACAATAACTATTCACATACTCCTATTTACTACCCCACTTTCTCTCTCCTTCAAACTCACACCACTTACTTTTCATTAATTCCCGTTTATAACATCTTATAGAAAGTTTGTTATGGGACGGAGGGAGTAATAATTAATAGTATATAAGAGTGAAAACTTTCACCCCCTCTGGCCAATCTGGTGAAATTTCTGATAAATAATAGTGTAATAAAGTAAAACACGGAATATTACTAATTACAATTTAAAAGTTGTTATTGATACACCATCAACAGTATTACTCATTTCGTCTCAAATTGAATGACATTTTGAATTTAATATAATAATATTGATTTTTAAAATAAAAAAAATCATAAAAAACTTGCTATTCACCTTCAAAATTTTAATTTTGAAAAATTATAATGAACCCTGAAAAAATATTTTTTGAAAAAAAAACATTTAGGCAGATTTTTGATGTAAAAGTATCAAAAGCTCATTCAATTTGAGATAAAAAATATTCATTCAATTTGGGACAAAAGAAGTATCATTTATAAATATTAGATTTTCATTAAGATTATTAAATTTACCAATAATTATTGCTCAAAATTAATTTGTAAAAAATTGGGACGTTTTGGGACAAAAGAAATACATAAGAACATACTTTTCTTATTAACTGTTAACCAAAGAGTTAAACATATAAAGTAATTTTTATTAATCGTGCAATATTAGTGAGCAGGTGCACACTGAATATCATCTTAGTGCTCTCAAAGACGAATTCACTTGGTGGCCACAAGCTAAAACATTTGATGGAAATGTTATTCACATGGGAGGTCATAGCCCTTGAACGAATTTTTTCTCAAATAATTCCCTTATTTATTTCTAAGTATTTACCAAAGTATCACCTTTTTCAAAGTATGTACCAAAATGACCAATTTTGAAGTAATTCGCTTCTAGAAAAAGCGAATTAAGTAATTCGCTAATGCCAAAAGCGAATTACTCTTTGACCAGATTAGGCGCGCTTTGCATTACGGGGTTAATTAAGGTTAAGATAATTCGCTTCCTGCAGTAGCGAATTACGTTAATTCGCTTTTTCAAGTAGCGAATTACATTAAACCCACACAATAAGATAAGGTTTCAGTATGTGCTGCTCATTATATCTCCATCTTATCTGAAAATAGAGAGAGAAAGAAGAAGGGACGCAAAGAGGAGAGGATTTTGCAAATCCATTTCTTGAAATACTCAAATCAAGCAAAAAGGTACACCAAGATCTCTATCTATATGTCATTTTTGTGTTTGATGTTATTTATTTTAGGTTTTTTAGTGAATTTGTAGAGAGAAATGATAAATTTAAGATTTTGACTGTTATTATCATTTTCTAGGGTTCTAGGGTATCGATGAGTGGGTTACCGCTTATTTTCATGTGCTACTGGGGAGGGGATGATGAAGATCCATTTAATGGTCCTCTTTTTGAAAAAGGACCAAAATTTGGTCTTAGAGCGATACATAGATGGACTTACACTGAGTTGATTGATCAGTTGTATGAACATATTGGGGTAGATCGAACAAGATTTCAGCTGGAAGTTATTTGTAGGTTTCCTCATTCCTTTGACCATGGAATTGCAAATTACTTTCCATTTCACATCCAAAACGATAATGGTGTGGCGTTAATGTTTGATGTTAATGCTCAATTTGGTGGGTTGAGTAACTTGCAGTTGTATATTATCATGAAGGCTATTGAGGTGTTTGATATCCGTGGGGGTGGGACTGACATTGGTTATAATCAAGAGACGAATGAACGTTATGCAGAGGCAGAGACACTTTATGTGAATTCGCAGAGTTACAACCGAGAGCCTGACGAGGGTCCAAGTACAGAGACATTCTATGATAATTCGCAGAGTTACAACCGAGAGCCTGACGAGGGTCCAAGTAACCAGAGATCGCGTCGTAGACGAGTGCCACGTGAGGATGTTCCGGCTGATGATGATGTTTTAGATGAAGATGATGAAGACTATGATGCACAAATAGATAGTTTGTTGTTTCCTGATGATGATGATGATGATGATGATGAAGAAGAAAACAACACCGGTAGTGAGATTAGCGAGGGTGACGATGGGCCGAATGATGGGATTGAATCAGATTTAGTAGCGTACGAAAGGAGAGAGAATCGAATGCATGAGAGAGCAGACTATCCTCTTTATCATGATATTGGAGAAGAAGTTGATGTGATTGATGTTAATAATCAATGTAGTTTTCCGATATGGGATGGAGAGAAGGGTGGATTGGCTAAAGGGATACGATTTTCTAAGAAGATTGAGGTGCAATATGAGATAAAGAAGTATCACATACATTCCAATCGACGTTTTAAGGTAAGAAAGAGCACACTCCAAACGTGGGCCATTGAGTGTTTGTTGAAAGACTATCCATGCCCTTTTTATGCTCGTGTGAGTCAGAAGAAGATAGGATATTGGGAAGTGACCAAGTATAAAGGCCCTCATTGTTGTTTGTATTCTGGACTTAGTCTTGATCACCCCAACTTGGATGCTAAGTTTATTGGTCGGCATATTCTCCATAAGGTCAAGGCTGATTCTGATTTGAATGTTCAAGTTATTATTGCAGATATAAATGAGAAATACGGTAGGACAATTTCTTACAAGAAGGCATGGTGTGGGAAACAAAAGGCCATTGGCTCAGTGTTTGGAGACTGGAAGGAATCTTATGCTCGGTTACCTCGTGTCCTAGGTGCTATTCAGAAATACAATCCTAGAACTATTGTTGAGTATTATAATCCTCCTCCACCTGGTGTATATAAAAAGTTTGATCGTGTTTTCTGGGCATTCGGGCCTTGTATTCAAGCTTTCACTCATTGTAGGCCTGTCGTGTCTGTTGATGGAACGTTCTTACATGGACGTTATAAAGGGGTGATACTCATTGCTATGGGTGTTGACGCCAACGACAGCATCGTTCCTCTTGCTTTTGCTATTGTTGAAAAAGAGGACCATGTTCTCTGGAGTTGGTTTTTACGCCTTGTTTGTCAACATATTATCAAGGGTCGTGAGGTATGCTTACTTTCTGATCGTCATAATGGCATTCTTGCTACAGTTGCAGAAGATACTTGGTGGCCAAATGTGCATCATCGATATTGCTTGAGGCATATGAGAGCAAATTTTTTGAAGAAGCATCATGGTAGTGATTTGAAGCGTCTGTTCTGGGTTGCTGGTTGTGCTCACCAAGATAGAAAATTGAAAAATACTTTAGAGTTGATCCGTTTAGTTGACCCAGAAGCCATCAAGTGGTTTGAGCATATAGATAAGAAGAAGTGGACACTGGCGCATGATGGTGGTTATAGGTATGGTATTATGACTACGAACTTATCTGAGGTCTTTAATGGGGTCATGAAAGGATCACGTGGTATGCCAATAACAGCTATTGTTGAGACTTCTTTCTACCGTTGTGTGGAATACTTTCACAGCAGACTGGGGTTTGCAATGAATGCATTAGGGGGTGTTACTAATAACCCTAATGCACTATACAAATTTAGCCAAAGGATCCATCGTCGATACAACTACAACACCAAAAAGGCTGGGTCACACCATGTTCGACCGTTCAACGTAAATAACAGGGGAGTGTTTCAAGTGACAACCGGACGTCGTGGTGAAAAAGGTGGAAATACTCAAATTGTGAGATTTGATGAGCGTACATGCACATGTGGAAAATGGGTCGCATATCACTTGCCGTGTTCCCATGCAATTGCATGTTGCACATTCATGAATGTCGATGGTCGTAGTTACGTTGATCAATTTTACACTCTCGGGTCATACTACAAAACATGGTCAGGGACTTTTGAACCATTGCAGCATGAGGACTATTGGAATGTGGATGGTCGGGTGCCAATATTTGAACCAAATGATATGCTTCGACGCGATGCAAAGCAGGGACGACCACAATCAAGACGGCTTCGAAATAGTATGGACTGGCAATCTGGAAAACGAATAATCCATTGTTCAACTTGTAAGAAGGAAGGACACACGTGCCGGAGGTGTCCAACTAACAGGGAATAGATTTGAATTGGGTCAAATTCCACGTCATTTCAATGGGATTATGTTGTAAGATATTTATCTTGTGTCTGTCTTTCATTTGTAGTGCTAATGAACTTGTATTGTTGTAAGATATTTGAATTGTGTTTGTTCTATCATTTGTAGTGCTAATGACTTTGTATTGTTGTAAGATATTTGAATTGTGTTTGTTCTATCATTTGTAGTGCTAAAGACTTTGTATTGTTGTAAGATATTTGAATTGTGTTTGTTCTATCATTTGTAGTGCTAATGAAATATAACATAAATAAAATAATTCAGTGACCACATCCCGGTCACATAGGAAATATAACATAAATCCAAAAAATTTAGTGACCACATCCCGGTCACATAGGAAATATAACATAAATCCAAATATTACATGTCCAACAAATTAACTTAACAATCGTTAAGGAATACCTTAAAAACATTGGAAAGTGTAATGTTAAGTACTTTTTTTGAGCGTGCGAGGGCGAAGACAACAACCTAATATCATCAACAAAACAAAATATTTAGAACAAAATGTTAAGGAAAATATCCTTAGGGAGTGTAATGTTAAGGAAAATATTTCATACCTGCTTAAGAATCAGAACAGCACCAACATCTATGTCACTTCCATACTCACTTCCGTTAATCACTTTGGGGCCAATGATAGATTCAATTGTATCAGTAGGATCATTTAAAGTCACCTTAAGAGAGCCAGTATCTTGTGGTGTGCACTCCGTGACAACAACAGCAACCTGTAGTAGTAACCAAAAAAATAACGACCAATTATTTTTAAATATTAACCTTAAAAATAAATAATGTTGATATCATACCTGATCCACCCTATCATAGTTATGGCATTTCTCCTTGATGGCCTTCAACGGATAATATGTACCCTCTGCAGTGAGATAGTCCATTGCAGATAGCCAAGGTCTGCGCTGGAAATGATCATCCTCAACTGGCTCTTCAAGCTTTCTCCTTATGGCCTCTTGGGTCGACTGAGGGGGTCCCTGAGAGACATGAGCTTTTCCGGAGTGATACCGACGTACGGCGGCCTGTGCGACACCAGCGGGACCAGGCACATTATGAGGTGGTGGAGATTCTAACTCTTGTTCGATCTGAGAGAGATTAGATTGAGGATTGGAGGTTTGACTGGGATGACCGGGAAGAGGTTGTCGTCCACGATACCAGCGGGGGAGTGATGGATCCATCTGTGTCAATTAAATTACATAATAATTACTCCTTACATAATATCTAGTACAAATTAAATACTAAGCTTTGACCAACCATAACTCATTCAATTTAAGTCCAAATTAACCAAATAAACTGCCTAAAGAGAGATCATACAGAGTACAACAAAGTTTGTTTTAGCACTTTTCGTCAAATCCTAATCTAATAATGTCAAAAACAGCCATCAAAATCAACAAAAAATTAAGATTTTGATTAAATACTAAGCTTTGACCAACCATAACTCATTCAATTTAAGTCCAAATTAACCAAATAAACTGCCTAAAGATAGATCATACAGAGTACAACAAAGTTTGTTTTAGCACTTTTCGTCAAATCCTAATCTAATTATGTCAAAAACAGCCATCAAAATCAACAAAAAATTAAGATTTTAATTAAATACTAAGCTTTGACCAACCATAACTCATTCAATTTAAGTCCAAATTAACCAAATAAACTTCCTAAAGAGAGATCATACAGAGTACAACAAAGTTTGTTTTAGCACTTTTCGTCAAATCCTAGTCTAATTATGTCAAAAACAGCCTTCAAAATCAACAAAAAATTAAGATTTTGATTAAATACTAAGCTTTGACCAACCATAACTCATTCAATTTAAGTCAAAATTAACCAAATAAACTGCCTAAAGAGAGATCATACAGAGTACAACAAAGTTTGTTTTAACACTTTTCGTCAAATCCTAGTCTAATTATGTCAAAAACAGCCTTCAAAATCAACAAGGTTAAGATCAAAGAATTTGAACCGAAATAAACAGTATTCTTATATAACAAAAGAAGACTTACATGTAGTCAAATGAGTGAAGAAATGTAGGATTTCACTAAGAAAATCGCCTGAATCGCCTGAGAAGAGAGGGGGTGATGGTTTTGTGTACTGTCTTCTGCAAATGTATGGTGGGTGTATTTAATCTGTTTGAAGTCGAGACTGGTCCGGTCCTTGCTCAATAATTGCTTGTTCATTAACGACATATAAACGTTGGAAGCTTTGAATCTGAAAAAAATATATTCAGAAAAACGTCATTTATTCTGGTACCCACCATCCTTACTGAAAAGGAATTAGAAACTCACCATCCCTTCTGTGAGGCTAGCATGTGACCGGTACCCCACATCCTCTACATGAGCAGGATTGTGAATCAACAAACGTGTGATGCTTTTGTACCTTTTGAAAAAAATGTTAAAAATATTAAAAATTTGTGGTGCAAAGAAAGGAATAAATGTCAACTATAACATTTATTCCGGGATAGAGAGAGTATACAAAAAACAATAGACACTCACCAAAGCATGTACTCATGTGTATATGCATAGTCCATATCCACCTCGTCCTCTGACCTAGGAACCACATTGAACAAACGTGCTTCCCATTGTTGAATATAGGCGGCATGGTCATCCACCCAACTTATTCTGGGTCTACTCCGTCTATCAATCTGATGCAATCTAACATCAGTGTCAACTGGCCCAGGGATGAACTGGCGCATGCCAAACTGGCGCATAACTCGATCAGGCAGGTGCAACTCCACCCTCTCGAAACATATAAGAGGCGACCTCGTCCTCCAAACATCCTCCCCCTGCAAGCAATACCCTGGAGCAACACGCTCTCCATATGGCTCCCACACAACCTGATCCGCAGTCAAACTATCTAACGCATCCCTATAGCCGCGCAGGTTATGTCTAGTCACATAACCAAACGATAACGCCCCTCGCCATCTGAAATTGAAAATCAAAGAAAATTATACTCCAAAAGCGTAAAAAAAATATATCAATTCATTGATAAGTAGTTGTCCTATCATACCTAGCCCCCAAAGGGTCATCTACATCTGCCCCAAATACAGCGCCTAACGATCGCGGCTGGGTACACCTCAATCTCTCCCATGCCCAAATCTGTTCAAAAATCAACATCAATATTTATAAATATATCAATATATATAAATATATACTATAAAATGATATGGTGCACATGTATACTATATTTAAATAGTCATACCTGCACAATCGGCATGAATCCTCCACACTGACTAGTCTGGGGGGAAGTCGCCTTGCAAAGCTCTCGATAAAGGATGGCCAACGCAGCACTGCCCCAGCTATAAGATCCTACAACATCGATGTCTCTAAGAAGTGGCAAATATATGAGCTTCACCTTCGAATTACTGCGATCTGCCAAGATATATGACCCCAATAATGCCAAGATATAGGCACGTGTGTACCTATCAATATCCGCTACTGTGGCATGTTCTCCCAAATTAAGATTCAAGATATGCTCCTTAAGCCACTTGAGATTCAACATCCCCGTCTTCAAGTTCGGGGGACCAGGTCTGACACCTAACAACTCAAAACACAAATCAGCCCACTGGGCGTCTGTCATATATGTCTGATAGCCCGTGACGGGCAATCCATCTATCGGCAAACCCATCAATAGACCCACATCCTGCAGCGTAATCGTCATCTCACCAACAGGTAGATGGAAAGTGTGGGTCTCCGGGCGCCACCGCTCGACCAACGCCTCAAATAAAGCACAGTCATATTTCTTCATCTCCCCCATCCTGTAAACTCCGTAAAACCCCGCAACCCTTAATCTGTTCACAACCCTTCCATCTATATTTGTCGGGGGCTTTGGACCATGTCGAAACGATATACTACAAACCTCTTCACCAGCCCATAGTTGAGAAGATCTATGGGAACCCTGTAACGTCAGCACCGTCCGGTTCAAAGGACCCGGATCTACAAACGGCTCATTTACATCCATCTGTAACAATAAAAAAACCACAATCATATAAAGGATTAATAATATTCCCTACGTACTAAAAAGTTCATTAATAATATACTCCTTAATAATAGAAAGGGGTGCTCCACTTATAGGTGAAAGGAACAATTAAAAGTGGCAATTAGGTTTCCTTTTCTTAGAATGAGAGTCTCATTGCAAAAAGAAAGAAGGCACAAAAACATTGTACTAACACTTATTATCAAACTTATTATCGAACATTGTACGAATCCAAATAGTTAAACTTATAATCAAAGTGCAAAAACAGGTTTCATAAGTCTATGCAACTCATTTCTGTATAGGCAAAGCACCTACCACCCAAGAAATCATGCTCACAAGTGATAAATCATAACATCTGTTTCTCCTATTAAGCAGAAAGAAGGCACCAAAAATATGGAAGTTTCATGCGTTACGAAAAACTACGAAAGTCAATTCCATAAAAATCCAGTCTACATCATTGTAAGAATATGAAAGTTTATACTCCCTCCGTCTCCGTCCTAGAAAGTTCATTCAAAATAACAACGAAAAAAAAATGATTAACATTTTGGGACGGAGGGAGTCTTTATTAAAATCCCCAGTTTATTTTTGGGGACGGAGGGAGTATTTTTGAAAGCAAAAATACAGACAAAAATCATCAAAATCCCCAAATTCAAACCTAGATAACAAACTTAAACCCAATTTCAAACCTAAATTATAAACCTTAAAATCAAGTCCGCAAATAACACACATTCAATATAATTCTACAAAAAACAAATCATAAACGCTACTAGAGTCCATAACCAATCGACAATCACCCAAAAAATTGAACCAAAAATCGCAAAATCCTAACCCTAAAATTCAATATTTATTGCTAAAAAAATAAAGAAAAACTTACATTTTGTATTAAGAACGGAGAAATGTAGCTTTGAATCAAGAAAAACCCTCACAATCAGACCAAGAAACCAGTCAATCGCCGGGAATCGTCGCCGCTCTATCGCCTCTCTTCTCTGCGTCTCTGTCTGTGAGTGAATGAAGGGAAAACACGGGAATGGGTGATTTCATTTAAATGTGTAATTCGCTTCCGTAAAGAGCGAATTCATTTAAATGTGTAATTCGCTCCCGCAAAGAGCGAATTCATTTGAAGGCGAATTAGGAGGTCGATGGATTAATGGGGCTAATTACCGTCTATGGATTAATGGGGCTAATGAGGTCAAAGGTAATTCGCTTTTGTGATTAGCGAATTATGTAATTCGCTTTTCCTAGAAGCGAATTACCTCAACGTTGGTCATTTTGGTACATACTTTGAAAAGGGTGGTACTTTGGTAAATACTTAAAAATAAAGGAATTATTTGAGAAAAAATTCGCCCTTGAACCATATGATTGAAATGTTAATTACCATCTTCTATGTTGTTTTTAGGTTTATAAAATAATACTTCCTCATAAAATAAATATCTATTTTCATTTGAGAAACATAAAAAAAAAAAAAAAACATTTGAGAAATTTCAATAGCGATGAAGCATAAACGCCCTTTTATTTTCTTTTAAACTCTTAATTTTTCAAGATATTATTAGAAAGAAAAGGTTGGTTTTAAAAAAATACACATAAGGATGCAAAATTAGAACTGCAAAAAGAGAGTTATATTAGCAAATAAATGTAAACGTTACAATCTCTTCGCCTAATGGAGTCCAATGCATACAAAAACTGAAACACACATAAAGAATCTCTCTTCCGCCAAGTATGTCCATGAGCTAGCCAACTCATTTTCTCTTTTCGAAGGCTATACTAATAATTTCTTTTGGGGACTTCCTTCATTGTTGAATACAGATCTTGAGAAATTGACAGAAGAGAACCTACAGAATGTTTGCTCCATGAACTGCAAGTTTGCAACACTTGGTTATATATGACATGTTTTATCATAGAAGAGCGCCACGGATATTCCTAAAATTTGAGAAAAAAATATTAGCAATCATACCTGGACTAAAAATCCAAATGCATGATTAATAATTTCGTCACTGTGATGATATCAAATATCTTTCTGAAGTGTTTTTGCCAGTAATGTTGATCATAACAGAAACAAATTTGGTTGGTAACCTTGCCATCATCAGTGTATTACTTCTTGAGCTTGATCCAAGCCTCAACCTAAAACCATTTAACAAACTAAAAAAATTAAAGCTAGAAGACAAATCTATACACTCCGAAATGAATATCCATTTGGCTTTGAGAGAGTATGATATTACTAACATGTCATTAGTCATGTAAGCACGTACACTTAAAGCATCTTTTGATAGGGTTTTTTTTAAAAAAAAATGGGTTTTTTTTTTTTTTTTTTAATGATAGATAAATTGCCATGAAGGCTACAACTAGGCCTATAGGCTAACACAAATGTCTCTAACGAGATTCGAACTTTTGACCTCCATATAGGAAGCTAACACTGGATACCGCTTGAGCTAAGCTCTTTGGTTCTTTTGATAGGGTGAATACACACTTCTTTGTGTATATGAATGGATGTCTAGTATGGCACCTGCTTGCATAGCGGAATTTGTAACAAAAATTTCAAATGAGAATAAAAAGATAATTAATGGTTACATTTATAAGGGAGAATTTGTAACACAAATAGAATTCAGTTGATGCCATGTCTATCAATTGAATTCAAAATAATAAATAAAGTTGATATGTATCAATTAATAACTAAATCTAACTTAATATTGGGTTGTTAGATTAGATTGAAGTTTGAAAAAATTACAAACTCGTGTACACTTTAGTAATGCAGCAAACCTATTAAAATTGCTTTAACAACTTTGAGATTTATTGGATAAAGGCTACAATTATTTATCTAAAATTTAAATCAAATAAGTTAGCTTAAAATGGATAAGAGATCTGAGTTATGCGTAAACTGGAGTTATGTGAGTTATGCATAAACTAATGTGCCGTAAATCAAAATGAAATGCTTTAACTGATTGCCACGTGGAAATATGACGTGGAATTCCACGTGGCTTCTTGTGGAAGCATAAAATATCTCTGCTTTATTATATTTATGGATAAGCAATTTTTTTTTCCAAGTTCATCTCCGAAAGGCTCTAAATATCCTGACCACTTCTTTAGCAGATCTAAAATAAAGATTATTTACCTTTTAATTGATTTTTAACATATACTCCCTCCCTCCGTCTCGATAGAAGCTTTACTGTTTTGGGGTGATACAAGAATTAAAAAAAGTAATGAGCGGGAAATGAGTTGTAAGAGGGGAAAAGTAAGTGGATATGACAAGTGCAGTGGCGGATCTAGGCCATTTGAGGAGGTACTTTGACCCCCTTTGACTTCTGTAATTTTTTAAGATTTACCTTTTACAATTTTGAATTTACTTTATTGACCCCCTGGAAAAAAAATCGGGGGGTCTAGATTCGCCAGTGAGACCCATAATTCAAATGTGTGAGTAGGGATGGCAACGGAGGGGGTACGGGGCGGGTTTCGCCAAACCCGGACCCGACCCGAGGTAGTTATCATTCATATCGGACCCGCCCCGACCCGAGAGCCATCAAACCCGTGACCGGCCCAAACCCGCCCGAATCTGCACACAATTTTTTTTTACTTGGCCATCAGTTCTCATTACCCTAAACTAAAAGAACAACACAGAGAGCAACCACTTCCTTAAAAAAAAAAAAAAAAAAAAAAAAAAAGAAAAAAAAAAAAGAAAAAGAAGAAGAAGAAGGAAAAAAAAAACACAAAGAAGCCACTTTGGTAACTCACAAAAAAACAATTCTATGAGGCAATAGACGAGCAACAACAAAAATGGCAACCTGAGGCAATAGCCAAACATCAATGAGATATAGACAATTTTTAGATGGCACAACCAGATTAACATACCTCGAACGTCAATGGAGGACGATGGAGATGGAAGAGGGAGGACGGCGTACGCGAGGGAGCAACTGATTTTCAGACGACCGCAACAATCGCTGATTCCTCTCTCTCTCTCTCTCTCTCTCTCTCTCTCTCTCTCTCTCTCTCTCTCTCTCTCTCTCGTCAGTAACGGCAGAATGTAACCCTTGCTATACAAACGTAGACAATTTAATTACTTATACCAAGTTTTAGGGGTAATAATGGAGTTGTGTAAGGGTAGAATAGGAAAGCCTCCTACAGAAACTAAGCATGCGGGTCGAGATGGGTTCGGCCGGGTCAGTGTGTGTTACCAAACCCGAACCCATCGGGGTTTTAGAATTTGGTTATCAAACCCGCCCAGCTCGGGCCGAAAAGTTCCGGATATGGTTCGGGTTCGGTGAAATTGCCATCCCTATGTGTCTACTCCCTCCGTCCCATTTTAAGAGTCAAAAAATGGATGAGTTCAAAAATTAAGGAAAAAGTGATGTGTTGTGAGTATTGATAGTTGGATAGGAGAGAGAAAGTGAGGTAGATATTAGTGGATAATTGTTGTAAGTATGACATGTAGGACTCACTTTTCATTTTAAGAATTTGACTCTTAAAATTGGACACATTTTTGTGATTTTTTTACTCTTATAATGTGACAGAGTGAATATGACAAATGGGGACCACAATTTAAGTTTGTGAGAGGAAAAGTGAATGAGGTTGACAAGTTGAGCCTATATTAATTTATAACATACTAGTGTTACTCCCGTGCGATGCACGTCTGTTACTTACTCAATTTGTATAAATTTAGATGAACTAATAAGAATCGCACATTATAATTGTGAAAAAAAAATGTCAGTGCAACATCAGTTTGGCCAGGAAATGTATCGTTATATATCAATATCTTAAAGTTAGCTGCATCTCTAAAGCGAGATAGAGCAAAATATAGTTGACCATGATAAAACAACATTTTCTTCAATAAAATATCAACACTAATGTCATCATATATTCGTTAATTGCAATAACAACATCTAAAGTTCAAAAATCCCCTTTCCACAAAAAACGAAACATCTTGGCGACTTCTTAAACAGTCAGAATATTCTCTCAAAAATTAAAAATATCATAAAACGATAAAAATTGCCTTAAGAAATCCTAATACAAAAATTGCCAAAAAAAAAAAAAAAAAAAGTAAAAAAAAAATGATAAAAAGTTCGGAAGCCTGTTTGGGCCCTAAACAATGTTTTTTGGGCCTTTTATACCCTACATCAAGGGGCTACGCCCTATGACTTTTGTTTATCTCGCTCCGACGTTCGATTTGATATGTGGTGCGTTCCGTGGTTGATACGGAGTCAAAAGTTACGACCGTTTCCGCGCACGTGCTCAAATGACTTCAAAAGCTTCGACGCCTTCCGTCCGCATCAATTAGTAATTTTCACTATATATTGATCATAATTCATGTTTTTTCACTAAATAAAAACATATTAAAAAGTATCATATAAAAATCAATATACATGCAAAGTTGTCTTCTTGTACCAAATTAAGGATGATGACATATTTGACTTTATTTACCAAACTTTCCTATTTTGGAGGAGCATATGGGTCTCATTCTAAAAATGGAAAGACTATCTTGTTTTTATATTTGTGTAGATGTGAATTTCTACCAATCTTGTACAATAAGTTAAAAGTTGGAAGACAGTTTTACCCTTCATTGTTATAAAATTTACCACTTTCTTGTTATTATATTACTATAGATTACTCTAAATATAGATGTGTGATTTTTTCAATATATATTGTTCAAACTTCAATTTTTCACGTAATAAAAAAAGTAAAAATTATCACACACAAAATAAATTTACATGAAAATTTGACTACTTCTACCAAATTAACGTTAATGACTTTTGTTTGTCTCGCTCCGACGTTCGATTTGATATGCGGTGCGTTCAGTGGTTGATACGGAGTCAAAAGTTACGACCGTTTCCGCGCACGCGCTCAAATGACTTCAAAAGCATCAACGCCTTCCGTCTGCATCAATTACTAATTTTTCACTATATATTGATCATAATTCATATTTTTTCACTAAATAAATACATATTAAAAAGTATCATATAAAAATAAATATACAGGCAAAGTTGACTTCTTGTCCCAAATTAAGGATGATTACATACTTGACTTTATTTACCAAACTTTCCTATTTTGGAGGAGCTTATGTGCCTTATTCTAAAAATGGAAAGACTATCTTGTTTTTATATTAGTATAGATTAGGAGAGGTGAAGTTTGTAATGGGACATTCTTTTGGATAAAAAGTAAAGCTTCTAACGGAACGAAGGGAGTATATCTCTTCCATAAACTCGTAATTCCAATGATATTCAACCTTCCTAGATCAACAACGGTCCAAGCTATCCCTCTACTATACTCAAAATCATAATAATAATTCTCTTACGAATTCAAACGAATAATCAAATAATTTCAACAATTCAGAAATCAGATTTCAAGTATTGCCTCTTATAAATTCAATATATTTCAGATTTGATTTAAGATTTCAGGATTTAACACTTAAAGCAAACAAACGCCATGTTAAGATTGAAGATAATATATTCATATTTAAATATGTGATTTTAGCGATCAAGTGGGCTTTAAATTTATTTTAAGTAAAAAAGTTTAAAACGATACGTATTTTAAAACGACAGTAATTCCAAAAATGGATAGAGACTTACTCCTTTCGTCCCATAACGATCTTCACACTTTTTCGACCGTTAGTACGAATAAGAATAAGAATGAATTTCAAACAACAATTTTAGGTTGATTTAACTATCATAATAAAAATCTAAAACTTGCTATTAATAGTATTGATGATGTTGTATCAATAACAAATTTTCGATTTTCATTAGTATTGTCAAATTAACCTAAAATTGTTGCTTAAAATTCATTCGTACCAACGACCTAAAAAAAGTGTAAATATCATTTTTGGCGGAGAGAATATGTTTTTGGTGACTAGCTTGGATCTCATCTCCAGCAAAATTATCGTGTGGACAGAGATTTTCATGGGGAGCCTGTACTTAGGTTAAGGATGCAGATATGCCCTCATACAAGTTAATTGCCATATTAGCCACCGTACTTATGAAAAATAAGTGGATATTTGGACACCGTCATCTTTCCATACAAATCTTAACAGAACTGCTGACTCATCAACTTATTTGGATTTTTGACAATGACACGTGCAAAAATTTATAAAAGAATGGTTGATGTGGAAAATTTGGGACAAAAATAGAGTATTTTAAAATGAAGGGGTTAGAATGAAAATATTAAAACCTTAATACTCTTATACGCCGTCCCCCTCCTTCTCCTTTCCCAGCACCTGCCGTTTCTTTACCACTTCCACCCCACGCTGCACCGTCGCTCCTCACATGCCCTTTTGGCCGGTCCAACACTCCCAATCCCGATGAACTCCATAGATTCCGATTAGGCTCGTCATAATCCCGGCGAACTCCATAGATTCCTAGGTTCCTCTTAATCCGGCGAACTCTATCCCTTAGACATGTTCAGACGAGCACCATCTCTAATTTTGGGTTCTGAAAATTTAAATCAATCTATGCAGGAATACCCAAATTCATTGCGGCAGCGACAATGGTGGCGAACGACCAGAACGTACAATGAGAAATGCACAACGTACTACTATGCATTCTGCCGATGTTCCATGTTTCTGGACTTGCTACGCTGAATTACACGCAGTTACAGTGGGGGAACTCGGTGGTGTCAATGGCGAAGTTTGATTTTGGGATGATTTTGAAGTCGATTGAGAAATATATGGTGTCACATTTTTGGGTTGTGCCGCCGATTGTTCTTGCGTTGGCGAAGCAGGGGGCGGTACTGAAGAAGTTCGATTTATCGTCGTTCACCGTTAGGGAAGGATTTGATCGAGGAGCGCGCGAAGAATTTTTTTTCATGCTTTTTCGTTTCTTTTCTTTACCATCTTCGCTTTGATATGTGATTTAGACTTTGAAATATTTTTTTTCTCCAGATTTGGTTTGCTTGTGATTTATGTAATCTATCAATGTATTCAATTTTGTGTTGGAATTGTAAAGGTGGTGTTGATTTTGGTGGTGATGGCGGGGTTGATTTTAGTGGTGATAGTAGATGATGGTGGGTGGTGTTGGTGTTGGAGATGCTAAGGATGAGGATGATTAAGAACATTTGAGATTTTTAACAGATTTTCTAACTAAAGTGAATAAGAAAATATTATTTCATCAATGATTTAACAGATATGTTAACTATTTAACTAACATTGACTTTATGTATCAAAACGACGTAGTTTCGAGCTCATCATACTCAAAAAATTCAACTCACGCAATTTTTTTTTCCACATAGTCAGTTTTACTTGCCAACTAGGATGCTTAGTCAGCGTTTCTGTTACGATTTGGACAGAAAGATGACGGTGTCCAAATATCCACTCATTTTTCATAAGTACGGTGGCTAATATGGAAATTAACTTGTATAAGGGCATATCTGCATCCTTAACCTAAGTACATGGGCATATTTCTATATTTTTCCCGATTTTCATGCATAGTTACTTCATTGAATGAAAATGGACTTATTTTTATGTGTTTACGTGTTCCACACAATAATTGAGTTGATGGATGAGATGAATCTCACAACATTTGCTAAATATTCCATCCATCTCGAAATCATCTTTACAATTGGCTATTTAAACTTTTTAAAAATATGAATACATGCTATATTTGTCACATTTTATTTATACATTTTTAAACCTAAACTGTAGAAACATAAAGAACTTTTTAAAACAATAAAAAATAGCAAATCGGAAGATTATTTACAGACATAGCTTATCTAATCCTATTAGATTTTGAATTTACCCCAATCTTGAGAAAATCCTCTAATTTAAATTGTCGCAAATGATAATTTTTTTTACCACAAGTAGTAAATTACAGTTATTATTTTATTAAAATATGTTTTCCAATTCGATAAACTTCCTGAGGTCAGAACAAGCTTATAATTTATTTATTTTTAAATATAAAAAAAAGACAATTGACATCCTTTCGTCCAATAATAATGGTAACTAAAATTGTATATGCGAGAATTAAAAATATATAAATATAAGAGGCTTTGACCAATAAGTCCCTCAGCCAAATAAAAACGATCAATAAGGACAAACATTATGGAAACTTGCCAATAAGTCCCTTGCAATTTTTCATGGACCATTTTGCCCCTATGTACTCCATGACGCGAGCACAGCAGCCACACATTAGCCGGCGCGCGATTTCCATATGCGCTTTCTCTCTCTCTCTCTCTCTCTCTCTCTCTCTCTCTCTCTCTCACCTTCCTCTTTCTCTCTCTTCTTTTTTTTTCCTTAAAAATTTTAAATGCAATATCTTAAAATCTACAAATCGAAAAAATAATCCGAGACCACCGTTTTAATCGTGTCGTCAATACGAATCAAACAAGTACACTCAACACATAATTCAAATTTTTGAAATAAAAATATCATTTTCACTAGTAAAAATTTGAGAAATTATTTTCATTTTTCAATTAATTTCACAATTTTAGAAATAAAAATTTCATTTTTCACTTGTAAAATCATTTATCATATGATTTTTCAGTTGTGTGATTTCACAGTTGTGTCATTTTTTTATTTTTCACTTTTAAATTAATCTCTCAATTTTTTCACAGTTATTAAAATAACTGAGACATGTATTTCACAGTTGTTCACACATGTCAATATAATAACTGAGATATTCATTTCACAGTTGTTCACACATAAGTTTGAGTTTAGTAACTGAGACATTGATTTCTCAGTTGTGTCATTTTTTCATTTTTCACTTGTAAATTCATTTCTCAACTGATTTCACAGTTGTATGATTTCTCAGTTATCATGTGATTTCACAGTTGTGTCATTTATTCATTTTCACTTGCAAAAAACTGATAAATTCATCCATCAATTTTTTACAATTATTATAATAAATGATACATGTATTTCACAGTTGTGTGATTTCACAGGTGTTAAAATAAAATGTAAATGTTGTAGAGATAACTGTGTATCTGTAAAAATAAAATAAAATCCAAGAGTAAGTTATACAAGTAACAAGTAGCTGTATATTCTTCTGTATTACACTTACACATCCACTCCATTGCTTTCAAATTGCACCTACTAAGGACCTCCATGTTTGTGCAGCCATCACTCACACAGGGGCCTAGCTATTTCTCACTAACTACAATTCTTCACCTCTTCAATGTGGTTGACCCAATAATTTCCCCAAAGGGGATTGGAAAACTTGATACCCGCCTTCTAGTAAAAAATTCCTAATTCTCACCCACAATTCTCCCTTCTTTCCTTGCACGTGATTTATGTTGACCACCGTTTGATTGAGGCGAACGCGTAACGATTTTTAAAGGGTGAGCTTCTGTGTTGAATACCCACTCGTCCAATGGTATGACTGACGGGAGGTGAGAATAGAAGATAGATATATTTGAAAGCATTACTTACTTCAATTGAGCAGAAATTGATGATTTTGATCGATGGCTGAGTTGAAGACAGAATAAGATAGACTGAGATTAAGGCGGTGGAGATCTAGATCTGTAGAAAACGATTCGCCGTTGTTGACAGAGAAAAGGGGACGTTGTTCTTGCCCTTGGCTATGGGGAATGGTGTCGGGGTTAGGGCAGAGGAAGGGTCACCGGAGGTGGAGAGGAAGGGGTCGCCGGAATAGTGATCCATAGGTGAGGAGGAAGAGGAGGAAAAAGAGATGGAGACGGAGGAAGGAGGTGAAGCCAGCGAAGCTGGTGGAAATCGCGCGCGAGAGAGAGAGAGAGCGACATAGAGAGGGGCTAGGGTTTGAGGGATGGTGAGGGTAGTTTATGGGAATTTTCATTTCAACACAAGGACCCTAAGGTAGAATATGAAAATGTCAGTTTTTATTGGTTAATTCCACCTTCTATCAAGGACTTATTGGTAAAAATCCCTAAATATAATATTGATAGTGAAGTATGTATTTTGAGTATGAAAAATAAAGATAAAATTAATATTTTGTTTACTGAACTATGGCCCATTTATAATGTTTTCTCTGTTCTTTTAATTTTTTTGATTGTTCTCACTAAATATTTTTCAATTTTTTCAATGTCATGACTCCATCTAAATTTGAGTTAAATTCGTAACAAATTCGTTGAAATCAGACAGAACTTAAATGAGTTTGTTATACTATTTTAACTTATTTGAAAAGAATAGTAAATAAAGAGAAAATAGAACACGAAAAGGAAAGGGAAAAAAGAAAAAGAGAAAGAAGAACAAAACTAAAAAAAGTATAAATTTAAATTTTAATATAAATAATAATTAATAGTAAAGTAGCAATTAATAAAAAGATAAAAAAAATGAAAAATTATAAATAAAAATAAAAATAAAAATCAAATTAAAAGTATAAAAATATTAAAAATTATATTTATTTTCTACATTTTCTTTATATATTTTTTAGCGGCGTACATTCTTTCCGCACACATACTTGGCTAAATAGAGAGGAAGAAAATAAGAATGAAGAAAAGGATTGGACTTTTCATGAAATGGCACTCCTTTCGTGAGCTATATTTATACTTTCATTTTTTTACTTCTCAAATAATGTATGCTGGTTGATTCCTAAAAATAACAAGAAATGAGTAGTGTTTTGAATATGTAAGTCCTCATACTTTTTTGGATGATTAACAAAACTATATTAAACCTCTATCTCAAACTTCTTTCAACTCCATCTATTTCCTGCTTCATCTTCTTCATTGATTTTCTTCATTCAATCTCCAAAAACATAAGTATTTGTAATTTCACTTTTGAAATTACAAACACTTGTGTTGTTGTTTTCAATTATATGTAGTTTATTAGTATAATAAGTTTATCTCCTAAGTTGAGAGCCGTTGATTTCTCTCCTCGTCGAGAGCCTATGTTTGTTCTTGTTTTGTTCTTCTATTTACGATGAATCTCGTATTCTATCACAAGAGAATGATGTTGGAGCATTTATCCCACATCGGGAATTAACTAGCCAAAGCCTGACTATATAAAGATCCAGGGCCACTCCCACATCGGGAATTAACTAGCCAAAGCCTGACTATAAGATCCAGGGCCACTCCTCCCATTGCCAATTGGTTTTGGGATGGAACCTCAGACTTTATCATGGTATCGGAGGGAATTTTTCCCTTAGGGCCCCCAGGCCCAGATTTTATTACACATAAAACCTAGCCCAGACCAAATGTCAGATAAAGCCTTCACCCGAGATCAAAATTCCTCCCACACCCCTTGCCTCACTTAGCTTCCTTTGACTGGTCAAACATAACACCTACATTTCCCAAACTACCCCTGACACCAACAAAACCCTCCCCCTCCTCCTTCCCCTCTCGCTGGCGATCTCTCACGCACACACTCTCTCTCTCTCTCTAAAACACACTCTCTCTGTTTTCTCTCTACAGCTCCTCCCTTCCCCCTCCGTCCAGATCCGGCTACTATCACCGACGCCGTTGAAACCATCTACGATGAACCGCGTCTCTAAACCGTCGTTCAAGCCTTTCTCCTCCCTTTCCGGCAGTCCATATCCCCAACCGCTTCTCGCCGGCTACTTTTTCCGGCCATATGGCTGACAAGCTTTGACCGGAGAAATTTCTTCCGATCTGTATAGATCTATGCGTATGTGTGCCATAGCCGCCGCCATCTCCCTCCGGCCAGACTCTTCACCGACTTTTCAGATTACCTTCTCCAGATCCGGCCGTCTTCTCTTTTTCCGACGCTTTCTCTCTCTAGAATCCATCTTTGTATGTTTCCTACCAACACTACCACTATCAAAAGAAAATCTTAACTGTTTACATATTTAATTTATGTTTTCGAATCTCATTATCTCAGGTGGGAAATATGATGTTCTGGTGCTATTTTAGAATTTTGGTCAACCTATGTGTATATTTCTTTGATGACTTGATGAACTGAATAATGAAGTCCAACTAATCTCCCTGAATATGAAGCAGGAGGTCTTTTTTTTTTTTGGTACATAATGCAGAGATACTTTTTTTGATTTGAGATAAGATGGTGTATAAGATTGAATATATTGTATTTGACTGGAAGCATACAAATATATGACTCTTTAATTTAATATAAGAGGTAAATTAGTTTTATACGTCAATAAGAGTCATTTTAATCAAATATTAGAGTTTCTTTTTTTTTTTTTTTTAGTAATTTTACATTTTTTTTTATTTATGATTTTTTTTTTAAACTCTTATTCTAGTTGATTCAGACTTTGGAAAGATTTTGAGTGCATTAATGTTCAAGATGATCATGAAATAATTAAAAATAGGTTTTATAGTATTGAAAAAGTGACTCTTATAACTAAATTATTATTTTTAATTTATTTTGTGAAAAAATGACTCGTACATTTTAATTATAAGAGGTGAATTGGTCTTATACACTAATTATAAGAGTTTAACCAAATGAACATGTTTCAATGAGATTGAAAAGTCTTATGAACAGCTTCAATAAGACTTTTAGTCTTATGAACACAGTTTCAAATGAACATGTTTTAATGAGACTGAAAATAACTCTTATAATACACATTATTATTCATAAGAGCAAAGTCTTATGAACAGGTTCAATAAGACTTTAGTCTTATGAACATGTTCATAAGACTTTTGACTCTTATATGTTAATTATGTGTCAGTCATAAGAGTTTGACTGCTGTTTGACCAAGTTTGACTAAATTTGACAAAAAAAAAATTATAATTTTTTTGTAAAAAAATGAAAAAAGTATTTTTTGTAACTCTTATATGATAATTATGTGTAAATATAAGAGTTTAACTGTTGTTTGATCAAGTTTGACCAAATTTGACCCAAAAAATTTGTTATTTTTTTTGTAAAAAAAATGGAAAAAGTGATTTTTTTTTTTTACTCTTATGTGTTAGTTATAAGAGTTTGACTGTTGTTTGACCAAATTTGACTTAAAAAATTTATTATTTTTTTGTAAAAAATGAAAAAAGTAATTTTTGTAACTCTTATATGATAATTATGTGTTAGTTATAAGAGTTTGACTGCTGTTTGACCAACTTTGACCATAAAATTTTGTTATTTTTTTGTAAAAAAATGGAAAAAGTGATTTTTTTTTTCTCTTATGTGTTAGTTATAAGAGTTTGACCGTTGTTTGACCAAATTTGACCAAAAAAAATTATTATTTTTTTGTAAAAAAGTGAAAAAAATAATTTTTGTAACTCTTATATGATAATTATGTGTTAGTTATAAGAGTTTGACTGCAGTTTGACCAACTTTGACCAAAAAATTGTTATTTTTTTTGGTAAAAATGGAAAAAGTGATTTTTTTTACTCTTATGTGTTAGTTATAAGAGTTTGACTATCGTTTGACCAAGTTTGACCAAATATTATTAATATTTTTTTTAAAAAAAATAAAAAAAGTATTTTTTTTTTTACTCTTATATGTTAATTATGTGTTAGTTATAAGAGTTTGGCTTCGATTTGACCGAGTTTGACCAAAACAATAATTTTTTTTTCTAAAAAAATTGAAAAAATTAATTTTTTTGACTCTTATATATAATTATGTGTAAGTTATAAGAGCTGACTAGGATTTGACCAAAAAAGTAAGGATGAGATGAGATATGAGGGCATTTTAGTCTTCTTGCATCTTTTTGTTGGTGAGGGATGAGAGGAGATATGAGGGCATTTTAGTCTTATTGCATCTTTTTGCTAGTGAGGGGTGTATGAGGAATTTTTCATCTGGATTTTCCTTATTTGGGTTTGAATCTGGGCTTAGGGGCCCTAGAGTCCAAGCCCCGTATCGGAGCTGGCCCTTTACACGTGCGAGCCCAAAAGTCCGGCCCACGATGATCTAGCCCCACGTCACCCAATTATATGTCCACGCGTAAGCCCAAAGTTCGGGTATGCGTGAGGGGGCGTGTTGGAGCATTTATCCCACATCGGGAATTAACTAGCCAAAGCCTGACTATATAAAGATTCAGGGCCACTCCTCCCATTGCCAATTGGTTTTGGGATGGAACCTCAGACTTTATCAAATGATTGTTTATGTTCATATTACGCAAGAATGTTTTACGGATTTTGGGATGTTTGGTGGGCGTATCTTCGTCAACCCGGATTCCCAAGTCGATAAAGTACTCAGCGCAAAATACTATCCGATGTAGGATTTCTTGAATTCCGTATGGAGGCAGTTTTCAAGTTGCTCTTGGAGTAGATTCCGTATGTCTCAAAATTTCAATCAAAAAAATCATTGTTGTAGTTTAAGAAATGAAACATCTACTTATATTTGGGATGACCCTTCGATCAATGTGGAGTGCCATCTCTTTTATTGTTGTGAATGAATTCGACTTATCGTTTGTTTCAAAAAAAAAAAAAAAAAAAAAAACAAAAAACAAAAAAACAAATCTATATTGAGTTTAAAAAAAAATAGCTATACATAACCAACTTATTTTTTTTTACACATTTGAATTTTAAATAATCTTTCGAACCTCTATGACTCAAGTCACTTAATTTGTTTTTTGACTAGTATCCAAAAGCCCGTGCCAATGGTACGGTCTGTACAAAAACAATGACAGTACAAAATGATGATAGTGTGAACTTGATCAGTCCTTTAAAAATGCAGCGTACTGGCACGGCGATGGTACAGGTTGTAGTGTGCAGTTTCTAAGTCGAGGGAGATAACAGAGGGGGGGGGGATAAAAAGATGAACATATGGCACACTAAAATACTACTCCCTGTGAAGTACCTAGATCCCATGCGCAATAGTAACAGCAAAAATATAATACGTAATAGTTAATACAAACTCAAAGTTCAATTGCAAGTAGAATAGTCTGCTAAATAAAATGCCACAGCTTAACTAAGAAGCCTTTGTATCAATACAATCTTCCCAACTTATCTTCACTAAAGAAAAAAATTGAAATTAAACAAACATAAATCTCTTCCTATAAAGAAATAAGACATAAATTTGAGCATTCTTCATAAGAAGCACCAATAATTCCATCAAGCACAATCCATATGTAAGTTGAATTCTCTTTATGGAGCACTGTAACTTCCATAACCTACTCAGAGAATTACCTGATACAAATGTTTAATCACAAAAAAGTTTTGTGTGGTACAATTAAGCCAAAATCGAATGACTCTAACAACAAAACAGGTGGTTCATTTTCTACCTAAATAAGATTAGGGTAGCGTCCAGAAATAAAAAACGTAAATATATCTGCTTAGGGAATTTGTCAATGAAAAGCTTTGATAATGACCATTTTCTTTAATGAAATCTAAAAAATATTCAATTGAAGTACTCTAAAAATGGCATTGTATTATTTACCTGTATATGAAGATGAATGTGTATATTCCCACACCATGAAACATTCGTTTCCCAACATCGATTTCCCCAATTTAAGCAACAGAACACTGTATGCAACTTTCTTGACTTTCTGTTTGCTTTCTCCGTCCCTATCGAGATGACGGGAAAAAAGAAACAGAAAAAACAGAATTGATTTTAGAGAGTGTCTTCGATTCAAGAACTGTTAAGGAGAAACAACCAATTTTTTTAAAAAAAAAAACAAAAAAAACTTATAGCATTTGATCACCAATTCACAACCATTTACCGTAATGTCGTAACACTAAACTAACTGCGTTCAAATTGATCAAATCCGAATTCCGTTAGCAGTCACAAAGGAAGATTAACGGAAAACGTAGATAAGGAACCCTGAATCGTTAAAATTAATTGGACAACCAAACATAAATTAAATCCATATTGACTGGTAATTTTTTTAGTTTCTTAAGAAGCCCACACAGTTACACAACATAAGATATAAGAACATGGTTTCCAACACTTCCACATAGGCACATGCGCACATATGCACAAAAGAAACGGTAACCTTTGGTCGGATTTGGCGATGTCTTCCATACCCCAACTGAAGCTTCCTGCAATGTGAAGATAAAGTGATCAGGATCTGAACAGGGAGCAGTGACAAAGAACAACTATTATGCAAATGAATTAGAAATATGTGTAAGAATTTTTCACATTCACTATACCAGAAGCAACAACTCTAGACCACTCCCCAAATCAAGGCAGGCTTTGGTTTTAGTCAGTACATGTTCCAAATATCTCCTATAAAAATAAATGGTAACTAAATAAATATGCACTGCATAAATAGTTCCAATATTAATGTTTTAAAATGATACGAAAAATGCAACAAAAGTTTTTTAAAAAATCGTTCTTCTGTTACCTTTGCTTTCTCTTTAATTTTCTTAGTCTCTATTCCAGAGGGAACTATTAGTCCAAGTAAGTCAAAATTTCAGTATTCTTTACTTAAATTTGGACCAAGGCCTGAAAAAAAAGGGTTCTTGACTTTTTTCTTGAAATGATTTGAAGGTATTGCGGGGCTAGCTGTGACTTATGGGCTTAATCTGAATATGTTACAAACTTGGGTTATATGGAATTTATGCACTCTGTAGAATGAAATTATATCGGTTGAAAGAATACTCCAATACGCAGCACTCCCTAGTGAGCCTCCTCTTGTTATAGAATCAAATAGGCCGGATCTTCACTGGCCGTCCAATGGAGAAATTGATATTCGCGAACTACAGGTTCAATATGCACCACACATGCCCCTTGTGCTGAGAGGACTTACTTGCACTTTCTTTGGGGGTAAAAAGATTGGAATCGTGGGAAGAACGGGAAGTGGTAAATCGACTCTTATACAAACACTCTTCCGTATAGTTGAACCAACAGCTGGCCAAGTTCTCATCAATACACGGTGGAAAAGTAAATCAAGAATCACCAAACGAAATTGATGATGACAATTGTCTCTATATAAATAATTGGAAAAGAATTAATAGCGACATGAACTTTTAATTTGAATAGAACTATTATCACTACATGGTATCAACCCGTCTTAATCTCCACAGGCAACAACCCCTTTTGACCCGGGTCAAAACTCGAACGTCCAACCGATCGCTCATGGCAACTGTTTCAAATTATAACAAAAAAAAGCCTTCAAAAGGGAAGATAAACCCAAGAATAGTAACCTTAACCTTATTGGCCACATTCCTTGAATGTGCCCAAGAAGCTAATAGTCAAGAAAAAAATATGAAACATACCCAAATGAAACAGGCAATCTGAATGGTATAAACTGTTGGGAAAATGGTTCGGTTGTTCGCCGATTCAAGAGGTACGTGCCTGAGGAAGAGGGACACGAACTAAGTTCTCAGAATACTTTGATTTCGCAGAGAATATATTGAAATCCAACCTTTAACTACAATAAGAATATCAGGGTTAGAGAAAGCAGAAACTGCCTTGAAGCTTTGCATTTCAGCAAACGTCACGCCTTTCTCTGCCTGCAATTATCAGTTAGGAAGTCTATGGGTGATCGAAGAGGGGAGGAGGGTAGCAGGATAGATTGAGGCATAATGTTGGATATCTGAGGGCACACCAGTGGGATGATTAGAGAATAGTAAGCAAATGAGTCATTTTTAAGAAAATACTGTAGTTTTCTTTGCGCATTAGAATGAGTTGACGGGTTGAGGGAGGTTAGTAACTGGTGTTGTGAGTGGGGTGTTAAGAAAGGTTGGTGTTGGGAGAATATAGGCCGTAGGATCAACTTTGAGAGTAAAAATGGGACTAAATGTTGCCACTATCACTACCCTACTTTCTTCAGTTGCATACTCTAAAAATGGGACTAAATGTTGCTGCTAATTGGAAGGATATCATCCCTCCGTCCCAAAATAAATGTTGAAATGTGTGTCCGAGTATTTATACATATCCAAGTCTCCCCAATTGTCAATGGCAGACGATTTGAATCCCAAATCTCGGCCTTCTTCCCTTAACCTTACTCCCACTTTTCTCCTCGTTAGAACTGCAACTTCCTGAGTTCCTAAGTCCTACCCATCCCTTATGAACTCCTTCCCTAACATATCTGACATCCTAGATTCTCCCAGACCAATTTCTCCCTCTCCTCATCTTGTCACGCATACCCATTAACATCCCCTCCAAAACCCGAGCATCCGAAATTGAATTGAGCAGACTTCTCAGTCCCAAAACTGAAACATCTCTTCACTTCCAACTGAGATTCCATTAAAGCCTAGAAAGACCCATGCTTTAGTGAACAGCACTCCAAACCAACACTCAATGCAGAATATAGAACTGAGCTTTTAACTAACAAAATCCGTCACGCACAACCAACTATTTCAAACCCAGAAATGAGACAGTAAAAAGATTACCAAATTGAAATAATTCCAAAATAGAAATATATAGCCGGAGAGCATCTATAATCGTGATTGCGAAAGGTTTTTGTCATCGTCGTCGCCGGACTCAGAGAAGACAAAGTGTAAGAAAAATCTTTCAATTTCAGGAATAAAAGGAAAAGGAATGCAAAACCTAATAAGAGATGAAGGGGGAAAAAAGAAATAATCCGGTTTCTGAAAAATAGTAAACAGAAAATTGAAAGGGGGAAATACTCACATCCAACATGGTATCCTTTTCCGGTCGACAGCACTGCCATCGCCCCTAAAGTTCTGGAGCTCTTCTCTGTTACTTTCCCCGGCTTCGGTTGACTGGAGGTTGGGAGAGATGGATATGGGGAAAATAAAAACGATTGGAGAAGTTGGTGAGTAAGGAGGCGACGGCTGTGTTTGAGGGCTTCGCCGATTTGGAGCGGAAAAGAGTGGGGAGGTTTTCTTTGAGCAGTTGACGGACGGTTGACAGGGGAAGAAGCCACGCCGTTGGAGTGAAAGGGATTCTAGGCCGTAGGGTAGTGTCGGCTTCGCGTGTACGGGGTGTTTTTGAAATCAAGAACAAACCTGTGTTGGAAGCCCTAGCCATAATTCAGTCACTCCTGATTGAAACCCAAAGAAATTCACGAATCCAATAGACTCTTCACTCGGAATCCTCTCCGCATAATTACAATTACCAAAGAAGAAATAGCTTAGGGAAACAATTAGGGAGAGTCAATAATTAGGAAGAGCAAACCTGTGTTGTGCGGGAGAACCTAGAGCAGAGACGAAGTGGGGAGAAACCTGGTAAGGAACCGCTTACTTCAACGCCGCAATAGAGATCGTGGGAGGGAAGGGCAACACAAGCCGTCCGATGAGAACAGTTACCAATCAATCCTGACCCCTTTTTATCCAAAGCTAAGTGGCAGTTATTTGGGAGCTGTATTGTATTATAGATATTTCATCCAGCTTAAAATAAATATCATTTAAATAATTTTCACATGTTTTAAGAAACGCAACTATTATTACAATTTTTTTAAAACAAGAACCAATAGTACCTTTATTAATCAGTTTTATCTCATATTTACTCAAAAGTATAATCAATACAATGAAACAATTTTTGATATGTGAATAAAATTGAAATCGAAATGCTTTAAGTCAAAACATAACTAATATTATTTGAAATCAAATTAATTTACAAAATGAAGTTTATTTTTAAAAAATATTTATTTAATAAACGTGTAAACTAAAATTTAATCTTTATTTTGAGAAGCAAGAGTACTCCATGTTTTTTTTTTTTTTTTAACTAAGTTGACGTAGAGAAGCAATTAATCGACCGAAAGAGACTTAAGCAGTGTGATTCACACAACCATAAACAATTGCTACCTCTGTCTTTAAATAAGTATCCAAATTTGATTTTAAAAGACATCTGGAATTCTCAACTTTTTGTTCAATTTGGTGGCAAAGATTCATATATAATCTTGTAATCTCCTTTCTAAACATGTAGTTTTGCACGTATAAAGAGACCGGTGAAAAATTTTCAAAAAAAAACATTTAGGGACAAAATTATGTTAAAAAAAAAACACTTATTTTGGGACAATTTTTTTTGAAAATGGACACTCATCTAAAGACAGAGGGAATAGTATAAATCAATTTGTGACACTAATCATGAGGTGCCTACATCAAGCAAGCAAGCATGGAAATCGGGTTTAATTTTTCTTACATTTAAAAAGTCAAGGACATCATTTATAAAGGACATGCCTCACCCACATCCTAATTCCTACTTAAGTTACATTCATGATCATTTTTCAATCTTTTGTAACTAAATTTGGTCGTAAAAATAAAAGAAAACTCATCGTACGACTTGCATCAATGTGCATGCTTGCATCTTGCTCTCCTTCAACATCTGACCTATATTTTCCATCATTATCATCGGTTTATTTTGTAAGAAATTCAACAACAATCAACACATTAATACGGTACATTATTAAAGCCTCGGTTTTTTCATGTCTCTTTATATTTCTTTTTTTTTTGTAAAAATAATGACAAGAGAATAGAGCTTCAAGTGGAGAATAACAAGCGAGGACTTCATGATTTCTTGGTAAGAATCATCAATTTACCTTAAAAATCCCATTTAGGGTGTTTTGGAATTAGAAATATGTAAGGGGGTTAAATGCAATAAATGAAATACATTTACTAACTCTTACACCTCCGTTCACCGCCATAAGTTCGCAACCGGCGAAAACCGAAAACTCCCAAAGCACCACCGTCGTCTTCCCCGGCGCAAGTCACTGCCGCCAGCCGTCAACCAGACGCCAAAATACGTGTCCACCACCCATACCTTACCCCAATTCATATTCCCATTCCCGCATTTTTCACTTTAATCGGAGAGGGAATTCGATTCCGTCCAGAAATGAATAATCATAGCAACAATCCAATCCCAATTCCTGCGAATTCCGGAATAAATTTTTCTTCGCTATCCGCCAAAGATTTATGAGTTAAATGCGGCCTCCGTCAGTAAATGCCTCAACAGTGCCAAGTTGCAATCGAGCATCATCAGGAGCTTACACGACGACGGCGACGCGGCAGCGATTTGTGCTGCTTCGTATTCCAGCAGCATCTGATACTGCCGCCACTTGTCAACAGCTTTCAGTAACCGTTCCCAAATGCCTATTTAAGACGAAAATGCGTATTCCCAAGCGACCTTGCGTTTCCTTGTGTCTTTCCTTATTCTCTCCCCATTTTCCTCCTCGATTCTCTCTCTTCCACCCTAGGATTCCCCAATTCAGCTCCGCAATTCGAGATTCTCGCCGTTTCTTCAGAGCTCCTGGTCAGTTTGTTAGCACGAGAAGAGGAATTTGCTCTCAAGGTCTCGTGCTCTTTGCTTTAATTTTTCTTTTTTTGAAATTGAAGTTTACACCAGTATAATTGTGGAAATTGCAATTCAATTGTCCACTGTTCAGGATAATTTCGAGTTTTGATTTGTATGCATGTGCTGTTTCTTATATCTGGGGGTCTCCTAGTTTACTGAACTGTTGAATTTCTTGTTTGAAGTTGAATGATAATTGTAGGTATAATATTTTACAAATTTTCTATTTCATATGCATGCACGCTCTTCATATGTATCCTGGGTATTATTTGTTGTGTGTGGTGGTGTTAGATGGATGGAAATTTAAAAGTTTTTAGTTGGTGTTCTTGATAGGTTGTTTTGGGGACGGAGACTTGTTATTTATGTGAGTGATTGAATTGTTAGGTGTAGGTTGGAGCATATCTTGGGAGTATAAACTTAAAGAGTTGAAAACGCACTGGACTTTGTGTTCTTTCCGTGGTCAAGGAAGGTAAGTTCTTAAGGTTTGGTTGTAGGGGGAAGTTCTAAACTATGATTTGTCTTATCCATCTTTTCAGTTTATTTCAATCCTAAGTGGAGTTAAATAGCTCATTATCTGGATAAGAATCTGAGGTTCTATTGCCAGATTAGATTTTTCTTTATGATGGATCTTTATTTATTACTGAAATGCATGATATATTTGCTGCTTATTTTTTTGTCTGTCTAATTGAAGTAACCAACATTTGGTGCGCAATGAGATCAGGGTATGTTTGAACAATTTACATCCATCTCAAATTTGAAAGGATCAGAATCTGTTGATATTTGATGTCTTCTATAGGGTAGGGGTTTCCATTAGCAGCGAGTGAGTGATTCCCAATGTAGACTATTTTAATGTGCTTCAAAGCAAGAAAAGAAAATTATGGGGACAATTAGCTCAATCTTTGACAATTGACATTTAACTTCTGCTAGGAGCTTCAAATGGAATGACTGATCTTTGTTTAGTTTGATGGATGAACTTATAAAGTAAATTGGTTTTGACCCATTTAGCTCCATTCCTTCGTTGGTACTAACTTCATGGACTGTGTACTCGCAATTGTTTGAATTGTAGTGTTTACTCTCTGAGATACTAATGTTGTTGAGAATCTTGATATTAGCTAGGATGAATGGTTTGCAAAGACAGTACGCTATCAATCAGATCTTCATTTTTATTAAGAAAAGTGGCGTTGGAGAGGGTGGAGTCGAGTGAAAAAAATCATATGGATGATGGGGGTTTGACTATTTCTGAATCTCATTTTTTTGCTATCATTCCTAATGTTTTTGTATTGGGGCTTCTCTTGATTTTTCAACTTTTTTAAAAAAAATAAATATCTTCTTAGCTTTCACAATTTTTATTTGTTTATTTATTATTTTACCATCTCTCCACTTTTCCATTGTTTTCTCACCTCTTTATTGATGACTCCGCACAGCGATTCATGTAAACCGATCTCAAATAATTTTAAGAGATACTCCCTCCGTCCCAACTCACTTGACACTTATTTCCATTTTGGTCCGTCCCAACTCACTTGACACTTCCCAAAATAGCCTACTTTTTATAATTTTATATTCACTCTACCCCACCACTCATTCTCTCTCTTCATTTTCCACCACTCAATTCATTCAACCAATACTACTATTTACCCCACTCATTCTCTCTCTTCATTTTCTACCACACATTTTCCTTATTTTATTCGTTTTTCTTAGTTGTTGTGCCCACCTCTTGGGTGTCAAGTGAGGTGGGACGGAGGGAGTAGTTCCAATAAAAGGAACAAGGACCAGTAGAAAAAAAGGGAAAATATGGAGAAGAAGAGGAGGAATTCTCCTTTCTATTTACATCCACACGATTTCTATTCTTGAGATTGAAATTTAAAGAACCGAGAATTCTCAATTCTCTGCAGCGTCTAGATGAGAAAATTATTTCAGAGCTTTTAGTTTAATGTTTTTATTCGGTGGACATGGTTATTGGCAAGAACTTACTGAATCCATCGTTTGGGCTCATAAAAACTTAAAAGTTGCTTCTGCTACTCAGTCGAGAGCCTTAATCATTGTACAAGGACATGCTGTAGGAGTAACCCATTCCCTTATGGGTGGAATTTCCCTATTAAGTCTTTGTTGTTGTTAAACTAAAAATTCTGACATGTTATGGTGGGTTTTGACCGATGATGCAATGATGGCATAATTGTCAGATACGTAGTTTTATGCTTGGTGCTCCATTCTTGGACTGTGGCTCTTTTCTCAAATTGGAAAAAATATATCAGTTAAACTTAATGGTGAAGGTACTAAGACTGTGGTATAAGACGTTTTATAGGCAATGTATGGGTAAAGTCTGGGGAAGTTATGCAAGATTTGTGCATAACTACTGCCTGTGCAACTTGCAATTACTATATAAAATATTCCAATATATTTTGACTTTGTAATTTTCACTTTACAAGCACCGTACATATCTAGCTTTGTAAAACCCTATGTATTGGATTCTACCATACATGTTGTTGCCTGATTAGGCATAAAATTACATCGCTGTATATTTTTGAATTTTTGATTTTTTTTAATGGATTACACAGTTATATTCTTGGTGTGTGTTCTCACCCTCGTCGACCATACGGAAATAATTGGTCTTTGTTTCTTTTTGGCTCAACTATCAGGTCCTAATCAGTTAAGAGCAAGTTTCACAATGGATGGCCCTTTTGTGGATAAGGAAATACTGCATTTAGAAGGTAGTAATTGCAGCGATCATGCTCAGAATCCATGCATATGGTCATCCCCAGAAGGAGGGAAAGAAATTGCCATCGGCAAGCAAATATTTTGTAACAGAGCGGTTAACATGAAAAGTGTTGTCGCTGTTGGTTTTGACATGGATTACACTCTGGCACAGTATAAGCCTGAGACTTTTGAAGCGCTTGCCTATGGAGGCACAGTTAGAAAGCTAGTGTATGATTTGGGATATCCTGAAGAGGTTTGTTTACATTTTTAGTTACTGCGCAACTGTGATAGAAAATGTTTATACTTGTGTATTTGCGCAATACATTTATACGTATATGCACATAGTCAATACCGTTCCCACTTTACTTTTCAAATATCATCAACTTATTATAGTGGAATATGTGATAGTATTGTGGTCATTTTAATTGTTAGCGAGGATTCTCATGATTTCTGTTTTGTCAAAAGAAACAAAATGAGAGCGTGTAGTTTGTAGAAGCTCTGGTAGAATTTGAAGCATGTATGAAGAGTTTACATAACAATAATTGTTTTCTGCAGTTGCTTAAGTGGTCATTTAACTGGAAGTACATGGTCAGAGGTTTGGTTCTTGACAAGAAGAGAGGCAACATATTGAAGGTTTGTGCTGGTCGAGTAAAGTTGCATAGCATTCTATCATTTTTATCTTAAGTTTGCAAATTATATTTCTTAAGTTGTTTTCTTTTATCATGCAGATGGATAGACACAAATACGTGAAAGTAGCATATCATGGTTTTAAGGAAATGTCGAAGGATGAGAAAGTTGCTACCTATGGTAGTACTTTAATACGAGATGCATTTGATGAGCCTGACTATGCACTCATTGATACCCTCTTCTCATTGGCTGAAGCCTACCTATTTGCTCAATTAGTTGACTTCAAGGACAATAATCCAGGACAAATTCATGCAGAGTAAGAGACTGCTGATATTGAACCTATAACAATCATAAAGTCGTAGAAAATATATTAATTCATTTCCTGTTCTCTTATGTTAGCTGAAGTAGTAGTTGATGCTGTTTTTGTCTTTGGAAAGTGGCAACTATAGTATCGGCATGTTATTTGTTTTCTAATTTTAGTTAGTCTCATTTCGTTGTAGTAGAACTCTTCATGAAAGTTTGTCGTCGAAATTAATTTTTATTTGAAATGCATTTGAGGGCGGTGGAAATTATTATATAATTAATGGAATGGAAGTTAATTTAAGCACTCATCAGTAAAGGATAAAATAATAAATATATCCAGCTGATCCAAGAAGGTAGTTCGAAGAATTATGATACCAAGCTAGCAATTTAGGGTTAAATGTCTTTTTCTATTTATAGACCTACCATTAGATCTCTATGATGCTGATGAGTGAGTTCTATGTATATTTCTAAATGCAGTAAGCTTGAATGATTTCTCTTGACAACAAACCAACTATTGTAATCAGTCGTCACATGCTGAAAATTCCATATGCTCTAGCAGCACATCTGTCAATATTTTGCATGATTATATTTGGTAATGTTCTTTATATTTGATAAATCAATCAATTATCAGGTTGCCGTTGCTCCCTATGTAATGACTAATGACCAAGCTTCTCTATATGTCAATTATTTGTTGTTATAGCTTCTTCCGTGTTTGTCGATCTCCCAACAAGAAGCTGCCAGAAGATCACGTTAGGGGATGGATCAGTAATGCTTGAGCAATAACGGTGGAAAACTAGTAGAATCTGATAACGTTTCTGTATGAATATGCTGAAAGCATAATGCCGTTTTTGGATTTAAGACAACTGTCAGAGAATTAAGTCATTAGATTGCTATACGTTATGGGACAACATTTTTTTCGAGGTCAAAGGGATTTTGTATTCAATATATATTTATAATAATAGTTTGATATGCCGTTTTAAATTCCTTTTCCACATGTATCGAAAATTGTGGATGCTAATCTGGGAACTCAAAATTGCTAGTCTAGGTGTCACTAGAATTTTTTTGGTTAATGTTTTAGGGCTTTTAAAATGGATATGATTTAGTTGTTTCTATAATATGGATAAGATTATTTGAGTCCCTTCCCTCTCACTACTCGTTTTAATCTCTTAATCTAATGTTCGCATAAAAGATATATTTTGCTACTGTAGCTGCCTCACGCAATAGAATATCACAATCTTGTCACGAACGGCCTTCATCATTTCCTGACCAAGAATTACCTTATTGTAGTTGTTTTTGGATGTTGTGCTTGTATACGTATAATATCTTCATATCAGCTAATGCACGATTGCAAGGTGATCCTGGGTGAGAGTGCAACAACTCAACATAGACTCGTAGTGCCTGATATTCAAAGTAGAAGATATTCAAGGAAGAGAAGACCACAAGTAGAGCCGATAATGAAGTGGTGGAAGCTTCAATAAGATGGCCACTACCGGAATTTGGTCCGGTAGCATGGAAATGGACACAGACTCGACTGGGCTAAGATGGAGCATACTATAAAAGAGGTGGCGAAAGAAGTCCTAGGAGAATCTGAAGGGAGCATGCCACTAGGTAAGGAAATATCTTGGTAGAACAAGGAAGTGAGGCAAGCCATAAAGAACAAAACGAGGATGCAATAAATTATTGGAGAAATGTAGGAACAATGGGGATAAAGAGAAGCAAAAACAACGACACGAGACACAAGATCAAAGGTAAACTAGGAGCTTTATGCCAAATCGGATACAAAAGAAAGGGGAAAAGACATCTCTAGAGTTGCTTGTATGAGTTATATGAAGGCGCGTGATATTGAGAGGATTAAATGCGTGAAGAATGCAAACCAAAGAGTTCTTAGATGGACGTCGCACTTTCATACCTCGCTTAATGTCGATTCAGAGCAAAAAAATGGAGATTTATATATCCCTCAGACTATGGTTGAGTGAAAATTTATATGGATAATGCAAAAGGGTGAAGGACTGAACAAAGCAGTAGGGTGTGTAGGGCCTGATGCGATACATATTGAGGTTTGGAGGTGCTTTGGGGAGGGAGGAATCAAATGGTTAACCACACTTTTCAGTACCATAAAGAGAAGTGACAGAATATTATTGAAGTGGAGGAAAAGTACTATAATCCCTTTGCTTAGGAACACCGTTTTTGTCCAAGATTATGCCAACTATCGGGCAATGAAAATAATGAGTCATACTATGAAATTTTGGGGACAACATGATTGAACAAAGACTAAAGAGAAGTGTGAAGATCTCTGAGAACCAAATTATTTATGTTAGAAAGATATTATGGAGGCAATTATGTTATGAGACACATAATGGGGAACCATCTCGATCGGGATATAAGTATGATTTACATATGGGTTTCATTAATTTGGAGAAGGCATATGATAACGTACCAAGACAAGTACACAAGTACGTTGGTGGTTTTATCAAAGAAAGATGTCGAAAAATATATTGACGTCATTAAGGACATGTATGAGGGTTTAAGTATATGTGTGCATACTAGTGTTGAGAAGATAAAAGAGTTCGCTAGTATGATTGGAGTGTGTCATGGATTTGCACATAGTCATTTTCTCTTGCTATAATCATGGACGAATTAATGAGGTGAGTTCAAGACGATATACCTTGGTGATATCGCAGATGATATGGTGTTGATTGATGAGACAACAGAAGGTGCTGAAGGTAAGTTGAAATTGTGAGACAAACTTTTGAATCTTGAGATTTTAGCTATAGAAGAAGCAAGATTTGGAGTGTAAGTTTAGCAGGGTTGGAGGTAGGGAGATCACCTTAGATGGAAATGCTATCTTGGATCTATTATCCAAAAAGATTAAGAATAGGATCGAGATGTGGCTCATCGAATCAAAGCGGGCGGGTTAAAGTCGAAGAGTGCGGTTTCTATATTTGATGTAGCACGAGGAGAGGCTCGACATACAACCGAAAGGAATAAAAAAAGGAGTAGCACGGTCGGGTAGCTCTTTGAGCACGACCATGGAAAAGATGGTTGATGTTTTGGTGGCTACGGCTTTATTGGAATATGCCCATTACTCATGCTAGGAGAAGGATTATTAGGATTCTTTAGGCTTTTTATTTTATTCTTGTTTCCTTTTTCTTGATTATTGATTCTTTAGGCTTTACGTTTTCTTTTGTTTCCTTTTCTTTTCCTTTTATTTTTCCTTTTAATTTAGTACTTTTTTTTATTAGACTAGGGGTGGTTTCGTCAATAGGATTTTAATTAGATCATTAGGATTTCTTTCTTTCTAGGGTTTTAGTTAGCAGTATAAATAGTTTGTTAGGGGTTTTGTATTATAGAGACTTTGATAAGTTAATAAAATTTATATTTGCCGTCGTGCATATTTGAGTTTAAACCCTGAAGCCTATTGGCTTGTTCAAATCCTAATACCGTTATTGGTTTAGGTCGATAATCTCTGTGGTAGATTATTCGTTTGTTGGTGCTCCGCTGCGTCAATATAATCCTGGCATGCCTCTTAGGTTTAGAAAAAAATGTACCACAGTAAATGACACGTTGATAAGATGAATGTGGCAGTGTATGCTACACTGGATGTGTGGTCATACAACAAAAGTTGGTTAAAGAATGCGGTTATTATGAACAAAGTAGGAGTTGCGTCTATTAAAGATATTAAAGATAAGATGAAGGGAATTACCTAAGGTGGTGTGGCCATGTGAGACGGGGACCAAGGGATGGACGGGTTAGGAGGCTTGAAGAGTGGAGAACTGATAAGATGGTAAGGAGTTGGGGAAGGCAAAAAAAAAACACGAATAAGAGTGATTGAAAGCGATATGGGTCTACTTGGATATGAAGAGGGCGAAGTGCACGAAAAAATCCATTCGATGATGGGGTCTGTTTACATTAATTTTTTTATTTCTATTATTTACACTCCCTTCGTCTTATTGATAAAGACTTTGGAGGGGACACAACGATTTTATAGGAATAAGTGTTTAATATGTTGGTCGAGTAGTGTTGTGAGTATGGAAAGTAGGGTATGCATTATAAGTGGGGGGTAGGGAATAGTGAGTTGTTGCGAGTATGACAAGTAGGTTTCATTGAATAAAGTATATTATAAGTTTCCATTTTCGGGGTGTGTCCTTTTAAGAGGGACACTTAAAATGGCAAAAATAAAACTATTTTGTCTCTTTCCATTTTTTATTTATTTATTTATTTTCTCTTGATTTTATTCACACTTATTTCTTCTTATAAATATATTCTTAGATTTATTTTCTCCCTAGTATTGAAAGTAGGGTATGAATTATAAGTGGGGGTAGCCGGGTAGGGAATAGTATGACAAGTAGGTTTCATTGAATAAAGTGTATTATAAACTTTCCATTTTTGGGGGTGTGTCCATGGATAAAATAAGTCGGAGGGAGTATATATTCTTAGATTTATTCTCTCTTACTGTATGCTCCCTCCGTCCCACTCGAATTAGGACAAATTTCCATTTTGGGTGTCCCATTCGAATTAGGACAACCTAAAAATGGAAATGTTTTATTTAATGGGACCCACATTCACACTCACAACAACTTTTCCACTCATTATTCTCTACCCTACTTTCTCTCTCCTACTTTACTTTTCATACTCACAACACTTACTCCACTAACACTTTTTCCTTAATCCCCGTGCCCAACCCAAAAATCCTAATTCGGGTGCGACGGAGGGAGTATATATATAATGTATATTGTCTTTTTTTAAACCATCTATTCACTTTTTCATTGTTTTCTCATATCTTCTTTGACGAGTCTATGGCGATTTATGTTAGCTGACCCCAAATCATTTGCGATGAAGGCTTTGTTGTTGGTGATGATGAGCTTCATTAGTGCATATCATCATTCCTGTTTATGTTCTTATTTTCTTTTTAAGACATGAAATTTCTTCTGTGCAGATTAGTGTCTGTTCTCTTCTTTGCTTTTGGCTTTCTTAAGTACCAAATATTCTAATTGTACGCTACAAACATGCTTTCAGCTATGCACGCATGTACAAAGATGTTCGAGCTGCAGTGGACTTGTGCCATCGTGATGGAACTTTGAAGCAAATGGTAGCAACAGATCCTAAAAGGTATAGTGAAGTAATACATTTTTAGCATATTCATTCTGTAGCGAAGAAGAGTCACTACTAGTCAAAACCGCTTGAAACTGGCCTTGATGAATTTTGTGTAAGATGTTATTTGGTCTATTTGTGAAGCTGGAAAAGTAAAATACGGGTAGTGTCGAATGCTTACTATTGAATTTATTCCCTGGGATGTGGTATTGGCTATCTTTTTCACTTGTTGCAGCTTACCTACCCTACTACTGCCCACTTGTACTATTTTGTTTCTACCTTACAACATCCTACCCTGTTCAGCTTCATTTTGTTGCTTGTGTTATGCGCTATTGGACGCTTGGAGGTACCTGAATTGTTTTGAGATACCAACATAAAACCTTGTTGTCGGCAGCCTTGCTTTCTTTCCTTTGCACTAAAAAGTAGTCCGAGTCTGATATTTCATTGTTTATTTTTATACCTGAATGACATAATAATAACTGAGAAGAGAACATGAACGGGAAAATATAAAAATATACCCCTGTACTTAGCTTAAGGATTTAGATATACCCTTATACAAGTTAATTGCCATATTAACCCATGTACTCAAGAATAATGTGTGGAAATTCGGCCATCGTTATCTTCCCAGTCCAAAACTTAACAAAAATGCTGATTAGGTGTATGAGTTGGATATTTGAATTAAGACGTGGAAAAATATAGCCCATTTGGAATTTGCTGACTAGGAAGAATTGTTGATGTGGAAATTTTAGGGTATTAAATAGAGTTTATTAAAATAAAAGGGTTGGAATGAAAATATAAAAACCCTAATACTAATACACTCAACCCCACCCCTCTTTCTTCTCTCAACTCACCACTCTCTGCAAATACATTCCACACCTAACCCCACCCGTTCCATTCTCAGCCGCCACCTCTCTCATCTTCAAACCCACCCCTCACCCTTCTTCATCCTACTCATCCTCCCTTTCCTACCACCCCTTTACTCCCCGTCACCGATAGGCCCTTCCCTCGTCCTCGCCTGCCATCTCCCCGTCAACCTCTCCTCCTTCCGCCGACAACCCATTCCGTCTTCCCCGACTATTTGTTTCATCCTCACATCTTCCGCCTCCAAGATCCAATCAACTCCAGTTCCGACTACTTCCTCTCCACCGGCGACATCTAAGCCCACCCCATCTCTTCTTCTCCTCATATCTATTTCAAATCTAACCCAACTGGGTTTTCTATTTTTCAAATTTACAGTATTTCTTTTTGCTTTTTACGAACTGGGTTCGAAGTAAAATTTATTTTTTTAGATCTATTCCAACTGAGTTCAAAGTTTAGATGATAATTTTAGGAGATTTTCATAATGGGATTTTAAAATCTGTGTTGGTTCCTAATTTCTCTTATTATGTCATTTTGTTCAATTGATTTTTCAAATTCCACAAGGATGCGGTTTGGTTCTTGTAGTGGTGTTGATTATTGTTAATTTTGGTAGTGTTGATTTTGGTGGTGATGGTTGTGATGGTGGTGGATGGTTGTAGACAGTGGTGGATGGTGGTAGACAGTGGCGGGATAGGTGGTCTAATTTACGTTGCTTTTACAGATTTGAGGAACAACATTTTTCATGAATCCTTTCATTTAACAACCTAATAACGAAATTTGATTAAAAAAAATTAAAAAATTGGGAGGAAACACAAAGAAGATGAGATCAGAAAAGAGGGGAGGAGGTAAAAACAATTTTCATGAATCCTTTTCATTCTAATCCTTTCATTTTAACAAACTCCATTATATACCCTAAAATTTCCACATCAACAATTCTTCCTAGTCAGCAAATTCCAACTGGGCTAATTTTTTTCCACGTGTCAATTCAAATACCCCTCATACACCTAGTCAGCGTTTATGTTAAGTTTTGGACGGAAAGATGACGGTGGCCTAATTTCCACACATTATTCTTGAGTACAAGGGTTAATATAGCAATTAACTTGTATTAGGGCATATCTGCATCCTTAAGCTAAGTACAGGGGTATATTTCTATATTTTCCCGAACATGAACTAATGAAGAATCGCTTGCCCAAAAAGTAAAGAAGAATGCAAAACCTATCCCTTTATTCTAGCAGTAGCAGAACAGAAACTGTGATCCTGTAATGTAGATAGAGAGGAAAAGGAGGAAAGCGTAAAAAATAACTATATATCAGGCGTGTATCACCGAAATTACACAAATATGAAGTGAAGGTCTATGGAATATAGTGCTATTGAAATTGATGACGTTATTTACAAGACCAACTAGGAATATTGTAGTATTATTAGATCCTCTATTGGGTGCAAAGATTGATTATTGGATCATAAAATATCTGGAGCTTTAAGTGCATTTAGTACCATTCTTTTAGGAGGATTCAAATTATTATTATCCATACTAACTGTTTATGATTGGCTTGGTTGGCATATAAAAATACCCCCCCCCCCCCCGAAAGGAAAGTCATTGGTATATTTGTTATTACTCCTTATATCATAAATGAATTCCTAGATTTTAATGTTTCGTTTATTGCTAATAATAAAAACATTAAGATGTAAGTGAGTTTCACCATACATGAGTGACTCAACTGCTTTGGGTGATACCACTTTTCATTAATACATATATGAGCATATATTTGACCTGTAGATGAAATATCTTGTTTAGAAAAAGTTCCCTATGGTGTGTTTGATATCAAGATATACATGGCTGGGGGATTCTGCTGTCTATTGCAGTGCTTGGTAGACAACAAACTTGGAGAGCATAGATGTGTCTCGTCATGTCTTTGAGGGGATAGATTGTTATGCAAAGTTCTTGCCAGTTGCTCTTTGATCTCTTAGTGCCTTCCTGTTACTTTTAGCTTCTTGTAAAGCTGGCAAGTTTAAAAGCAGGACACATGTTCATATAGGAGAACTTCAACTTGTTTGAATTCATTGACGTGCAGTGCCACGGAGGTCACGTGGCATTATTGTGTCTATGGGTATGCATGTGGAAGAACAATTGTTACTTGTGGCCTCTGGCATCCAGGTTACACGACATGAGGTTACTGGGGCAGGTCTGTCAGATCTTCCGCGGTAGCTTTTCAGATCTGTTGTATGAATGACAGGTGATGCATCTGACATTATAAGTTGAGCAGTTGCCTTACAAGATGTTTTCTACTCTGAGTCTCCTGTGACTGCCAAGTGGTCAAGAGCTGAAATCACATGTACTCCTTTGAATTCTAGCTGATCCCTGTTTTTGCCATGATGTTTGATCAATGACGGTTTTGGAGTATAAACCCTATCTTCTTGTTTTAGTTACTTGCATAGTATAGAGGTGTAATCTTTAGGGATTCTTTTCTTTCTATTATGGCAACTGAAGGCCTATTATTAGTGATGAGTGAACTGCCACAGCTAATGATGAGAGTCTGACATATTAGCATGCAAATAAAGCTGATAATCATTCCATGCTATATTCAATTTTATGGCCGGTGTATCTGTCGGTAGTAGTACAAAAGCTCACACATTTGGGATTGTTTATTTGATATTTTCTTGTTGATTTTGGTGTTTGATGGTATATCAGGTATATTAATGAGGACAACTCAATAGCCCCGATGCTCAAAATGCTTAGAGCTTCTGGTCGCGCAACATTCTTGGTGACAAATAGGTAACTCTTACTCTCTAAGTTGTTTTTGATTCGTTCATGAGAGGTAGTTATGAATAAGAAAATCTACCTTGAATATGTTTTTAGTCCCTACAGGTTTAATTAAGATTTTTTGTCTCTACGTTAGGCTATAATAGTTACTCCCTCCCGTTCAAAAATAAGAGTCCATTGTTCCTTCTCTGGGCTGTTCAGAGAATATTAGGATCCGATCAGAAAGTAAGCTTTGCTTTGTTTTAAAACTATGTGCAAAAAGTAACATGACATATATTTGTGAACTGAGGGAGCTTAAAATTGTAAAAATGCTTCAGTCTTTTAGGCCGTGTTAAGCCGCCACTCCTGCAATCATATTTTTATTTTATTTTTACAGATGAAAATCTGTGTCCCATATTTTTGCACACACACACACAAAATTAATGCTTGACCGGTATTTTGATATGTTGAAATATAAAAATATGGAAAGACTGCAACAAAAAAAAAAGTCACTCAACTCTTCAGTTTTTGTGGATTTGATCACCAAATTCATTTTTTTTGTATCCATCACATCGAACTCATTTTTTATGGATCCGTGGTCACTTTCACTAACCTCGTTAAAATTTTACTGGTATGTAGCCATGTGCACTACATGCGACTGAACTTTTGAGGCAAAATTAGGAACTCAATTCAAATTAAAGGAACACAAATATCCCAGGCTCTAAGTGCAAAATAAAAAGTAAAAGGTGTTAATAAAACCAAATTAAAAAGTCCTTATGGTTAACACCCTAATTCGTTCACCTCCCCTCCTCATATCGTCTTAATCCATCCCGACTGAAACCAGATCCCGACTGGAGTACGGCCTCGTACCCATCTTCAATAGATCTTTGGTTCAATTCTTCACTCTCAGCCTACCGATCACTCACATCATCAGAAAAATCAAAGGAAAGACAAACCCAGCAAAAAATAAATAAACAAATAAACCAAATCCAACTCAAGTAAATGAAAAACCCATCAAAAATATTGACTAATAAACCCAACCTAGATCATGTAAATTGCCAAAATCATAAACCCTTTACTCTCTTACAGGTAAAAGCGATTTCCAAAAATCAAGATCAGATTTTGGTGCTCCAACAATACTTGTAGCCCATTAAATCAACATGATGAGGGGACTTAATTTTTAGGATCATTTGTTGTTGATTAGAAGATTAATTGTTGAATTTGAGTGTGATTGTGGTCGATGATGGGAGGAATCGACTATTGGATGTAGATCCAAATTTCCTGCACAATTAGCAAGTTCGGAATGTTGAATCAGCTTGTTAGCGCACATCGGAGTCCATTCTCTGTGGTGGTGGTGGTTCCGGTTTTGAGAGTATGAGGATGGTGGGGGTGGAGCGGTTGGCGCAGGGGTGGGGGGAGATGTTGGGTAATTGAAATTGGGGCTGGTTCTTGGGGGAAAGATAGAGAGGGGAGGAGTGTGGAAAGAGAGGTGGGAGAAAGACGGCGGATTTAGAGATGGAACTGAAGAATTCTGCCGGAGTATTGTTTGGGGTGACTGAGTTGCGTGGGAGGAGGGGAGAGGGAAGGGAAGAGGGAATTTTTAAAAATCAAACCTTGAAGTTTTCGGATTTAAATAAATAGTCCTTCTCAAATCAATATAACTCACCTATTAGTTTATTGCTTTACAAATACAACCTTTTTCTTTTATTTTATTTAAATTTTCAGCCTAACATAGTTAGTGATAGTGATCACAAATAAAATAATAATAATTAAGTTAGTGATAGTGATCACAAATAAAAAATAATAATTAAGTTGGATGTGTTGGATACAAAAAAAAATATTGAATTCGATGATCAAATCCACAAAAACCGAAGAGTTGGGTGACTTTATTTTGCATTTTTCCTAAGAATAAAATACTTTAGTGTTTTGATGTGTTGAAATTCTTAAAGCTGTTCTGAAATGGCATGAAATCTACCTGATAAAGATTCCAAGCACAAGCATCAGAATCGGTGACTTTTAAAATGAAAGCAGAGTGTTGAGAGAACAGGAGATGTGAATTTCATATCTGACTTGGATTATAGTTACTCGAAATGTCAATGTTTTTCACATAGCAGTGAATCAAGTTCATTTGATTTAGGGTAATTTATTTTCGTTCAGTTGAAATTGAGTAGAACATTCCAGGACAACTCTTACTGTATCATGTTATCTTCTCGAGTGCTACTGTACATGTTATGACGAGACATTGTAGTTTTCTATGATGCTCGGACTCTTCATTTCACCCCGCCGCACCCGTGTCGGATCTTGTAGGCGAGTCCAACACATGCCCATTTTACACTACATCTAGTGTAAAATATTTTTTTTTCCCCGAACCCGACACTGGTACGCACCCGTATCTGATACTCCTAGGCGAGTCCGAGTTACAACTAGTTTTCCATTCTTGCAATTTTTGTAACTCCACCTCTTTGTTCTAAAAATGATTTTGTTTCTATTTACAGTTAACTTAACTATACTTTGTGAATTGCATATCTGATACTCTTTCATCTCGTCGATTTGGAGAATATTCATACACGTAAGCTTTGTTATATATGACAAACAAATGATAACATAGAATTATTTCATCTGATGCAGCCTCTGGGACTATACAAATGTTGTAATGAACTTTCTCTGTGGCCCTCACACTTCTGAGAGCAGTTCCTCTTTGAGTTTTGATTGGCTTAAATACTTTGATGTTGTCATCACTGGCAGGTACTCTTCTTCCCTTTTATATCTTCACAGTATCTGTTTTTTGCTTTTTACTATTTGTGACTTGTTAAGGATTTTGGAAACTTCAATTCCATAGCATGAAAAAATGAATTCAAGCTTCTAATTCCAATTCAATTGTTTGGATACAAAAAATGAAAAAAATGGAATGGAAACTGAGCTGGCATTTGAAATCCAGTTATGCTAAATGAATCCCATACTAGGCGGAGAGAAATCCACACTTTAGATTTGAAACGGCCTCTGCACAGCAGTCAATTAGCATCCATCATCTCCCTTTTCATGTCCCACTCTCGCCATTGATGACTCTCCAATTGGTGTCACCGATGCTTGTTTTATTACTATCGGCGGTGCTTATCTTGCCTTCTCTGGTTCCATTCTCGTTGAGCCTGTTCATAGCTGCCGCCGGTGCTTCTGTCGCTGTTGAATCACTCCATCATTGAGTTTATTGTTCAACACCAGTGTATGTCACTGTCGTTGACATTCTATCAAGAAAATAGTCCCTTAACTTCAATATCCGAAAAAAAAAATTGTTCTGGCTAAGTTTGATGTTCTGGTTTTGGGCGTGAGTAATGGATCTTTGGGTGTGACTTATTGTTATTTGGGAGACACATTTTAGGGATAGTTTTGGTGCCAGATTCTCGGATTGGAAGAGAGGTAATTTAGGACTTGGTTTCTTGAAAGATCTTTGTATGAATTCAGCTTCGCATCTAAACATTAGAATATAAATTCGATGTACTCATTTTCTTAAAAATATGTATTCTTATAAAATCATAAATCACAATTCAATTTATCCAAGCGAACCCCAAGTAGTATTGCTGGAAGCACCAAGCAGGAGGTTGATCATGCACTTCCTCTTCCGCTAAATCATTTATATATCACATCACATTCTTACTTCCATTGTTGTGTAGGAACTTTTTTCAACTCTTACGAGCTGGCGAAGATACTTGCGAATTCATTGATGGGGGAACTAAATTCTCTGGCAAAGATTCAACTGATTGATGTTTTTGTTTTGCACGAATTTACGCCTTACGGACTTAGTGAGCTGTGGCCGTATTTATTGGGCTTTTGTAATTTATATCGCTATTTCCTTGATCGTACATCCAAACCACGGTGTCTCTTCACATCTATCCTCCATTAACTAGATCTTGATGGTGCTCTGTCCTTCTAGGGATCAATCTAGAACCACCGTCCCTCTCACATCATAACTTGTTTTTAGGGATACTCATAGTGCACAATCAACCCATCCGCCTTTATGGCTATAGTTCTTATGGAAGCTCAATTGCAGGGGTATGATACTTTTTGGAGCTGTTGGGCTCTCTATGATTGGAAATAATATTGGTGATCTCGTAAGGAGAGATGAATAGATGGCAATACTGTTTATATTTTTTATGAAGACTAGAATGTGACCCCAAACTCCTCACTTCACAACCCCTAACCAAAAAGGATAAATAAAAAATGGAGAAAAAGATTCAGTTTTCCCTGTGGTTAGTCGAGAATACAACTGAGATGATAGTTTCAAATAGGCAAGTGATCATATAAGCTGGTGACGTGAACATGGGGATATTCCATTGAAGATTATGGCGGTTGACAGTTATGTTTACTGGTTAATTATGATAGTTGCGAACTTTATATGGCCTGGACTTCTTGTTGTCTCTTATGCAACGCAAATCCCTTAATGATTTTGTTTTTGAGAATTGGTAGTGTTTGTATATTTGAGAAAAATTATGTAGTCATATTGGGAAAGATCATAGGATGACGGATGACCTCAACAAAATCGTAGTCAGATTTTGTCTTGAATAAAGCGGAATTCTGCGATGTTGGTAAGAATTGCAACAAGATTCTATCTTTATATTACACTAAAGCTCAGTGAAAGAAAGGAGATATATACTTGTTGGTTTTCGAACGTGAAGATTGTTAGCCGTTGCATGTCTTATGTTTTTTATATCGGGTATAAGGAGTCATGATTATACAGACTTCTAAGCTACCATAAAGGTACAATCGGATGGTGGTGGTTGCTTTTATCAAAAAGGGACAGTTGGATGGAGGTGGTTGCTGAGGGCAGAAAGTTATACTCCCTCCGTCCCAAAATGATCTTCCTACTTGTCATTTCTCATTTTCCCAAAAAGTTCTTCTTGTTTCTACATTTTGGCCTTAAAAGTGCATAAACAAAACATGGATAGTGAAGCAAGTGTTCATATCCTTAAAAAGTTTGAATAGTCAAATGAGAAGATCATTTTGCGACGGAGGGAGTATTTAGGTATATGCCACTAAGATTTCAAACTTCATGAAAAGCGCGTTCGACATTTGAAAATTAACTTTTCTGTTCTTGGAGGTGCTTAGTTTTATTGTTTATTGTTGAGTTAGAATACAATGTTGTGAGGAAACATTGTATTTGGATGTTTTGGGATGTTAGCATAATTACTTTTGTAGCAAGTTTTGAATTGAATGGAGGAAAAGATGGTAACATTTGGTTTTACCGAATCTAAGGATGGCAATTTGTAAAGTTCAAAAATGGAGCTGCTGATTTCATTTTTTCTGTGCTCATAAATGTTTTGATCCGAAAGGTCAATGATAAAAATGTATGTTTATGCAGTGCGAAACCAGGCTTCTTTCACGATGAAAATCGTGCTAGTCTTTTCGAGGTTGATGCCGAATCAGGGATGCTTCATAATACTGATAATGGTAGTCCTATGGCTCAGGTTTGTGGGCAGATCTGTTAGTTCTTTCTGTCTATTTTTTGTTTTTTTTTAACTTCATTGGTCTAACTTCACTTCGATTGCATCTTCAAATAAATAGGTGGGATCTGCTTCAGTGAGACTGCCACAAGGGAACCAGAAAACGTCTCGCAGAGTCTTCCAGGTACAATGTAGCTTATACATCAGAACTCTCAGAAGAGAGCATATTATTACATAATCTTGTTCAGGATTCATGTTCTATAGCTGAACGGGTACTGTTTTGTAATTATTTTACGAGCATACACTGCTGATGTTTTTGGACGTGTTCTCAGGGGGGCAATGTTGGCCATCTGCACAAGCTACTTTCTATTGAGTCAAGCTCACAGGTCAGTGTTGTTGATTCCTTTAATTTTTTATGTACCAACGGAGATAATAATAGGGTAGCTCCAATATCTGCCAGATGTAATCTTCTGTGTGGGCGTTGGGCATATAAATAATTTCTTAACTGCATCCTAGGTCTTAAAGTGTGCACCTCTTATTTATCTGTGTGAACCTTGGGGATATTGTTTACATGGTCATAATGAATAACATTAATTCTAGATGGAGTTGGTTTATAATTGTCTTCTCTCTTTCTCTGTCTTTCTTTTTCCTTTTCCTGAAGTTTTGAAATGTTGCTGATATCTTGTTTGCATCATGTACATTCTTTTCTTTTCTGCATCATGTATTTTAATTTGTCCTTTTGTTCGGGAGTCACAATTGTTAAACTTTCTAGTGGATGACGCAGATAAGTTATTCATTCTCTTTTAGGTTCTTTACGTTGGTGATCACATCTATGGAGATATCTTACGCAGCAAAAAAGTTCTCGGTATGACATTCGCTCTTTCCTTCTAATCAAATTTGTCTTTGGAAACCAACTTCCTCTTCTCTAACATGTGAAATTGTTGGATTTTCAAGAATTGGATTAAGCATTGGACATGTTAGTGTAAAGGTCTATGATCTCTAACTATTGAGTGAGACAGACACTGTTGACGGACTTTTTCTGCGAAATCTCGGTTAGAGCTGAGTTTTACTTGAATGCCTCCCCTGCATGGGCTCATGAATTGCTTTTACCATGAATCTAGTTGAAAAGACACTTTGGTTAGATGCCTAGGCTTAGCAACGTTACTCATGGATCCAAATTTTTTTTTCTCAACCTTGGCTTTGGTTTGATTATACTTGCGCAGGTTGGAGGACGATGCTTGTTGTCCCAGAGCTTGAAAAGGAGGTTGAGTTTCTGTGGAAATTAAGGGACGTACGCAAGGTAATGAGCTATAGATACGTTCAAGTTACTGTAATATAAGCAAATGGCGGTGAGCATTTTTTTAGTACTTTATGTTACTGACTGGGAGCTTATATTCTTTTTCGATGTCCAAAGTTCCAAAACATTTGTATGTATGTAATCTAGTACCATAATTATTTTTAATCTCTGACCATCAGACCCAGCAATAACACAAAACTATATTTGACTTCTTACGACATGTACTAGACAAGGAGATGCAGGTTTCCTGATTTTTACTCCATTGGTTATCATCTCTCTTTGAATGCAAGGCTTTCAAAAACTTCCAGTCACAAAATCTAGACCAAATCTTGTCAGTCTGTTATTCTACAATCCTATGAGATTGTATTACTAGCTATCTATGGTTGGTTCTGATTCTGTGTAGGAAGTTTGAGCTCTAATTTTTGTGTTTGTTCCGTCAATTTGATGTGCTTCTAAGGTGCAAAAATAATTGTTGGACTCTTGTTTTCCTTTTTACATTTAACCTATGGGAGCCTTTATGCAGCAACTTCGCTTGCTGAGGAATGAGCGCGATGGTATTGAAGACAAACTGCATCATATAAAGTGGTCTCTGAAGTAAGTATCTGCCAGTTCGTCCACCACATTCTGCATGCTCAAATATAGCAAGTTGGCTCATCTTTAGTCTATAATTGACAATGTCTCTTGCTCTCTTTTACGCTCGATCAAAACAAATTAAAACATTAAATTTCTCTTATGCGGAAAAGCAAAAAGAAAAGTGTACTCTAGTGATTAATTGTCAGTATCATAGAGCACTTCCTATAATATGTTAGCTTTGTTCTTGTTGGGTTTTCATAATGTAGTGTTGTCGTTATCTGCTTGTAGATCTGTACCGGAAAACTCTAAAGAGATGGAAGCGCTATTGTTAGAGCAGGGCAAATTGGAGGTTTGTCAATTATACAATGCAACTTTTCCGTACCTTCTTTTTTCCTTGTTATGCATAAACACTATGGTACTTCTAGGACTTTGATTCTTGAATTATTACAGTTTGCCTCATATGTAGAGATTTTAGCCTGACATCATTGAGCGTGGTTATTGATTTAATAGCCGTGGAAACTATGTTATCACCAAGGTCGTAATTTGAGGTGTGTGTTTTTGACTAAATATTTCCTTTTGATGGATTTGTTTTGTAGTCTGAGAGGGAACATGTTCGGGTGAGCCATCAAAAATCTCAACGGGAATGTCACCAAAAGGTAACTAATTATCCAAAGGATTTTACTGTTCTTTAGTTGGAAACTTATTGTCGTTTTGAGTTCCGTCTACCATTTTTAAGATTTTTGATCGAATGGCATGGTATAGGATTACAATGCAATTCTACTAAAGACAAACTTCAGATTGGTTTTTAAAATAATACTCTCTCTGTCCCTAAACGAATGCCCATTTTCAAGAAAATTTCGCCCCAAAATAAATGTCTTTTTTGAAAAACACCTATCCCTTTTTTTTTTGACCAATTCTTTATAACTAGTCTCTTTATACTTGCAAAACTGAATGTTTGGAAAGTGGATTACAAGAATATTTATGAATCTTTGCCATTAAATTGTATAAAAAGTAGAGACTTTCAGAATGTCCCTTAAAATGAAATTTGGACATTCATTAAGGAGGGATGGAAGGAGTAACAATGATATAAGCTGAATGCTTTATATATAGTGTCTTTTATGTAGTTTGATATTTTTGGGATTGTATATACATATGCTTTGGTATCACATACTACCTTATAATTACAGTTTCACGAGGTGTGGGGACAACTGATGAAGACTGGCTATCAAAACTCCCGCTTTGCTCATCAAGTAATGCTCTTTATCTTCAATTTACTTTAATAAAATTAACGATTGAATTTATCATTCCGGGCCTCAATTTGGTTTTTTTTTTTGTTTGCGTTGCAGGTGGAACGCTTTGCCTGCCTTTACACAAGTCAAGTGAGCAATTTAGGCCTCTATTCCCCCGACAAGTACTACAGGCCAAGTGAAGATTTCATGCCCCATGAGATGGATATGCTCGAGTCTTGAAAAACTGTAAAAGCTCAGGCCTTTCTGTTCAACTCTGGGGTTGTCTTTAATGTGTTGTTTGAATGATGAATATTTGCACCTCTTTTGATAAAGACTTGAATCTTTTACAACCAGCTCTAATGTAGAGCAAAGTATTAGTATTTCCCTATCTATTTGTTTTTGTTGTCGTGCGTAACTAAAATAGATGAACTGTTGATTTACCAAAATAAAATACTCCCTCTTTTCCCAAGTGAATGACCATTTTCAGGAAAATTTATGACTTTTTTTCATAAAACTTTGTCCTAAAATGTTTTTTAGCAACAATTTTTCACTATTCATTATATACTTGCAAAATTAGAAGTTTAGAAAATAGATATCAAAATTTTTCGTACACCTTTTTAAATTCTTTTCCAAATGAAAAATAGAATAACTTGCAATTAAGAAGAACCGAGTAAAAGAGCTACTAGTAGTATTTTTGTGATTTTATCGTAAATGTCACCAATATTCTATGCAAGTCAAGAGTTGGGAAATGAGTTTTACCCTTAAAGAAATACTTGAGGATTTTAGGGTTTTTACGTGATAATGATGTGGCATACAGAGACCACGAAAAAACGATCGAATGATTCTTACAGTTGTGGATGCTCCAAGTAAAAAAAATGAAGTAATTTAGTCCTCTCATACCTTTCAGCATAATCAGAGCAAACACTGTTAATTCTCTAACTGAGTTATAGTCATATAGCTTAGCTGAGACAAACTTAACAAGAAGCAGTGCATAACTTGCACCATTTTGGTGTTAAATGGAATCACAAATCACGCGTTTGTGCAAACCTGAGCATTATATTCAATCGCTTCTCGTTCTCATACAAATGACAAGTTACAAACCTGACCTTCCCACGACTTTCAGTCTCTAGAGGGAACCTATAAGACGTACAACAACAGACGTAAGCTAAACTCATTTTCACACTGGTCAAAATCTCAGAACCATCAAAAAAACCCCGCTCCAACATGTTATCTATTTTCCTAACTTCCGACTGAGCTTTGTATAGTTGCAACCCCATTACAAGTTTCTTCTCAAGTGTATCTATCAAGCTCAGTATATATTTCAAATGGAGAAAGGATGGAAAACTGAGGAAGCAATATAAAAAACAAAAAGAAAACAAAAACTGGACTTATCTCTGATCCTCCTCTTGCCTCTCTACATCCTCATTTTCTATAGGTTCCGGGAAAATTTCATTTGATAATCTTCTATCATTTGTCCCACTTCCCTGAGAATGTTCTCTCCCAGAAACTTTTAAGCCACTTGTACCTTCTTTATTCGTTTGGCTCTGAATGTTAGCCCTCTCTGACGAGCTCTGACGCCAACTTCCAAATAAAGCAGCGCTCCACGACCTTCTAGATGAAGATGTTCTTAACCTTGCAGAACTAAAATTCTCTTCCCTCACAACTTTAAAAGGGTTTTCTAACGCCCTAAGAATATGTCTCATTTGAGGCCGTTTTGAAGGCTTGGGATTAAGGCATGATTTTGCAACTATTGCTACAGCCCATACTTCTTCCAGTAAGTCTTCGTCTATGACTAGAGATTGGTCAACTATTTTGGCTACGAGTTCCTTGTCGTCCATGCTGATGAAAGGTAGAGTTTGATCTAACCACTCCTTTGTAGAGTCATCGTCTGATTTGCTTATGCCAAGCTTGCCCGTTACTAGCTCAAGTAAAACCTTCCCGAAACAGTATACATCGTATGAGCAATTTGGAGGTGATGATCCTGTTTATTTAAAAGTTGGTTATCAGTTAGTAACAAGAATATATATAATGGCCAAAAGAATCTAACATCATATAGCAAAATGTTATCAGCATTCGAGCTTTTAGAAATCTAATTACCACAATAAATCCCAATTGTCTTGTCTCTAGTGAACCAAGGTCACTTTGAAGCTATGCTTCATAAAGTTTTTAATAACTGTGTCTATACTAAAAGATGATGTCCCCTTTTTGGAAAGAAATAATGAAGAGTAGGTTTTGGCGGAACTAGTTTCTCCATAAGTTATAAAAAGTCCACTTTTTAATATTAGTCAAACCCTAAACCCTAAACCTAAACCTAAACCTTATAAAAACAGGAGTTTTTATAACTTATGGAGGAACTAGTTTCCCCAGAAAGTGTCCTCGTTTCTTTAAAATTTACAAATTTACCTTTGTTATTTATCATGTTCTTATATGCACTTGCAACTCTAGTACTGTGGATAGTAAGGGGATTCATGTACATGTACACAGCTGATATAGCCCGAAAACCAAATTTCAAATCGCAAACATCTAAAAAAGTCACTCATTGTGGGACAGAGGGAGTAATTTACTTGTTTCATGTAGAAAGCCAATTCAAAATGGAAAAACAGAATGTGTCTACACGCTGTAAGACACTGAAGAAAATTTTATCACAACTAAGAGTTCCACCTACAAATAATTACAATGACTAGACTTTTAAATTTTTAGAAGTTGGACAAAATTAAATAACTACTCCCTCCGTCCCTGATTGACCAAATATTATTGATGTAAATCTAATGATCCCAATAAAATTCTAAAAAATGTTATTGTTAAATCACTTAATGATTTATCAATTACAAATTTAGAATTAATTTTTCTTGTCAAAGTTCACGTGTGTTGACCAGAAAAAGTCAAATGGGGCTTTCGAGACGGAGGGAGTACTATTCTTCAAAAAGTTACTCCAGATGAATACTCATGCTCACCCTTCTCTGCATATGAATATTGTAGTGAAGTGTGACCAAACATTCAATAAGAAAATAGAAGCATTTAGAACCTTCTCTCTCTCTCTCTCTCTCTCTCTCTCAAGTTATTAAGAAACAAGTCAATGAAGAGGACATTCTTGCATCAAAATACAGAAGAGGTTTCAGTTCTTCAATTGCCAACACAAAACCATCATAACATCATCTCATGAATTGAAAACTAATTACCACCCACTAGGAAAAACCAAACAACCGGCACCAAGGAAACATTCAAAAAAAAAACACTTAAAAGAGAACTTTATATCAAAAAAGAGCGGCACGTACCAGAAGTGCCCTGTTCAGAGGTCCTGCATATCAAAAAGGAACACAATGTCACAATATTGTACAAAATTTATAACCGCCTCCGCAAAGGGCAGGTGAACATTCCAATTAACCGAATTTCAGTGTTCACCAGCAGAAACAACATGCCAAAGACAATTGTAATAAACTTCAAGGGACAAAACGAAAAAAGAATAGAGCATGATTAATATTTACATTCATTTAATGTGAAAAATTCTTCCATTAAAATAGATTAAATAGTTGCCAGAAGCACTGGCGGAGCTAGCAAGGGCTCAATGGGGGCAATTGCCCCCATTGGTTTTTTGAAAAATAAAATTATTAGTGCAAAATTTTTAAAATTTTAGGGATTTAGTGCAATTTGTTGTAACTTGCCCCCTTTGAAATAAAAGAAACAATACACTAAAATTTTAATTTGCCCCCATTGAAACTTTGTGCAATTTTTGCCCCCATTGATATAAATTCCTAGCTCCGCCGCTGGCCAGAAGTACACTAATCTCCAAGGGTCAAGATTTAGCTACTGTAGTACCGAAGTGTGAGCTAGATATATGAAAGTATTCAGTTGTGAGGGTACCGAAATTGCTAACTCTGAATACACCAAAACAAAATCAATGTTGCAGAGTGACATCAAATATTTCACATATCAAACAATAAAATAAAAAATGCCAGCTCTTATGATTATACCCTCCCTATTCTGCTGAAATGGTCCTATTTTCTATTTCTGGATGGTTCAATCGAAACCCTTTGTTTCAAGAACTAAATTTATAAATAAATCGAGTTTCCAAGTTCAGTCTTATTACATTTAATTTAAAATCACAATAAAATTCTATGAAAGTAAGGGTGCTTATGGAAATTCATTACATTCCTTGAAATCTTTGACTTTCTTAGGTGGACCTTTGAGTGGAACTGGAAGCATTAGTTAAGAAGCATGCTAATAGACACCAGCACCGTAAAAGGAAAACTCTCTGTTAAAATTTTAAATGATTGAATAATCCCATAGTGCACAAGATTGTGACGAACGAAATCTACACAATCTTTTTTTCGTCTTTTAGTCTTATAGTAGTTTTTAAAGGCTGTGTATGAATTGACACAAGCCGATATATTTAGCAGTAACTGTAAGTCAAATGCAATATTTGGAAGCACAAAATCATATACAAGGCCAGTTCTTACTGTGATCTCCGCAGCAGCCTTGTGAACACATTCTGTTGACTATCCGCTCCTTGAGCACTAATAACTTCACTGAAGCTTCCAAGCCGAACTTCATATTTATCATCAAGAAGGATACTGCTTGCTTGAATATCTCTTTAGCCACAAAGATAGAAGATACAGTTATTATTCGCAGTAAATGAGGGTTTATTGTTCACAAGGAATGCTAACTACAGATTGGAAAAAGTGCATTGCATTTCCTATAACAACCATATCTTTCTAGAAATAAATTTATTTTGATCCCTGTTCCTTGTTTGATCCAATATGAAAATTAAAGCATCACCACAGATTCAACTTGCATACTTATGATTAAGGGGCAGAACTACACATATGATGCAAATAATTGATGGTATGGCTTCCATATGTATACCAGTAAACTCGATGTTCTTTGGGTAACACAATCGGATTTTCATATTTGCTAGAGAAGAGGAAATGGAAAAAATAACATTCCACGTCTCAACTATCCTTGGCCAACAAAAAAAGGCGGAAGACACCTGCTGACAGTTCAAACATGTAATTTACACATCCCCCATAACTTTGAGCAGATATTTATCTTATTCAACAAAAGAGATCCACTTGTCAATGTTTCCCAAAAATCAACCCACAGAGTGATCAACATGGGTAACCCAAGGGTCACGTTTATAATCAAGTATCTTATATTGTCCACCACGAATGCACAACACTTCATTTGATGGACTTAATTCTAAAGTAGATGTGCAAAGACTCGAACCAATTTAGAATTTTGGAGCACTAGGAAAGAAGTTATTTTCCTACCACTGACACAGAGAGAATATATGCTACATTTGCTAAAAAAATAAGGAGGCTATATCTCGATGAAGCGGAAAACGAGTAATTTATGTTAGCTAAAAAGCAGTATTTACATAAGGTCTAGTCAACAAGCTTTTGTGAAATAAACAGTTCCAAATACGAAAAATTTGTCAGCATCATTAAGGAAAGCATGTTAACAACTCAAAAGAGTATTCCCAGTACCTGTGGACAAGGGGAGGGTTACACTCATGATGCAGATACGATAAACCTTCAGCAGCGCCTATAGCAATTTTCAATCTTGTAATCCAATCCAGAGACTGAAGACTGTCATCTTCTGAATCACTAACCTTGTACAAGGAATTCGAGAGATCTCCATTCGGCATATACTTGTAAACTAGGAGCTTATCATTCTCATGCTCGAGGCAGTGCCCCAAGAAAGGAACCAGTCTAGTCTGCGTAGCCTTGCTAAAAAAATCCAACTCCGTAAGGTAAGAATCTTTTCTAGATGAGCGCAAATCAACTCTCTTGATAACTACAGCCAACCCACCTTCTAATCTTCCCCAGAATAGATCTCCACTGTGCCCATGTTTGATAAGGTTTGTATCATTGAAACCACTTGTCGCATGCAACATCTGCTCATATGTGAAAGAATCTACCACACTTGATAAATTTACAGTACCTTTCTGAGCTGGTGGGCTCACGTCTTCTGGAACTGGCCTTACATTTGCAGTCCCCCGTTGGCTCACACTTCTCTTGTTACATGTTTTGACCAGTAAAACCAATACCGTAACCAAAAGCACAATGAATCCAAGCCCACCAAAAACTCCAGCCAATACATATTTCAACCGATTATTTCTCCTTCGTACTGTAGGAAATTGGGGTTGAATCGGACTCGCTGAACCACCGTTAAAAGGTAGGCCCCTCTGAGCATAGAACATTCTGCAATCCTCCAAACTCCTCTGATCTTGGACCCCAATGAAGCAGTTTCTTATGATTATGACACTCCTCCCTGCTGTATTAGAAGCTAAACCTTGAATATAGTTACTAGACAAGTCGATCATACCGAAATTCCCAACTGGATAGGTCAAATTCCCGTAGAACTGATTGTTGGAGATGTTTAACATCACATTGGTGGCATTCAAGAATGTAATAAGGCCTGAAAACTCACCAGTAAAGTTATTACCAGATAGATCAACCTGTTGCAAATACGGTAAATTCCTAAACAAGTTCTGTGGTAATGAACCCCCCAGATCATTACTCTCAATTAACAATGTCCTCAAACTTCTTAAACCTCCTAATTCATCAGGCAACAGCCCCGACAACGAATTGAAGCCAAGATTAAGCTCAATCAACTGAGAAAGGTTACCAAGCTGGGCAGGAACAGAAGCAGAGAGGCTATTGTTGGATAAATTCAAGAACTCAAGACTAGAAAGTAACCCAAAACCAGGAGGAATTGGCCCAGATATGAAATTTGACGACATGTCAAGATTAGTAAGATTTAGAAGAGCTGAAAATGTAGGTGGAATAGATCCAGTCAACGTATTATCCGCAACATCAAGGATAGATAAAGAAAACAACTGGCCCAAACTACTGGGAATAATACCAGTGAGAGAATTTCCTGACAAAATCAAAGAATTAAGCTTATTCATGCCTCCAATGGACTGAGGAATTGTACCAAAAATTGAGCTAGACCTGAGATCAAGCACCTGGAGTGCACCAAGTCGTTGACCGAACCAGTCCGGTATTGACCCTGGCAGCCTAAACCCAGATGAATTAAACGAAACCAAGAATGTGAAATTGGCTAAAGATTCAACAGCAAACTGAGGATTGCGTCGCCCAACCCGAGTGCGCTTCAACCCCGATAAGTTAATCCCAGCAACCCGCCCATTTGCGCAGTCCACACCGGTCCAGTTGGCACACGGATTCAATTTTCTCGGCCAATATCTGGCCCTAATTCCTAATGACGATCGTAGGTCAAACAATGCTGACAGTTCCAACCCAGAACTCACTGACGGCGGCTCCTCCTGAGTCAGAACCGAATTAACAACAAAGAACAGGAGAAAGAAAATCCTGAGTTGAGCCTCCATTACTGAAAACTGACAATGTGGGGCTGAAAAAAAAATGAAATTCTATGGACCCAAGTCATCATCTTGAAGATGAAGTGATACAACACCGCCGCCGCCACCAACGTCGGCGGTGGTGGTGGTTACTTCCGTGCATCCCATTATTCCAGTTTCTCTCTCCCTCTCTCCCTTTTGCTATTCAATAAATGCAAGAAACAGTGCTGGTAGAATGTGTGAGGAAGAAAGTGTAGGTAGCTAGGTTTCCACTTTCCAAAGAGAAGTCCCAACCGCCACAATAAATACGAGAATTTTCGCTATCGGTGTCGCCGGGGATCAATAAATGGGTGTCTGGGTTGAGAACAAGAACACGCAGTGAGTGTGTGTGTGTTAATGTTGGTGTTGTGCTTGTCTCCGGTCGCCTACTTTTCTTTATGGGGGTGTCGTTGACTGGTCCGGCCAGACAAACAGAAATTTGTTACTCCAAAATTGGGCAGTGGCGCATGGCCTGTGTTGCAAGAGGAAGGCTGGATTTCCTTTTCCTTTTTGTTTTAAACAAAAGTTCTGTCCTAAACTACTAAACAAGACTTTTGTCTATACTCCCTCCCTCTAGAAATATAGTCCTATTTAAATTTTTTAATTTTATATAAGTATAGTACAATTTTAAATATTATTATTGATTAACTTTTTTAAGAATAACAATTTTAATATTGTCGTAAGAATAATTGGGGTCTTAATAAAACTATGGTCAATCATAACATTAACATCCAATCAAACGATGTCAACTCATTTTATGATATATCCTCTCTGTCCAGGAATGATAGTCCCATTTTTTTCATTGTTTTTACGAACGAATTTTGAGCAATAACCAGTGTTCTAAAAGACGGTCGCCTGGGCGCGAGTCGGGGGTGGTCCGCCGCGACTTTTGTCAAATCGGCCAAATTAGGCGCTAGGCGGAGCTAGGCGGATCTAGGCGGGCTTGGCGGCTAGGCGGATTAGGCGGATTTAGGCGGGCATAGGCGGGTTTAGGTTGATTCAGTGAAAAAAAAAAAGATTTTTTAATATTTTATCAATATACTACTCCGATCCGGCCATAAATATAAGCAAAAAAACCTAGCTTTACACATTTTAAAAAGTTAGTAAAAAATTGTTCCAAAAAAAAAAATTAGTTAAAGTAGTCGATTGTCTTGATTTTATGACAAAAATATATTAATATTACTAAGATTTCCGCACATTAAAATTACTATGGTTTGAATAACTACATATATATTTATAAAAAAATAATAAAAATGCGTTAATTTCTCGGCCCCGCCTCCGCCTAGGCGTTCTAGGCGCTAGGCGTTGCTCCGCCGCCTAGCGTTTTTTAGAACACTGGCAATAACTAGAGCTATTTTTCATAATTTTAATTAGACCCTAAAAATTGGTATTGATAGTATTTATAATGGTGTATAAATAACAATTTTGAAATTTTCATTAGGATAATTAAAAGTAGCCTTAATTATTGTTCGAAATTCCTTCGTAGTAACAACGAAAAAAGTGGGACTATCATTCTGGGGAACAGAGGGATTATTTTTTTGTAACTTTAGTATTACTCCTCTTTTATTCTTTGTGTCATTCATGGGTGCTAAGGAAAACTAAAATTTGGCTTTAACAAGAGAAAATGATGTTTAGCGCAAACTGAGTGAGACAGAATAATGATATTGCAGATGGTACTAAATGTAAAACGGTTTATGTTGTGACCATTTTTATTTAAGGCTCAACTACTGAAGTTGAATGAAATTTATTGCAGGTTAACTTTAGAAACTAGAGAGTTTGGTTTCATTAAAAACAAGTTGTATGGAACAAGGTTTTGATAACACATATTTTGTGTGTAAAATTTTATACTCCCTCCGTATCAAAATGATCTTCACACTTCTTTCGCCGCTACTACGAAAAGAACTTTGAGCAATAATTAATTTTAGGTTGGTTTAATTATATTAATGAAAATCTAAAACATGTACTTGATAGACCATCAACAATACTATCAATAACAAGTTTTAGATTTTCATTAGGATAATTCAATCAACCTAAAATTATTGCTCAAAGTTCCTTCGTAGTAACAGCGAAAAAAGTGTAATGATCATTTTGGGACGGAGGGAGTAGTTATGTAGCATAAAAAATGACAGGATCTAGGTCAATTTACAGGTGCATTAGCAGTCGTAAGTGGGAAAATTGTGAAGATCATTTTGGGACGGAGTGAGTATTCAACTTCGAAATATATCTATCTAGTACTCTAAAGTTGTTAAAGGTTGCAATGAATTAAAAGCAGAAAAGTAGGCTTGAAGAACAGAAGAAGAAGGTGAATGATTGTGAAGGAGGGGACTTTGAAACTTCAATTTTTTTAGTCTTCCTTCCACAACTAGAAAGCAACTCAAACAAACAGCTTCTTCTGTGAAATGAATATAGTATTATTCAACTTGGAAATATATCCAGTTGACTCTTATTTGTCATTATTTTGTTGTTTATTTCTTGTCAGTATCATTTACTGTGTATATCAACAAGAAATAATAATAATCAAACAGATGATTCATGCATGATTATTTTTTCTGACGATCGACGATTATCTGTCATTATTTTGTTGTCAGCAAGTAATTTGGAAAATTCTTGATTCCCATTAATAGAAAAATGGTTGGAGTATTCCTTCCAATATTAGTAGTTTTTGTTGGAACAATTTTCATAACCCCTGAATGTCACGCTCATTTTCAGAATAAGATTGAGGAAAAGATGAAGCGGAAGCGATTAAGAACAATTATCTGTTGAACCCATATGAAGTTGTAGGGAGAAAAAGAAGAAGAAGAAGAAGAAAAATTAAGGGGATGGAGTTCTTCTAAATGATGAGTGTCTTTTCTCTCTAATGTCTCTAGCAATATGAAGATTATTTGGGAGAGAAATATAATGAATGGAGTGATTTCTAGGGTTGATGGAGAACCATTTATATATGAAAACAATAGGCACCTCATTTAGGGACTACACCCTTTCAACCTTTAGTGATGTTAAATTACCACTTTGCCCATCAAAAATAGGTAATATTACATCCAGGAATTCTACACAATATTTACTATTATTTACTACATTTTATATTAACATTATAATCATGATTTTATAAATGGAAGGTCCAAATAACTTGTTTTGCAAGCCATGTTCTAACAATCTCCCACTTGGGTTGCAAAATAAAGTTCTCCATTTAAAACATAAATATAACACGAATGACAACCCTTATGTGCGCACTTTATTGTCATTCATAACAATCTCGTCCATTAGCCATATAAGTATAAGGACTAAAGGGGCAGTCGTTGTAATTGATTCGCAACTAAACCACAATAATCACATATACAAATCCAACTAAATGACATATATCAAAAGTGTAGATGTGTAGCATGGAATCATAATGAATATATACATATTCTTCCAACTAGTCCAACTTAACCAAATGAGATCAAAACTTTAAATAATAGAACTTATTAATGAATCACAACATAAACTCCCACTAAATTAAATGTTATCAAAATTGTTACACCCATATGAGCAACATGCTCGTGAAACACTAAAGATGATAACGATTTAGAAAACGGATCCGATAATTATGGAGTTTGTTCCAATAAGTTGTGTTTCTATTTGTTCCTTTTTGTACTCTTTCTTTACAACAAGATACTTAATGTCTAAATACTTAGACTTTGACAAACTCTTGTTAGAGTACTAGACTACTACCTGATTGTCATAATATATCTTAACGGTCTTTCGACACTATTGGACAAATTGTAGTCCTTTATGCAGCCATATAATTTTAACAAATATCGGAATACCAAATGATCTCAAGATTATCCGATTTAAATAGGCATGTAGTTCTTAGTGTTTTGAAAAATTGCATCACTCTTTTGGCTGCAACCTAATGTTCTTTTCCGGATTGCTTTAGTATCTACCAAGCATCCCAACAGAAAACGCAAGATTTACGCATATATATTAAGCTTTCTTACTATTGATGCAAAGATGGATATTTTCTATATACTTGGACTCAAAATTAACTTTAGGACACTGTTTGAGACTAAGCTTGTCTCCTTTAAAATTAGGGGTGTCAAGTGGTTTATAGTTTTGCATCCTATACCTTTTGTAATACCTTTTCTATATAGGCCTTTTGTTATAATCCCAAAATACTCCGTGAATACTCACAGTGAACTTGGATTCCTTATACAAAAAGATGCCTCACCAAGAATTTTCATTCCAAATAAATTTCTTAGTTTCCTTATTAAGGTTTAAAACATTACTAGCAATCAAATATTACCCACATATAAGACCAAAATTATAATTTTTACTCCCACTGAACTTATGGTATACACAATATTTATCAAGATTCATTTCAAACCAAATGAAAGAATAACTTGATTAAATTCTAAATACCATTAATGAGAAGTTTGCTTAAGTCATAAATGAATTTCTCCATATAGATAGTTTGCTTAATGTCTCCATTAAGAAAAGTTATCTTTAATATCCATTTGATGAGGCTTAAGACACAAATTGCTACTAGTGCCATAATGGTTCTAAAAGAGTTTTTTTTTTTTTTTTTAGAAGATACCGGGAAATGTTTCTTTCTTGATAATTAATGCCTTTCTTATGAGTTGAAAAAATCTTTAGCAACTAGATGGGTCTTATATCTTTCAACATTACTTTTGCGAATCCTTTTAGGTCTTAGAGACCCATTTATAGGTTTCACATCTTTAGGTAATGTAAAAAGATCCCAAAAGTTGTTATCTTTCAAAGATTTCAACTCTTTATATATGGTATTAATCTACTTATGAGAATTAGGACTATTAATGGCTTTATGGTAGATGAATGGCTCATGTCCCACTAAACCTATGTGTCCTTAATTTCTCGGTAAGATACATCTCATAATTATCCGGTATTGCAATCCTTTTTACTCTATTGTATCTCTTTAAGGGCACCGGTTCTTACTAATTCCGAGGTTGTTGAATTTCCTTCTTATGATCAACATTTTCATGTTGTTCAATATTTATAGGGAAACCATATTTGTTTTGAATTGTATGTTCTTCTTGAATATCAAGTACAAAATTTAAAATCCAATTGGAACTTATGGAAGAGGTGAAGAAATGGATGCCTCTTTTTTTCCAAATTCAAAATATTACACCTAATCTCCCACTAAATTCAACATCCTCAAAGAACCTAGCTTTTCTCGTTTGAAAATGTTCAAATTTTTGGGTTGTAAAATTTATATATCCCCTAGATCTCTCGGATTACCTCATGAATAACTACTAACAATCTTATGTCTAACTTGCCCTTAGTAGACTTATAAGGTCTACCCTTATGTTAGACAACCCCATAAATGAAGATGATTTAAGGACGTATTCCTTATTCGTCCCAAAATCATAAAGGGTTTTTATTAGTAGCTTAGAGGGAGCTTTAATGAGAATAAGAGCTGCGGTTTTAATGTATCGCCCATAATGAGTGAGGTAAAAGAAGCACAAAACATGCTTATTATCATTTCCTTAAGGATTTTATCATGTCTCTTGTGTACATCATTCATGGTAGGCGTACCCGGCTTAATGTAGATGGAGACAATCCCACACTCTTCAAAATAGCGAGTAAAAAGGACCTAGACGTTGTTCCCTTTAACAATCATTCCAACCATGATATACTCTATCATGATTGGACCTAATGTTCTTAATAATCTTTCAAAGTTGATTTCCAACTTTGACCTCATAAGATTTGAAAACGTCCATAACTTGAGTCTTTGCATGTAGTAATAAATGCATTCATATTGAGAGTAGTCATTTATAAACGTAATAACTATTGTTGACCTTTCCACGAAGGAATAATGAATGGCCCACAATGTTCATATGTATTAGTTTTAAAGACACTTGATACTCTCGAGAATACTATTCTTTTAATGTTTGTAAATTTTCTTTAAGGCATTTAATGCAAAAGTATTTTCCAAAATATCAAGTTTGTTTAAGATTTTCTTTAACATAAGCTTATCAATTTTCCTCTTGGAAATATGACCCAAATGCCTATGCCTTAATGAAAAATAAAATAAAATTTACTTGATAACTTTTGCTTTCTGGTTTTGGTTTCATTATTAAGGGACACATTTATTGTTTGAATAATGTCAAGTGAAGAAAGAATACTTGATAAAGTACTAGTGCCAACAACCTTTGGAATTAAAATAGAGATCACACTTATTATTAATGAACAAGAGTGACCTTCCTTGTCCAATATTGTGATAAATATCATAATTCTATTTAAATGATGGTACAATAAATATAGTATTTAATACAAAATAATACTTAGTACTTAACAATAATTTAAATGATCCTTATGCCTATAACTCTAACCGGATTCCTAGTTTCCATATAGATGAATTTCTTCATCTTTACTAGGTCTTCGGTAATTAGGCAATCCTACTTGAACATCCTTATGTGATTGGTTGCACCAAAATCCAATCACCATGTAAATGTAGGAACTGAAACCAAATTAGCCTTAATACAATACAAACAAGACCAAATGATATACCTCTCACGCCAAGCGTGAGACTTAGGATAATCGAACTTCATGTTAGTAAGGTCATTGCAAAAGAAACATTTCTTTTCTTTATGATCATGAGATGATCCCTTAAGCTTCTTTTTACTTGCAACCACAGTTTCTTTCCCTCTTCTCTTATTCCATGAGAAAAGGTAGATGCTAAATGAGTACCTTTAGTTCTAAATTATTCTTAACTTATCTTCTTTTTGTGTCATAAGTGAAAGTAATTCATTAATATTTCACTTGTCCTTTTGACATTGATAGGTCACTTCAAAGCAACCAAACCAAGGAAGAAAGATTAAAACTAAATGCACAAGAATATCATCCGATATCCTTAACTTAAGTGCCTTTTAGTTTCGTAAATAGATGAACTATTTCTAAAATGTACTCCCTTAAATTCCCGGTACCCTTTATACCTTATGGAAACAAGTTTCCTCAGGGGTATCAAGGAATGTTTGTAGCATCAATATCCTCGGAGACACCGTCCAAAAGGTCTCCGGGACAATATTCTTTATGATCATTAGGCTTACGCGGTTAGAGCGTGTCACTTCTCAGCACTCAAGCAATAAGAAGAGAAACGGATCCCTTAATGCGAGTTCTATATAGCACAAGATTATAATTATTTGTTTTCCAAGTTTTATAATTAGTCTCACATTGCAACGGTACTCATAGCAGTAATTACAGATGAAGCAATAAATAAATTTGTTGGAATTTTGAGAACAAGAATGAATACAAAACATAAATAAGAAACTACACAATAAATAATGATTAATTATATCAATGAAATCCATCAACAAGACAATCAACATGACATCAAAACTAATCTTTGGATTGCGAGTTGACTCATAAATGATTGCCTTAGGCAACAAGTAATTTGAACTTATATTTTAATAAATACTTAATCTTCTTTTGGGCCGACATAAGTACCTAAGAAAATAACATAATGTTTATTTCACTTGTTACCACATGAATGCCCAAGTTTAGTCAAATGTTAAGATATTCTTTTGAAAATTCAAGCCATTCACATATCAACTTAAACATCCAACACTTTACAATTTTAGGGTTTAAATAACGTAAATCACTTAGGCGACAATATTATTTAAACAATGAATAAAATTGTCAAAGCATATAATTAATCAAGGCCTTAGGGTTTGAAAAAATGTATGTTTTGTTCAAAAGAGAAACAAAATTGTGCAACATCTTTGAAAAAACAAAAAAAACTTGTGAATAGTGTACATGCGCGATCGGGCAACTTATAATACCCGACCGGGCATAACATAAGACCCGACCGGGCAGAACATAAGACCCGACCGGGCTAAAGCCACCGTTTCATGCATGCTTTGCTGCACTTTTCCAAATTTTATCCCAAAAAATGATGAACAGCAAGTAGATCCACATGGTATGCTCTTTACAACATAAAACCATTTTATTTAGGGATAATCTTGCTTTAAAACAATGGAATCAAGTATGTAGATCCACATGGTATGCACTAGACATAAAACCATGTTATGAAGGGATAGTCACACTTGAACCATTGTGTTCATTCAACAAAACTTTTCAAACCATTTTCTTAAATTCAGATGATTATTATCAGTACTCTATGAATGAATTAGAATCCCTAATCAACATCAAAACTTGATGATTCAACAGGAAAAATGAATCGAATAAAGCATAAAAGCTTTCCCGAAAAGAACTCAAACTTAAACCAAAATATAACCAGGCTCTGATACCAATTGTTGGAACAATTTTCATAGCCCATGAATGCCACGCTCATTTTCAGAATAAGTTTGAGGAAAAGATGGAGTTCTTCTAAATGATGAGTGCCTTTTCTCTCTAATGTCTCTAGCAATATGAAGATTATTTGGGAGAGAAATATAATGAATGGAGTGATTTCTAGGGTTGATGGAGAACCCTTTATATATGAAACCAATAGGCACCTCATTTAGGGACTACACCCTTTCAACCTTTAGTGATGTTAAATTACCACTTTGCCCATCAAAAATAGGTGATATTACATCCAGGAATTCTACACAATATTTACTATTATTTACTACACTTTATATTAACATTATAATCATGATTTTATAAATGGAAGGTCCAAATAACTTGTTTTGCAAGCCATGTTCTAACAGTTTTCACTTCTCAGCAACAAAGACAAAGTTAAGCTTTCATTTTCTTGACTCGGTCGCATCTTGGACTGGGAATAACTTGGGCTTATGTCTGAAAGCTAATGTATTCACACTTTTGAATAATGACAGAAACAAAACATGATTAGATATGTCTTACAGATTTCTTTTTCGTGGAACGAAGAAATAATTGTTATTGCAAGCTAGTCACGAGAGGTCGGTCGCAATTCTATTTCATATTAATCAGTTTGTTGCTCAATCTCAACCCGTCTCTGTAGAGTTTAGTATTAGGCTGTGGTTTTAACACTCTGATTTAGATGGAAAGAATGAACAATGAAGTGCAGATTTTATTCATTAGCAACCTTATTCTTATTTGCAGTTATCTAGCACTGAATAGTAAGAGACTTTGGGCCTGCAGAGCCACAGTGACATGAACCATAACATCTGCGATTTCGGCCTTTTATTTAGTTCATAGTTCAGCCCATTGGGCCTTTCATTTTTCAAGAAAGCCCTCAAGTTTACATATATATAATGGCCTATGCTATCCTTGTACATAGTAGAGAAAGAAACAAACAAAAAAAAAAAAACATTTAAAGCAAGACTGTGTAGCTGTTTTCTTTGACAATATATAGAGTGGGTAGAAAATTGTTGGTAAATTAACCTTTAAATGCTACATTTTTCTTTCCTTTTATTTATTTCATTGAACCTTTATAAGTTTTCAATACAACACATGCCTAATCCCAAACTATTAAGGAACGTTCTTTATAAGTAACTGATGAGACCGAGCCTTCTAGGCCGGATGTTCCGCTGTTCAAACCGATGCGACCTAATCCGCCCGAACCGGTCCTGAGCTCTTGGGGCCGAACCGCCGAGGCCCACGGGCAAGCAAGCCCGAGGGCCCGATCTCCCTGATATATATGCCCGAGATGACTCTGCCTCCCGCTATCCTGAGGATCGGAGCCCGTAGTGCCCAGCTGGCACAAACGTACACAAGACGTCGCCTATTCGTACCTGACACACCATAACGGTTGGTGATGGCACCATGCTTCCCTGACAAACACGCCACCTTCCCAGCCACTCTCCTGACCGATCCACTGGGGACTCGCCACGTGTCCATCCAGTACCAGGGCAGTTAGTACCTTGTGCAGGTTTCTTTCTCCTGGTCATATATATACTTCTCTTTGCTCCCATGGGCAAGGTACGTGCTCTATCCTATTCACACACACAAGGTCTTCATTGAACCTTCCACTTAGGTTTTCCTCAGAGATCTTAATCTCACACCCGAGGGCCTAAGCCGGATTCCAACCCGGCCTTGGTCTTAACGGTGTTCTTGTCTGTGTTGTGATCAGGAACAAGAGACAGCTAAATTGGAGTTCTATCTCCATGACCTCAAATTTCAGGATGTCAAGAAAAATGGATGAAAAAAGCTCAATAAAAGAACGGTATAGAACATGTTTAATTTCTGTGGAGAAATGTTTCCCGCAGAAAAGATAAACTTAAACATTCAGTTTTTTTTGGCTTATGAATGTCTTTTCTGAAATTTCAAATAGTCAACATTCTTACATACAAAATACTATGACGTAAAATTTCCACATTAGTAACGGAAAGGAAATAATATTCCATATATATAGAATGGAATCGAAGGGGAGCCTTGGTACACCGGTTAAGGTGTTGCCTTGTGACCTGTAATGCCTTGTGCACCGGGCTGCCCTTTTTTTTTTTTTATATATATGTAATACCCGGCCCTAGGACATTATATTTATTAATTGTAAAACTCTTTTATTTTATCTTGGACTCACAAATTAGGAGTAAGTAGTGGGCTCATGTTGGGCTTTAGTAAATAGAAGTCCAATAGGTTAATGTAACCCTTTTCTTAATAGGAAACTAATAACCCTATTTAAACTAAATACTCTCTCAAATCCCTAGCAGTCTTTATCGCAAAAGAAAAAAAAAACAAAAAAAACAAACAGAGAACGGAATAGGGAGAGGGGCGGCAACAGAGAGAGAGATCGCAGAGAGGGAGACGGCCAAGGGAAAAGAAGAAGAAGAAAAGAGAGAGAGAATGGTCATTCACAAGGTATTCTTGAACCCAATCTTTTCTTCCCCATCTTTGTTAACACAAATCTTTAGAAATCAATAAGAATTGAACCCTAAAGATGAACTAGGGTTGGGCTATGAACTATGAAAGGAGGCAATGGTTATTGTGTGAATTGTGTGTGTGTGTGTGTGTGTGTGTGCTGTTGTGTGAGTGTGTGCGTGTGTGCTGATTTTGTGTGGGTGGGTGTATCAGATTGTATGTGTGTGGGTGTGTATCAGATTGTGGGTGTGTGCATCAGATTTTAGTGTGTGTGGGTGCATCTGAGTGGTGGGTGTACCAGAGTGTGTGTGTATCAGAGTGGTGGGTGTGTCTGTCAGTAGGTGTACTCAGTAAGTGTGTGCAGAAAGTGTGAAATCAGTGTGTGTAAATTGTATAGTGAAATTGAGAGTTGGGGATTGACTAATAAAAACCCTAGGGGTGTTGTAGTCATTCTTAAAGTTATTGGTTAACTAGGAAAGAGGTTATAGATGACTAAACCATGGGGTTAATCGAGTAAAAAGAAGTAAATTGGGACGGAAGTAAAATAGTATTTTTCGCATGTCTAAGGCTAGACTATTTCATGTTTGTAGATTGTCCAAGCGGAGTAAAGCGAGCTAGTTAAACGCAAGGCTAAGGTAAGGGATTACGCTCTTAGTTGTGTATTGATTCTTAATCCTTTGTTAGGATTCCCAATCTCTGTTTTTATAAAGTAAACTATCTGTGTGGCTAGATAGTCTTTTAATAACTATTCCGTTCTGCGAATTATTCCGTCTCTTGTTATCCACTCTATTGATATTGTTATTGTTCAATAGGGGTATCATGTGTATGATTGATTTTGTAACCTTGGTGTCCAAGTAAGATGTGTATCTTTTAAAAAGTGATCAAGTAAAGTTTGTAAAGTTAAGCTTTGTTTTGTAAAAGCTCTTTAAAGTGAAGTTTTGTAATAAGTAAAGTGGTTATAGTTATCCATAATCCCGAAACGGATAAGTGGACCCCTACAGTTATCCATAATCCCGAAACGGATAAGTGGACCCTTACAGTTATCCATAGTTCTAATTTGAACATGTGGACCCCTTTGCGTTGCTTGATGAAGTAACGTAGGTTATCATGATATACCGATTTTGGGTGCGGTCAGTAGAAACCCGAGCCCTGGGTACAGCGCGTGCTTAATCCCTAAATGAAGTAAAGTAAAGAAAAGTAAAGTTTTGTGAAAATGTTGTGTTTTGGAAACTGTCTCTGAAGCCACGTGTTTTCAAGAAATGAATTGTTTTCATCAAGTTAAATGTTTTCAAACTGAGAGTTTGTTTGATCATTGAGTTATCCTTTCGTTGTGAATTCTTGTTATCGTTCCTTTCGGTTATCTCCTCTTAGTACCCGAGGAGATTCCGTATGAACTTGCTGGGCATTGTTCGCTCATTCCTTTCATCCTCATTTTTCCAGGTTATAAGTAAGGATACTAAAGGTCACAAGGAATCGTTGGCGTAGAAGCTGCTTTCGATTGAGGTTAATTAGTAGTTATATGTTTCCGTTATGTTAAGTTGAACGTTATGTTTCCATTGGTTACCATTCTGAGCTAGTGACTTGTACTAGCCGTTATGGGTTTGATTGTTAGTTAAAGTTTGAATTGTGGTTAATAGTAGCCGTTGGGCATTCTGATTTAAGGATTTATTCAAGTTAATGATTATTTAATGGTTGTGGAAAGTAGGGGTGTTACAATATATAGAATGGAATCCATATCCCACCTTGTTGAAAGCAAAAGGGGTCCTCCATGCAGGATGAATCTTGCTAAATTATTATGCAATACAGCCTGGAAAAAAATTCTGTACCTTTTTTATTTTTTTTTTCCGTCCAATTTAATCAGCTGTGGCTCCAAAGTCTAGCCAGATCTTAGGAACAGACTCATACGCTAAAAGGTTATTCGACAGTGATATTCATTATAGTCGAAAGTTGCCAATCATATTCCTTCAAAACTTATCCTTCATTTTCTTGGTTTTGCACCTCAAAAAATAGTTAGTAGTTATGCTAAGGGATGTAGATTAATGCCCAAAACAAGAATGTTAATATTTGAGTCTGTAGACCCTGCTTTGATAACTTATAATCAAGGGTCCGTCTCAGAATACGAGTATGATTTTCTGAGAGGTCCGGCCTCAGAATCTTACACACACCCTGTCCCCAAAAGGAGTCACATTTCTAAAAGAGAAGTACGAGCAAGTAAAACTACATAATCAAAGGTTTCACTCGTCAAAAACGACCCTTTGTGGGACGAAGAGAGTACAAGTACATTTGTCTTTCAAATTTCCAGCTTTTCCGGCTAGTAACTATATATCTGAACACTGACCAAGGTTTATTACCTTATTTAGGATAATAAACCCAGAGGGCTGAGGGCTCAGACAGTTCTTTGACACTTACTCCCTCCATCCCAAAAAAAATAATTCAAATTTGCTCTTGATCAAGAGCAAATTTGAAAAATTAAAATAAAATTAGACATTCATTTTTGGGACGGAGGTAGTAGTTTTTTTCACATGTACTATATTCCATATTGAATTTTTTTGGCCAAAGCTGATTGTGAAGTAAACAAGAGAAGAAAAGCAAAGATCTTGGCAAATGATGAGTCTTCCTTCCAATCATATAGCAATCACTCTTTTAGACTAGAAATGGGAAGAAAGAATACTGCAACTTGTTACAAAAAGGAGGAACACAATAGATAAACAGTCAGAGGTCGATTTTCAAAGTATCTGAAAGAGATAAGAAGAGAGGTCTCTATATTGGAAAAATAAAAAACGACGATAAGGAATCCAATATCAGTAGCTTGATTTATCGCTATGTATCTATCTATCGCCTTTCATAAAGAATCCAATATCAGTAGCTTGATTTATCGCTATGTATCTATCTATCGCCTTTCATAAAGCTTACTTACCCCACACTTATTGTAGATTTTTACACCACCTTTTAACGGGTGAATCCACTAATTTTTATTTTAGAAGAAATATTAAGGTCATTCTTAACATTCCCAGTATCTCTGACTGTAGCAATGGTGTCGTAATCAATAGTAAAAGAATCTATACATTAAGACCACAAATTCAAGTTGGAGTAGTCAGGGCCACAAGAAGAGGCCAGGGAAAGAAATTGTGAGAGAGATAGAACATGAAGATGAATTGGAAGGTGATGTGGAAGATGATAAGGATTCTAAATATCAGTTTGGACCGATTACAACATGCTAGATTAACATCTGCATTTGCGTGATCGATCATGTAAAATTTCAGTTAATACTGGGACAACACTGAATTTCCCCATGGAAATTACGTATTTTTATAAGCATTACTTGTTTGTATATATACTGCTTGTACCATGATAAAATTGCACTAAAACTATTTCTTAGCGACACTTATTTCAGGACTGGCGGTGTGTTTTAATTATGATTTTAGTCCACAGATGGAATAAAAGCGACATTACATGGATTAGTTTGATACGAAACACGCATATGAAACGTCATTTTAGACCTAATCTCTCTGAATAATTATTTTCATGTAATCATAATTGGATTAGTTTAGAAACTGTCAAAAGCATTTTTCATTGTATACTTATCCCAAAATTAATTTGTTTCATTTAACCATAATTGGATTAGTTTTGAAACCGTCAAAAAAGCATTACTCTGTACAAACTTATCCACAAATTGTTTGCCAAGTAGCCATTTTTCAGTCAGGGGAATCGTTTTTCTTATAATCTAAATCATATTTTGCATGATGTACATTTATATCGAACACAATGAGATTTAGGCCAATCAACCTACGAATGCAACGTATTCGTTAGTAAAGATACGGGCAGCGTACTTTTGCATTTGTTATCAAATACTGCAACATACTTTCGTTTTAACTAGCAGCGTCAGAAAACTAACGGGATTGTTGATGTAGCAACCTACCACATCAAATCCACGCCAGCATTGAATTTGAATTTGATGGTGTGTCGAGGATCTGCCCTGGCGTGACGTGGCGGTGGCACGTCACCAGCCCCCTTAGTTGACACCGTAAGTTAAAAAAAGAGGTGTGTTGGACTATTGCATTATTTATAATTTTGGTTTTAGCACATTGCATAAATCACTAATTATTCAGTGAGATTTACAACTGAAATACTACCTCCGGTCACAAATATAAGCAAAAGTAACTAAAATCACACTTATTAAGAAAGTAGTTAAATTTAGTTAATTGTCTTGATTTTATAATAAAAATATATTAAAATTACTAATATATCCTCATATTAAATGTGTAATAAATGTACACTTGTATTTAAAAATGAGTAATTAATTAGGGGTATTTTTTGTAAAAGAATATTAAATACAGTTATATTTAATATGTTTTGTATTCAAACCCAACTTTTTTTACTTATATTTAGGTCCAAAAAAGCCCAACTTTTTTGCTTATATTTGTGTCCGGGGGAGTAATTGATTAGAAACACTAGTTAGAGGCACTAATAGTAAGGAGCTTCTCCTGTAATGATACCACTCCCTCAGTTGTTTTGTTAGATGAATTACCTTTTTTGGAATTTTGGGAAATTTAAGAAATTACTTTTTAGTGATAAGAAAACATGCACATTTATTTATGTTTTTCTCTACACATGAATTATCTTCACCATATAGTTTCCAGAAGAAGAAAAATAAAAATTCCGGCATTAAATTCTCAACCTTCAAACAACCCGGATTTAGGATAAAAGGCACCTTAAAACCACTATAATAGGGATTTTCAATGGATAAGGAAATATCGAGAAGATAAATATGAAATCCGTCCTAAAAACATTGTCTCATTTTTTATTTTTATGTTTTGAGTAAAGATTGTCTCAAATAGTCATATGACACTATACCAAAGAGGTGAATGTCATTATTTTAGGACGGTGAGAGTATTATTAATTATTTATACAATAAGGGTCCTTGCTGATGGCATCAACATAGAACTGTGGATCCAATTTTTTTCACAAAATTCCCACTGGAATTTACCAAAAAAAAAAAAAAAAAAAATCCCGTCTTATGCGTATTATAATAATTGTCACAATTTTAATTAGTAAATAGCCTTTTAGTGGAAATTTATTTATTTATTATGTACAAGCAATGTATAATGTATAAATGAACAAGAGTTTGTTTTGGGGGAAACTATTTCCTCCATAAGTTATAAAAAGTCCTGTTTTTTAACCCTTCTTAAACCCTAAACCTTAAACCCTAAACCCTAAACTTTAACCCCTATAAAAACAGGACTTTTTATAACTTACGGAGAAACTAGTTTCCCCCAAAATTTTCTCAATGAACAAATCATATTTTTAGAAGTTTTGAGAAATTAATTGACACTTATTTTGATGGGACGGAAGTCATAATTAATAAAAGCAATACAAATACAGCTTAATAAACCAGTCAAGCCATGAATTTCTCAAGAGAGGGATATAAATAAGGAGGGTTATGCATAATTAACAAGAGATCACCTGACAAGCAAAAGTGTTTTTTTTTTTTTTTTCTTTTCATTGCCATGCACAGCTTGATCTCTAATCCCACATTATCTCTGTTTTCGAGCTAATTAATCCCCACCTAATTACACACTTTTCATTAAGCATTTTTGTTCCGTTACATCTAGTCATGCAATAGATGAGATAGTTGGTAACAACATTTTGTATGATGAAGAGAAGAGAATCTTGTCTTGGAGTCATGTTTCTTTTCTGACTTTCTGTTTTAATCAGCATCAATTAATCCATGATTTTCCCTAGAAAGTGAAGGAAAACTACGTGTTTTGTGATTCCCAGTTGCGAGAAAAGCCACCCACTTGTTCATCCTTTTCTCCTTCCTCGTTGTTGGCTATAAATAGACAAGTTAGAAGGCACAGATCTATTCAAACTAAATTTTCTCATTTCTATATATTCTTCACATTTTCTTTAAACAGCAGAGCAAAGATGGGGTCGAGTTCTACATGGACTTCGAAGCAGAACAAACTATTTGAGAACGCATTGGCGATATACGACAAGGACACGCCTGACAGGTGGCATAATTTGGCTAAGGCTGTTGGAGGTGGCAAGACAGTGGAAGATGTGAAGAGACACTACCAAATGCTTGTTGAAGATTTGGATCATATTGAGTCTGGCCAGATACCTCTACCTAACTACAAGCAAGCCAATGGTTATGGCAAAGGCTCTTACCAGCTCAATGATGCTGAACAAAGGTAACCAATTATCTCTTTAATCTCTTTCAATTTTAATTTAATCTATTTTGCATGATTGACAAAATCATAATGATAATGGCACAAGTTTAGTAACATTATTGTTTCTAATTTTTTGTAGGATGAAATATCTAAGCATGCAGTGATTGAACGTAGCATAATGTAAATTCAGTACCCGTCAATAAAAAGAAAGAAGCTCCATAATGATGCTTTTTTTTTCTTCAGAAAATATGAATGTATTTCCCAGTCCTCATTTGATGCTTGTACCTTCGAAGTTTTGCTCCAGTGTATCTTAATGTTATAATGGATTCACATTTTCACATTCAGTAGTAATCTATGCACTTTTGCACCAGATTTCCTGCATCACAAATTCAAACATGAAATTAAATCTATAAGTTGGAATGCTAAATCAAGAGAAATATCTAATTTGAGATTAACTATACGATGAATTACCATTTCTCTGCCTGTGATAACAAATGAAAATAGGATTTCCGCACTAAGTTTCCTTGAGCTGCATATGCATTTTTAACAGATCTTTGAGAAGATAGTACTGTAAAAGCTTGCTTTCCCTATTTTCATCAGACAAACTGCATAAGTGCATATGCATCAAAACGAAAAGGTACATGGAACAAGTTGATACTAGCTTTCAATTATTCCTCCCCGGTTTTTCTCGATTGTCATTTATGGTTAGTCAAAGTTTACTTGTGTTGATCACCAAAAGGCAAACGGAACTATCTTTTGAACGGAGCGAGAAAGAGTGAGAAAAACAATATTGTGGTAAAAAAGAACATTTGTAAAGACATTAAGCCAAAAAAAAAAAAAAAACAAACAAACATGGCCTTACTACAATATAAGAGTTCTAGTCTTCTAGATGCAGGTAAGAAGATGATGTCAGACCTCACAAAAAATGAAAGCATTTGAAGTTCACACCTTGCATAAAAAATTGTTCTAACAGCATAGGAGCGCGAAAAACAAAATACTCCCTCCGACCCCAAAAATCATCTTCCCACTTTTTCGATGTTATTGCGATGTAACTTTTACCAATAATTTTAGGTTGATTTAATTGTTCTAATGAAAATCTAAAAATTGTTATTGATAGCATTGTCGATGGTGTATCAATAACAAGTTTTAGATTTTCATTAATACAATTAAATAAACTTAAAATTATTGCTCAAAATTTCTTCGTACTAACGACAAAAAAAAAAGCATGAAGATCATTTTTGAACAGAGGGAGTGTATAATAAAATCGGGAGATGGGAAAATTCCACTTGAAATATACAAGTTTGAATATCTGCAAATGTAAAAGCTACATGGAATCAAAGAACACGGATTCACCCCTTTCAAAGAATGGGAGAGGAGGGAGGGTATGACAAGTTATAAATTGACAACATGATAGAACTAAATTGCCTCCTTCAGCAGTCTTTCTGTAAGAGCCTTCGGCAGCCCCATCACACTATCAGTTGTCCCTACCTGCACACAGATTTCCCCACTATGAGTTTTTTCTTTTTTTGTTAATGAGCAATGGATGTAGTCAATAAAAGAAATACTCCCTCTGTCCCCCCGAAATGATATTCTCATTTGTCATTTTTCATTGTCCCAAAAAGTTGTTCTCATTTCTACAATTTAGGCTTAAAGGTGCATAAACACATGTCTAGTGAAGCAAGTGTTCATATACCGTGAAGATCATTGCGACGGAGGGAGTATATAAACAAATCCGAGTAAATAATAACAAGGTCTGCATTTAGCATGCCTAGACTAGTCAAAATTAGTGTCAAACTGTGTAAACTATACGCCTGTTTTAAGATCATAAAGAGCAACTATATCAAGTATGCGTGAAAGAAGGTCAGTTGAATTAAAAAAAAAAAATCAATGGTGAGAAGGGGAGAGACTAACCACTTCTTTAACATACGGTACTATCAGAGGATGTTCAATTATCAGCCCACCTGCGACCCTGAGCACCAAACCTTCCTTGATCTGGAAAGATTGAAGTGAAAAGAATAGCTCAACATCACTTACTGGTTCATATAATGTAAAAACTCCGTGACTGCAACTATTACTTACCAGGTCATCAATTACATTATCCGGGATGTCATGGAAATAAATCTGCGATCATCAACAAAAGTCACTTTAATTTGATGGATTTTACCAAAAAAAAAAAAAGAGAGAGTTAACAAATTTTTGAACAATAATAATAAATTAAATTTAGGGAAAACGTGAAAACCGGGGAAAAAAAATAGTTTTTTATTAATTTTATTTTTATTTTTTATTTTTCTTCCAGGAGACACATTTTCTCTGTGCCAATCAATTATCATCAAAAAAGCATGTGTGGATATATGCAATGCAATTCCAAACTTAGTAGTCCTAAAGGTGAGAGATATAAGTACCTTAAATTCTAGTTGATACCAAGTAAAGAAAGACCCAGATTTCACAATTTTAGTTGAGCAACTTACGGTGGGGTAAACAAGTCACCTATGCCCTAGTAAATAGGTCACATGATGGATGAAATATCATACAAGCAAACTAAATAGCATCTAGGTTACGGATTTTGTTTTCACAAAATATTTGCCGTTCGTTCCTTTTCAAATTTAGCTATGTGTGCATAGTGAACCCAAGTTTAATAAAAAAAAAAAGTTAACTCAGAATCTCCTCCAAATGTGTGCCCAAATTTGTTCATTGTTGAAGAAAAAATCACTAATCATGAGATATCGTTATAAAATGTCCATAATACCTCCACTTTGTCCCATCCCCCTTTTCTTCTACCTGTCTTAAGGTTTGTCACTAAAACTGAGCTTACTGTAGCAGTATGCCCACCAGAATAACCTGTAATTTGGAGCATATAAGACAACTATAACCACGAAACTATTACAGCAAAGAGTTGCAGTTGATACTAACCTTTGATGAATTGGCGTGCTTCGTCCTCATCGGAAGGTTTCTCTCTAATCATACCTTCATAGACCACCACCTCCAAATCATTTTATTTTAGCAACAAGAACTTATTATTTAGCACCATGAACTAGCACATATTCAAATGGTAAATTGAGAGAGAGAGAGAGAGAGAGAGAGAGAGAGACTCTGTGCTATCAGGAATGTTTCAACACCAGAAGGCCATTAATAAGATGTTGAAAAGCATACAAGCAACTAAGACATTTAATACTGGAGACCCACCACCATGTATCATGTATGCATAACTATAAGATTATAAGACAAAGTTCATTTATTTTTTTATAAAGAAAGCATGGACAGATTTTTGAGCTGATTCTCGGGACAAGTGTGAAGGAAAGGTGACGATACTTTAGCATAATTCACATTGGAACATTTCCCTATTCTTACATGGCAAGAGCAACATGAAAGAGGATTTGAGGAGGCTAATCAACTGATATTCCATGTCGGCTAAATAGATTGTAAAAAGAAGTTTCACATCAAAAAGGAAAGGGTTAAGAAATATCCTAACGCGGATATTCATAGTACTAGAGTTTTATATCAATACTTGTACGCCGTTGATGGAAAGAAGTGGAGATGTATTTTATATTTATCGGTTAATATTCAGAAATCAAACGTGAGTTGATCACTTGATCTTAACTTTGCATAGTTTAGTTGCAGCACATGATCTGAAGATGCAAAAACTACAAAACTTATTAATGACAGGGAAGGTATTGATTTGTACTTGGTCACATGTAATTAAAAGTGTTGGCTCAGCATCCTTCTTGTCTTCAGAAATGGAGAGCTCTGTTTTGGTAGCTTGTGCCTAGCAAGAAATTCTATCAAGTAAAGTAACCCACAAATAAGAGCTAAAACGCAAAATTTACACTGAATCCTTAAGGCATAGAAACACAGGTAAATTTATAGGGGGGAAACTGGTATCTGTGATAGCGGCCCAGTTTAATGTAAATAAGGTATCACAATTAGACATCAGCATATTCAGCCAAGTAAATGTCAAGACTCAAAGTCTAAATGATTGACTTCTTCAAAATCAAGACTAGCTGTAAAAGTTCTAGAACCTTCTTCCAGCAGCTCTACATTGCTTAGCCAGAATCTTTTTTCGCAACATATATCGATCGAAAATAGAGTCAAATATTTCCTAGCCACCATAGAGGAAAATATAGGGGGCTAGGACTCGGAGTATAAAATAGGGAGAAGTGAGAGTGATAGGTCCCACTGGATACTCTGATATCATCCTTGTTCTGTTCCTTCTGCTACCTGAAGGTTAACTGGGTGCTTTTCTTAACGCGTTTCTGTTTAATATTCTACCTAATAACAAGTTTAGGGAGTTTTTGGGTCAAATTTGAATGTTCAAAAGGGGATAAAGGATAACAGTAACTGCGGCGATGTGGTACATGCAATGCATTTAGTAAGTACTCCTCTGTCCCAAATTGAATGACATTTTTGTCCCAAAATGAATGACCTTTTGAAGCTTTTATATCAAAAAACTTTGTCCCTCAATGATTTTTTTCAAAAAAAATTCTAGAGTTCATTATATTTTAGCAAAACTATAAATTTGAAAGTGAATGCAAGAATGTTTGTGATTTTTTTCTATTGAAAATTAACATTTTTAAAATGACCCTTAGAGTCAAAATGGTCATTCATTTTGGGACGGACGGAGTATCCTACAGCTACTGCTTTTTCTCAGATTTTCAGTTTTCGGATCGAGTGTAAACTATTTCTAACATACTTAAGGAGCAGAAACATAAACAGCATTAAACATGTTTGATGCACGTGTAGCATTGAAGGGGAGATCATGAATTTAAAATATCAATAGCAATGGGGGAAAATAGAATAAGAAGTCAAATAACGCAGTTCTCGTTGTGGTATGAATTAAATGCCTGAGGTTGGTTGACTCGTACTCCCTCCGTCCCATAAAGATGTTTCGAGTTGACTTTTTCATTACTACCCCCCCCCCCTAATGAACATAAGAATAACACAAAAGACCACTAATCGTAGCCCATCACCCACATCCATTCACTTAAATTTGGAAATGTACTTATTTTAACCACTCAAATGGTAATGACACTTCCTTTTTGGGACAAGCAAAAATGGAAACTGGGAATATCTTTATGTGACGGGGGAGTAATTGATAAAATGTACTGAAATGCAATTTAACCTCAAGCTTCAAGAAGCTCAAATTACAGTGCACAATTAAACTCAGGAAAGAAGTAGCAGTACTCTCTATAGAGCTTACAGTTCAGTCAATGTATAATAGAGCTTAGGAGCTGCAGGACTAGCCTTCGTGATTGTTAATCGCGAAATACTACACGTATTAATTTCTTATTAGGTATTTACAGTGCTTAAATTTAAAAATAAATGGTCCAGTATTGTTTTATTTGCTTCAAGAATAATAAAACTTAGATTCATTGAAATGTTATCAACATTAAAGCATACGGTGACATAAACATCTAGTTAAACCAAGAGGAGCTTTTTTATTAGTTTGCTTCGAGACTAGCTGACGCAGTGCTTACTAATTACTACCTCTGTCCCAATATGAATGACCTTTTTGATCCAAAATGTGTCCCTAAATGATCTTTTACCATTTATTTTTTTCAATGTTCATTTTATACTTGCAAAACTAACATTTTGAAAGCGGATAACAAAATATTAATGAATGGCCTTTTCTGGAACATTGTACAGCTACATGGAAGATAGGAAACCCACTATGATCTCACGGTAGGTTGCATATCGAGGCCAGGATGCACAAAAGTAGACATGCATGAAATCCCTAAGCCGATTGCAGCAATTCCAAAAACAAAAAACAGAAAGAAAAGAAAAGGCCTTCTAATGCTGGAAGTACAAAGGCTCTTTGAAATATGAACTCCGAAACAAATGCATTTTACTAGACACAGGTCAACTTCCAAACTCAAGTATCCAATACTTATCAATGACAAAGACATACTGTGTCGGATGCAATCAAAATAGTTGGTTTCTCATCTTCCTCCTTGTCCGCAGATGCTTGAAGCTTTGATATGATGGCATCGGCCTGCAAAAACAACAAGTTGGGCATATCAATAAAAGATAAGAACCAAGAACCACTTCAGCCTTAGAGAAAAAGAAAATCAGGGTAAATGCATAGAGTTTAAATGAAGGTGAAGACAAACTTATCAAAAGTCACACACACTGGATAATTATGCTCTAACGATAACAAGAATCACAAGATCAACAACATAAACACTTGTTCATATAGGTTAAGCATGTGAAAGGCACTTAAAATGTGTAACCAGATATGGATGATTGATACAAGTAGTTTTTACGTGCTCGTCAGCTTCAATACGGAAAAGGCAGGGTAACCTGATCCTCAGAGTTAAGCTGGCCAAACATACCGCAACTTAAGATATTCAAAATACTGTGATCACATAGTTACATAGCACCAGAACCAACAAAGGAGAGAAATAGAGAAAGTAAAAAAAAAAAAAAAAACTACCTTTGCCTCTGCAAGAGCCGTCACCAATTCTTCCGGTTTTTCAGTTCTAATAGCTTTCTCATCTATATCTGCTGACTGAATTATAATTTTTGTATTGTTAATTGTAGGAACAAACAGAAAAAAAAAATATACTGGTTTGAGATAATACTACCATGAGAGTGAATTCATATCCCATTTCAGCTAATATTTTTCGACGGGCCACAGAAGATGACCCCAAGATTATCTGCAAGGTGGTAAATACTCAAATTAACCTCATATCAAAACTAAGATCTTATACCTCCGTCCCAGAAAGATGGTCCACTTTTGACTTTTGATGGTCAATACAAGTGAATTTTGACTAAATATAAATGTCAATCTAATCATCCTTGTGAAATTCTAAAACTTGTTATTGATTAATCATCAAGTGATTTATCAATGACAAATTGTAAAATTTCATTGGGATGATTAGATAAATAATAATCTTTGGTCAAAGTTCAAATGTGTTGACGTCAAAAATCCAAAGCGGATTATCTTTCTGGGGGGACAGATGGAGTATTTTATAAGATTCTATAAATTATACAGTTTGAAAATTACAGGACTATCAAATTCCTGTAAACTACACCTCAGTGTCCATTCATTGATATCTAGAGACAATCAATCTCGTGTTCTGAATGCAGTAATTTAACAAAAACTAAGCCGTAAATAAACTGTTTAAAAGTAAACGTCGAAACCCTAATCAATATTGGCACGAATACAGTATTGAAGTAGTAAGATGAGGAAACGTACCTTGAACGAAGAAAGGTCCACATCCATCTTTTCCGGCTGAAATGGCAAATGAAGTTTTAACCTCCGGGACGGGAGCAGACCGGCTGTTAACTGCCAACAGGCTACACTTCAAAGTGAACTCCGGGAATCGTGGAGGGCTATTCAAGCCGAACTGCTTCTGCTTCCCCTTTTATTTCTTAAAATGGGCTTTTCTGTTTTAATTGTATTAGCCCATTAGATAGCATATTTGGGCTGTTGACTCGCAGTCATATTTTCTTCCTCTATAAGGCCCATTCACAACAAGTTACTACTACCTGTTAGCCAAAAATACAGTTTATGCAGGTGAAAGAGACTTCTACTTCTACAATGTCCACGTGAGAGGTTTGGCTTTACCACTGGGCCAATCTTATGGGGACGGGTGAAAGAGACTTATGTACTGTACTAAAGTAAATTTGTGATCATAAATAAATATAAATAAATCGGTTTTTCTAACATGTGCCCTAGGGCACATGTTAAGTGATTTAAAAGGAAATCGAAGTGTTTATTAAACTTGCTTTAACTCATTTATTTCCATAATTAACAAAATATATTGTTTATACATGAAAACTTAAATATTTATGGAAGCATATAAAAATGTTGAATTTCATATTTAAATCGTTTAACGGGCACACATTAGAAAAACCGATAAATAAATAAGGTATAATTGGTCTATAGCGGCAAAAATTTTAAGAAAAGTTGAAGTCCGTCGCTATTAGCTAGTTGCTCAAAAAAATATATTGAGAGAGAAAGGTAACTGGAGCCAGTTGCAAACGTTCAGCTAATTTCTTTTGAGGAGGTCTCATGTGCAACCGCCGCACACCGTGTGATGGCGCCAGGCGAGCCTCTTTTGTTTTGTTTTTTTTTTTCCACCCAAAACTTTTTTCCTCCCAACAAGAGTAACACTTATTATAACGAAATGTAACATTTTTTTCTTTCAAATGTAACATTTTAAAAAAAAAAATGTACCACAATTTTACTGCAATACATTAAAGATAACATAAAGATTGACAACTAAACTAATGTCACACTTTTTATAAAGGAGTGTAACACTTTTTTTCAAATGTAACACTTTTTTTTTCAAAAATAACATAAGATTGACAAACTAAACTAATGTTACATTTTATAAAAAAATTGAATGTAACATTTTTTTCTCAATTGTAACAGTTTATATTCTTAAATGTAACATTATATCTGAAATGTAATAATTTTTTATTGAAAAAGTAACAATTGAAATGCAACTCGATTATATATATGATTTTTTACTTTTTTTTTAAAGAAGAAAAGTAACATTTACCAAATAAAAATGTTGCATTCATCTATATAGAAAATTATAATTATATATTCACTTTGTTACACTTCAAATATTATTTTTTCTAACCACAAAAACTATCAAACAATTTAAATTTTCTTGTAAAATTGCTGTTACATTTGACTGTAAAAAGTGTTACTTTTTGAAGATGAAACTATTACTTTTATCAGAACAGGGTGTTACATCTCAGCTGACAAGCAGCTCAAACTATTTGTGTGTAAAAAAATTTGTTTTTTTTTTTAAAAAGCAAACCATATCATGACCTATATAGTTTTATTCGTTTCATCGAGACGAATACAACGGTATTTTTAAATTTTTTTCTGAGTTATAAATCTCAAGATATAGCATTTTAAAGTTAATGGTCTTTTTTTTTAGGCTTGCCACGTGTCGCGATCTGAGAGGCTGGTAAAGGCTGGGTTGGGCGGATCTGACGGGTCGAGTGGGTGCAACCCATGAGTTTGGCCCGTTGCACATGTTGCAACGGGTGTATATGAGACTTTGTCATTTGACTCATTTCTTTTAGCTTCTTGCTGCATAAGGAAAATCGTAATCCTCGTTTCGAGCAATAAAATAATTGCATCATAAAATAAAAAGATTTTTTTATTTGTCTAGACAAAGTTGTTGTTGAATTTAATTACTCCCTCCGTCTCAGAAAGATAGTCCCTCTTTTTTCATTGTTACTATGAGAGAACTTTGTGTTGGAACAATTTTAATCCATGAATGCCATACTCTATCTTGGAATAAGTTTGAGAAGGGAGAAGCAGATGAAGGCGGAAGCGCTACCTGTTGAATCCATCTTGAATGTTGCTTAAGGAATAAGAAGAATAAAGTAGGGGACGGAGTTCTTCTAAATGATGAGTGTCACTTAATCTCTCAAGACTTCTAACAATATGAAGATAATGTAGATGAGAAAGTAAGAATGTAGTAGTTTTTAGGCTTGATGGAAGGGCTTTTATATATGAAACAAAGAGGCACTTCATTTAGGGACTACACCCTTTCAAGCTAAGTAATGTTAATTTACCATTTTGCCCATCATAAATAGATAAATTATATTTCAGAAATTCTACACATTTTTATTATTTACTACACTTTATATTAACATTATAATCATGATTTTATGTATGAAAATTCTAAATGACTTGTAATGCAAGCCATGTTCCAACAATCTCCCACTTGTGTTCCAAAACAAGTATTTCCTTTAAAATCATAAATATAATACAAATGACAACCCTTATGTGCGCACATTGTTGTCATTCATAACAATCTCGTCCATTAGTCATACAAGTATAAGGACTAAAAGGGCAGTCGTTGTAATTGATTCGCAACTAAACCCACAGTAATCACGTATACAAATCCAACTAAATGACATAGATCAAAAGTGTAGATGTGTAGCATGGAACTTAATGAATATATCCATATTCTTTCAACTAGTCCAACTTAACCAAATGAGATCAAAAACTTTAAAATGATAGAACAACTAATGAAAGAACAACACAAACTCCCACTATACTAAATATTATCAAGATTGTTACACCCATGTGAAACACTGAAGATAATAACGCTTTCATAAATGGATCCGCTAATATGGAGTTTGATCCTACAAGTTGCATTTTTTATTTGTTCATTTTCCTTCACAACAAGAAACTTAATGTCTATATGCTTAGACTTTGATAAACTCTTGTTGTTATAAGACTGCTGCCTGATAGTCATAATAAACCTTAAGTGGTCTTTCGACACTTGTTGACAATTTGCAGTCCCTTAATAAACTTATGCAGCAATATAATTTAACTAATATCGGATTACCTAATGATCTCAAGATGATCCGATTTCAAAATATAGGCAGGTAGTTCTTTAGTGTTTTGTAAATATTTTTATCACTATTTTGGCTGCTACCTAATGTTCTCTCATTGATTGCTTTGGTATTGACCAAGCATCTCAACAATAAATACAAGACTTATGCATACATTAAGCTTCCTACTGCTGATGCATAAGGGATATTTTTTTCAAATATTGGATTCAAATTACTTTTAGGACACTGTTTGAGACTAAACTTGTCTCCTTTAAAAATAGGGGTGTCAAGTGGTTTACAGTTTTGCATGCCAAACTTTTGTAATACCTTTTCCATATGAGCCTTTTGTGATAATCCTAAAACACCTCGTGAGCGATCACGGTGAATTTGGATTCCTAATACAAAAGATGCCTTACCAAGATCTTTCATTTCAAAAAGGAAATTTCTTAGTTTCCTTAAGAAGGTTCAAATTATTACTAGCAAGCAAAATATCATCCACATAAAAGACCAAAATTATAAATTTACTCCCACTGAACTTATGGTATACACAATCTTTACCAAGATTCGTTTCAAAACTAAATGAAAGAATATTTGATTAAATTTTTAAATACCATTGACGAGAAGCTTGCTCGAGTTTATAAATGGATTTCTTAAGTTTACAAACTAATTTGATTAGTTTGATCCAAATCATTCACCATTAATGTCTCCATTAAAGAAAACTGTCTTTACATCCATTTAATGAAGCTCAAGATCAAAAGTGCTACTAGTGTCATAATGATCCTAAAAGCATTTTAGAAGATACCGGGGAAAATGTTTATTTATTAATCAATGCCTTCCTTTTGAGTAAAACATTTAGCGACTAGACGAGCCTTATATCTTTCTATATTACCTTGTGAATCCTTTTTGGTCTCAAAGACCAATTTACACCTGATAGGTTTCACATCTTTAGGTAATGGAACAAGATCCCAAATGTCGTTGTCTTTCTTAGATTTTAACTCTTTCTTTATGGCATTGATCCACTTATGAGAATTAGGACTATTAATGGTTTCATGGAAGATGAGAGACTCATCTCCCACTAAACCTAAGTGTCCTTCATTCTTGGTATATTTATCCGGAATTTCACTCCTTCTTACTCTATTGGATCTCTTTAAGGGCACCGGTTCTTCCTGATTTTGAGGTTGTTGAATTTTCTCATTATGATCAACATTTTCATGTTGTTCAATATTTATAGGGGATTCATTGTTTTTAATTGTATGTTCTTCTTGAATTTCAGGTATAAAACCTTGATTTTCAATTGGAACTACTATGGGAAGAGGTATAGAAATGGATGCCTCTTCCTCTTCAAATTCAAAACTATTCCTAATTTCCCCTCTAAATTCAACATCCTCATGTTGGTAGTGGTGCCCTAGGCACGTTTAATAAACGTTGTAATTGTTATCATTTATTTCATATTAATAAAGAGATGTTTTGATTATTATTGTTGTTCATGTTTACTTATAATAATCTCCGTCCCTAGTACTTGTTAAGCACTAGTATAAAGGCTAAATGATCATGGGATGATTATGTTAGATTTATGGGTACTTGTTTGGAACAAGGTACTGGACATGACCCGCTCTATGAGATTTATGTCATGGTCTATGTCGTACATATATCTCATATTAGTTATGTCATTTGAATCCTTGGACATGAAGTTATTATAGTCTTTCACTTGATGAACATTATGTTTGACATATTCAAACGCTACCTTTAACCGGGTAGTTATAAATGGTATGATTGGCATAATCGGATTCACGTAAGGAAGAATAATAAGCTAAATGGATTTGTCCCTCTTCGGAGAGATGTCAAGCTTGGGCCTCTCGTAGGAATGATGTTGATGAAATGTTCGGCCGGACTCAAATAAATTGATTGGATCAATGTCATTTGGATTATCAACATATTCGGAATCGAGAAAGTATTGAACAAAACAAGTTGACTTGTTGACCATGACTTGTGTTCAATGACATCGTGGACAAAGGGATTGTGACATATTCTAAAGGAATGCGAACTTGTATCTAGTTATACTATTTGGGTAGGTGTGATGGTTTGCTAGAACCTAATCATATCTTATGGTTTCATGTTTGAACCCATTGCCAACTTAGTATAATCCTAGAGGGTCACACACAATAGAACGAATCTTTAAAAGGACAAAATTGGATTTTTTGGAAATTCTGGACATTCTGGGGAAGTGGGCGACCGCACAGTGTGGACTGGGCGGCCGCACACTTAGCTCAGTTTTGTACCAGTTTGTTTCAGATAGTTGTGCGACCGCACAGTATATTCTGGGCGGCCGCACAGTACTGTTGGCTGGCACTTTCCTAATTCGATTTGGAATGTCTTTTGACACAAGGTTCCTATTTGGAATAGGTCTTGCTTGTGTATAAAAGGATGATTTCGGCCAGAACTTCAGTAATATCCTTTTGTGAGTCTCAAAGAGTTTGAGAGATGTTTTATTTTGTTCCAAGACATCTCTTGATTGAAGAACAAAATAATACACAATTAAAATTCCATATAGTCATTATCAATTGTGAAAGTGTGTTTCATAATTGTTGGTCTAGCAACCAAGATCAAGAAGCTCCTTGATATTCGTTCGTGGTGTGGATACCGCTAGAGGGTGAAGCTCATCATCTTCATAGTTCGTATTCTTACTATTCATTGTGATCAAGCTTCAAGTTCTCCACCAAGATCAAAGCTAGAATTCAAAGTCATCAAGGGTTAGTTTTTCCTCTATTCATATTGTTGTATTTGATTTAATCATATGAACGGATCTATGGGCTTTGGGTTTCATAAATTTTAAATGCTATATTCCGCTGCGCATGTTACATCGAAACCCAACAGTGGTATCAGAGCCCCGTTCATGTTGATTATTTCAATACCTAGATCATGTTATGTGCATATAAATTGTTTATTTGCCTTGCATGATATGAATATTGGAATATATGATGTTTATGTGTTATGTGATTTTATGTGGTTTATTGTTTTGCAACTTTAATCGCACGATTCAATCGCAATAAATAAATTATGGTGGATTCAGAATTGTTGATTATTAATTTTTGATTGGATCAAAGTTTTAATAATCGGGGAAAAACAATTTTGAGACAAAATTTTCGAACCTTGAAAATTCTGCACATTCTGATGGCACCGGGCGACCGCACAAAACGCCTTGGGCGGCCGCACGGTTTTGGGCGACCGCACAAGGGGATCAGAAGGTCTGATTTTGGTCAAAAAACTGAATCTGGAATTTTTCGAAAATTCAACAAAACCAGTAACAGAACCAGTCCAGACTTGCTGATCTGGAATGGGTTTTGGGTAGTTGGTTTGTGTGTGGATTTTGGGGTTTGATTTTCCTATTTGTTTTAGTCTTGTGACTCCTAGATTGGTTCAAGTTTTGGATGGCTAATCTGCGTTCATCGAGATTGTGTTTCCCAAAATTGATCGCAATCAAAGTTTCAAAGATAAAACGAAGTTAGAATTATGAAGAGTTCATAATTGCTAAAATTGAGAAACAAAGTTCTTGATTCAATAGCTACTAACAGTCTTAGCGTCCAGTTTTACCCTTATTAGACCTATAAGGCCTAGGTTCTGCTGGACAACCCCATACATAAAATGATTTAAGGACGGTTTCTTATTCGTCCATAATTCATAAGGGTTTTTATTATTAGTAGCCTTATAGGGAGCTATATAGAGAATTTAAGTTGCGGTTTTCAATGTATCGTCCATAATGAGTGAGGTAATGAAGTACAAGAAATCATACTTCTTACCATATCCTTAAGGATTTTATTATGTCTCTCAGCTACACCATTCATGTAAGCCGTACCCGGCATAGTGTAGTGAGAGACAATCCCACACTCTTCAAGATAGCGAGCAAAAGGACCCGGACGTTGTTCCCCAAAACCGTTATTTCGATCATAGAATTCACTACCATGATTGGACCTAACGTTCTTAATAGTCTTCCTAAGTCGACTTTCAACTTCGGCCTTATAAGACTTGAAAAAAGGTCAAAAATTGAGACTTTTCATGAAGTAAAAATACCCATAATGAGAGTAGTCGTCTTATGAACGCAATAAAATATTCTTGACCATTCCATGAAAGGTTAGTGAATGGCCCACAAATATCCTTAAGTATTAGTTCTAGGACACTTGATGCTCTCGAGGATATTTTTCTTTTAGTGTTTGTAAATTTTCATTTTAAGACATTTAATGCAAAAAGTCTTTTCCGGAATATCAAGTTTCTTTAAAAGATTCCTTTTGACCCAAGCTTGTCAATTCTCCTATTGGAGATATGACCTAAATGCTTATACCATAAGGTATAAGAATTTTCACTTGATGACTTTTGCTTTCTATTTTAGTTTCATTATTATGGGACTTAATTATTGTTTGAATAGTGTCAAGCAAATAAAGATTACTTGATAAAGTACTAGCACCAACAACCTTGGAATAAAATAAAGATCACATCTATTATTACCAAATGAACAAGAGTAACTTTCCTTGTCTAATATTGTGATAAATATCAAATTCCATCTAAAATGATGGTACAATAAATGTATTATTTAATACAAAACAATACTTAGTACTTAACAATAACAGAAAAGTCCTTATGCCTATAACTTCAACCGGATTCCCAGCTCCCATATAGATGAATCTCTCATCTTCACTGGTTCTTCGGTAATTCAGGCAATCCTACATAGACACACTTATGTGAGTTGTTGCACCAAAAATCCAACCACCATGTATATGTAGGAATTGAAACCAATTTAACCTCAATACAAACAAGACCAAATGACATACCTTTCTTAACACGCCAAGCGTGATACTTAGGGCAGCCGTACTTCATGTGAGTGAGGTCCTTGCAAAAGAAGCATTTCTTTTCCTTATGATCATTAGATGATCCCTTAGGCTTCTTATTATTTGCAACCGCAATTTCCTTCCCTTTTCTCTTAGTCCCATGAGAAGAGGTAGATGTCAAACGTTCCTCAAGAATATCAAGGAATGTTTTAGCATCTACATCCTTGGAGACACCTTTCAAAATAGTCTCCGGGACAACAATATTCATGATCATTAGGCTCACGCGGTTGGAGCGTTTTCACTTCTCAACATTTAAGCATTCTTCTTGAGTGCTTTCATTAGAGAGAGAAAGAGAAAACGGTTCCCTTAATGCGAGATCTATGTCCATATAACCTAAGATCATTATCATTTTATTTTTTCAAGTTTTAAAATTAGTCCCATTTAGCATCGGTACGGTACTCATAGCAGTAATTACGGGCGAAGCAATAAGTAAATATGTTGGAATTTGAGAACAAGAATGAATACAAAACATAAATAAAAAACTACACAATAAATAAATGACTAATTATATCAATGAAATCCATCAACAAGACAATCAACATGATATCAAAACTAATCTTTGGATTGCGAGTTGACTCATAAATGATTGTCTTAGGTAACAAGCAATTTGAACAATGTTTTAATCAAATGCTTAATCTTCCTTTGGGCCGACATAAGCATCTAACAAAACCAACTTAATGTTCATTTCATTTGTTACCACATGAATGCATAAGTTTAGTCAAATGTCAAGATCTTCTTTGAAAAATTCATGTCACTCACATATTAACTTACACATTCAACAATTTAACAATTTTGAGTTTAAATAATGTTAATCACTTTGGCGATAATATTATTTAAACAATGAATAAAATTGTTTAAGCATATAATTAATCAAGACTTTAAGGTTTGAAAAAATGTATGTTTTGTTCAAAAGGGAAAACAAAATGGTGCATAAACTTAAAAAATTCCAAAACCTGTGAATAGTGTCTGCTCGGCCGAGCATAGAAAAGAGCACGGCCGAGCACACATTACAGAAACATTTGGCCTTTCGACAATTAGTGCACGGCCGCGCAGAATATAGAGGTCCACCCGGACCAACCGAACAACCCACCCGGACTAAACCAAAATCCGACCGAACCTAACACACAACCCGGCCGGACCAATCCTTGAAAAGTCTCACCGGTTCATGATATGAAGGTGCACGGTCGAGCATACCATAAGACTCGGCCGTGCAGAGCCTATTTCTGCACTTCTGATTTTTTGTTCAAAATTTTCCCAAAGGCAATGAACAACAAGTAGATCCATAAGTCTATACATTTAAACAATGTATAGGCTTACTATATAGGGATAATCTTGTTTTTAATACAATGGAATTCAAGCAAGTAGATCCACACAATTATGCATTACACATAACTATGTTATGAAGGGATAGTGAAGCTTGAACCATTGTGTTCATTGGAGTCAAAAAACATTCAAACCTTTTAATGAAAACTTTATGGATGATGAATATCAGCACTTTAGAAATGAATAGAGCCTCTAAACAACATCAAAAAACTTGATGATTCAACAGGGAAAATGAATCAAATAAAGCTTTTAAGGCTTTCCAAAAGAACTCAAACCTAAACCAAAATATGAGCGGGCTCTGATACCAATTGTTGGAACAATTTTAATCCCTGAATGCCATACTCTATCTTGGAATAAGTTTGAGAAGGGAGAAGAAGATGAAGGCGGAAGCGTTATCTGTTGATTCCATCTTGAATGTTGCTTAAGGAATAAGAAGAATAAAGTAGGGGACGGAGTTCTTTGAGTGCCACTTAATCTCTCAAGACTTCTAACAATATGAAGATAATGTAGATGAGAAAGTAAGAATGTAGTAGTTTCTAAGCTTGATTGAAGGGCCTTTATATATGAAACAAATGGGCACTTCATTTAGGGACTACACCCTTTCAACCTAAGCAATGTTAATTTACCATTTGCCCATCATAAATAGATAAATTACATTTCAAGAATTCTACACATTTTTATTTTTACTACACTTTATATTAACATTATAATCATGATTTTATGTATGAAAATTCTAAATGACTTGTAATGCAAGCCATGTTCCAACACTTTGAGCAATTATAAAAGCTACTAATAATTATGTTAATGTGAATCCAAATATTGGTATTAATAGTATTTATAATGGTGTATCAAGAACAATTTTAAAAAAAATTCATTATAATAATTAAAAGTAGCCTTAATTATTGCTCAAAGTTCATTCGTAATAACCACGAAAATAGGGGGACTATCATTTTGGGACAGAGGGAGTACTAAACAGTTTAAGCCGATTACCGAGAACTCACATAAACTGGGCAATTTTGATTTATCACGCTAAAATTCATTCTTTATTTTAAAGATTAATTCATACAAAAATCGTTAGTCAATTTTCATATTTAAAATTAAACGGGAGTAAATACCTCCAATATCCTATGTTTGACTATTTCCATTCGTCCATAATCCATTAATCCCACTTCTTATACATTAAATATACGGTATGTTTTTAAATAAAAATGTAGTACAGTTCTATAATTACAGAAGCAGTATATAAATAAATGTAGTATATTCCTTAGAAAATATAAATAAATCAAAGCTTTCAATAGTAGTACTTATTATGGAATGAATAGAATGGTACTCTCATTGAAGATATTAAAGTATAATGCATGTAAAATGATAAAAAATAAAAAAATAAAAAATGGAGTAACATTAAGTCATTAACATACTCCCTCCGTCCCATCACAAGTAGGACTAAAGGAGTAGACACAATAATTAAGAGAAAATTATAGGAATGGCAACGGGTCGAATACGGCCTGGATATTGCAAAACCCGTATCCGACCCGATGCAACCGTAGCTTGTACCGAACCCGTCCGTATTCGACGATGGGCAAATCCGAATCCGCCCATATCCACCCGGTTGCCCAGTTTATTTTTATTTATTTTTTTGGCCTGGACCGACTCAATCATTGTCTTCGGTTTTAGCCCAACCTATATTTCCACAATTCATAAATCACATGTTCAAACTGAAAGTAAGGGTAAAATAGTAAATAGCCTACTACTATTCGGGTCAGAAACGGGCGGATCTCTTGAAGCTACCGAACCCGTATCCGAACCCGCCGGGTTTTGGAAAGTTGTTATCAAATCCACCTATCCCGGGCCGGATTGTCTCGGATATAGATCGGGTTCGGTAGAATTGTCATCCCTAGAAAATTAGTTTATGTGTGGTAAAAAATGAATAGAGAGAACGAGTGGGGTATATATTAGTGTTGGTTGAATAAATTGAGTAGTGGAAAATAAAGAAAGAGAATGAGTTGAGTTAAATGGTGGAGTTAATTGAATATAAATATATTAATACATTTCTATTTTTGGGCAGTCTCAATTGTTTTGGGACTCCTTGACGTAGAACGGAAGCGGTATTCGTGAATAGCAAGCGCTAGACACAAGAGTTTACCAGCAATAAACCCTAGAACACGAAAGCCTGGAATCCACCAGAAAATAAGAGAAAACTCTTTGAATTAAAAATAATAGTCTGACGGCTACAGAACACGAAAAGTGTTTAAATACCCCTAGGGCAACCAAAAACGAAAAACCCTAAACAAACGAAATAAGGAAATAAAATCCGAAAATAAAAATATTTGTTTTAAAAATAAAAAGGTTGTTTTCGAGTCCTAAACGGACTCGGATGCCCGAAAAGCATCGTACATCATGGCAAAACGATGTGTCTTGTTCGTGGCGAAATTCCCTTTCCGGAAAGTACTATTAATAGCCATTCTGAGCCCGGACGACCAAACTGCAAAATCCTGCCGCAACTTCGTCAATACGATCCGCGAACCTTCCTACATCACGCCTAAAATGGAAAGAAGCCCTACTTATGCTGGGACGGAGGGAATATACTGTAGGGGCTAAACCAAAATCACAATAAACACATTAAGTTACAAACACTTGTGTTATTGTTTATTTGTTGCTTTTATTCTCTTGCAATTGCGACAAATCTCATATTATCTCATAATGAAGAGAATGTCATTGTTTTTACTACACAAATGTGTTTTTTGATTTTGAGATATCTGGTGGGCGTTTCATAGTCAATCCGGATTCTCGAGTATGCCGAATGCTCAGAGCCAAATATTATTCGAAAGAGGTTTTTTAAATGCCAGATTGAGACAGTGTCCAATTTTTTTTTAATGGAATTTGAATGTTTCAAGATTTAGATCAAAAGTGTCATTTTTTTTATATTATGGGTAAGCTTTCAGCCTTTGTGAATTATCATATTTTTTTTGTTTATTTTAAATCCAATTAATTTTGTTGTTTATGTATATAAAAAAAACATTAATGACAAAAACTTGTATGAGAACACCATGACCCGTCTCATAGTAGAGACGAATCGTTTTTGACCCATGACCGGGATCCATGACCCACGGGCACAAAAAAAATTGTTTTTTGTTTTTTGTTTTTTTTTATATATATATATTTTTGGTTTTTTTCGGTTTGTCAAAAGTAATAGTTTCTATAACTAAATGTAACAAACGTGTTACTTATATGTAACAGTTTGTATACATAAAAGTAATACATATATACAAAAAAGTAACAGTTTTTTTTTTATGTTTTTTCGTTTGCCAAAAGTAATACTTATTATAACTAAAATGTAACGAACGTGTTACTTATATGTAACAGTGTTTAGACATAATTGTAACACATGTATAGAAAAGTAATAATTCAACCATTTACACTTTAGAACTAAAAACACTTGTCTTAGTAACATTGTAAAAATAAGAAAGTAATAATTTTTATCAACGAATGTTACATTTTACTTGTATAATAACATTGTAAAACAGTTACGTTTACTTGTACAATAGTATATCTAAATGTTTTCAAACAATACGTTACAATGAGTTCAATTTATCATAATACATGTAAAAATATTACATTATCAATAGAAATCTGTTACAATTTCATCTACTAAAGTGTTACATTTACTTGTATAAATAATTACATTCATGTATATAAGTTGTTATTTTTCAAATGTTACTTTCTTTTAAAAAATAAAATTAAAATACTCAAAAATAAAAATTATTCTGGAAAAACACTATTACATTTCAGTATAACGATAATTACATTTAGTTATTGTTAGTGTTACACGTATTTATAGTTAGTATTACAGTTGAAAGATGAGTAAAATGAGTTTTTTTTTTTTTTTTTTTAAACTGGTGTTACGTTTACTTATAAACAATGTTACTTTATAAGTAACACAGTTGTTACATTTAGTTATACTAAGTATTACTTTTGGCAAATGAAAAAACAGTAAAAATAAATAAAAAAACGAAAAGAAAAAAAGCGTTTTTTTTTCCTGAGATTTTTTTTTTTTTTGACAAATGAGTCGCTGCCACGTGGCAGATTTTGAGTGGAGTATGGGTTGGGATCCTACGCTTCGCGGATAATGTTGTATACGGATCATGGGTCGACTCGTCTATTCTATGAGACGGATCTAAGTGTTCTCACAAAGAGACCACCTCGTACAAAAAAACACTAATTTGTGTGGGATTGACCGGTCGCTATTAACATCCTGCATGAAAATCCATGATCATGAAAAGGTCGATGGACCACTTTAAAGCGAAAGAAAAGGTTGAAATCTTAGAATAAAGAACTCGTCAAAGAAAACTGTTTATAGTACTATTTGAATTTAGGGCTTGGGACTCTAGAGCCCCTCACTACCAACTTATATTCTAAATAAGGACTAAACAGATCACTAATACCAGAGACACCCCTCACTTGCAAAAAGATGTAGCATGACTAAAATGCCCTCATATTTCCTCTCACCCTTATTTTTTTGGTCAAATAATAATCAAACTCTTATAAATGACACATAATACCAATAATTAACATATAAGAGTCGATTTTTTCAATTTTTGAGAAAAATATATAATTTTATTCGGTCAAATCCCGGTCAAACTCTTATAAATGACATATAAGACCAATAATTAACATATAAGAGTCGATTTTTTTCAACTTTTAAGAAAAAAAAATAATATTATTCGGTCAAATCTCGGTCAAACTCTTATAAATGACACATAAGACAAATAATTAACATATAAGAGTCGATTTTTTCAATTTTTGAGAAAAATATATAATTTTATTCGGTCAAATCCCAGTCAAACTCTTATAAATGACATATAAGACCAATAATTAACATATAAGAGTCGATTTTTTCAACTTTTGAGAAAAAAATAATAATATTATTCGGTCAAATCTCGGTCAAACTCTTATAAATGACACATAAGACCAATAATTAACATATAAGAGTCGATTTTTTCAATTTTTGAGAAAAATATATAATTTTATTCGGTCAAATCCCGGTCAAACTCTTATAAATGACATATAAGACCAATAATTAACATATAAGAGTCGATTTTTTCAACTTTTAAGAAAAACAAAATATTATTCGGTCAAATCTCGGTCAAACTCTTATAAATGACACATAAGACAAATAATTAACATATAAGAGTCGATTTTTTCAATTTTTGAGAAAAATATATAATTTTATTCGGTCAAATCCCGGTCAAACTCTTATAAATGACATATAAGACCAATAATTAACATATAAGAGTCGATTTTTTCAAATTTTGAGGAAAAAAAATAATATTATTCGGTCAAATCTCGGTCAAACTCTTATAAATGACACATAAGACCAATAATTAACATATAAGAGTCGATTTTTTCAATTTTTGAGAAAAATATATAATTTTATTCGGTCAAATCCCGGTCAAACTCTTATAAATGACATATAAGACCAATAATTAACATATAAGAGTCGATTTTTTCAACATTTAAGAAAACTAATAATATAATTCGGTCAAATCTCGGTCAAACTCTTATAAATGACACATAAGACAAATAATTAACATATAAGAGTCGATTTTTTTCAATTTTTGAGAAAAATATATAATTTTATTATGTCAAATACCGGTCAAACTCTTATAAATGACATATAAGACCAATAATTAACATATAAGAGTCGATTTTTCAACTTTTAAGAAAAAAAAATAATATTATTCGTCAAATCTCGGTCAAACTCTTATAAATGACACATAAGACCAATAATTAACATATAAGAGTCGATTTTTTCAGTTTTTGAGAAAAAATATATAATTTTATTCGGTCAAATCCCGGTCAAACTCTTATAAATGACATATAAGACCAATAATTAACATATAAGAGTCGATTTTTTTCAACTTTTAAGAAAAATAAATAATACTATTCGGTCAAATCTCGGTCAAACTCTTATAAATGACACATAAGACAAATAATTAACATATAAGAGTCGATTTTTTCAATTTTTGAGAAAAATATATAATTTTATTCGGTCAAATCCCAGTCAAACTCTTATAAATGACATATAAGACCAATAATTAACATATAAGAGTCGATTTTTTCAACTTTTGAGAAAAAAATAATAATAATATTCGGTCAAATCTCGGTCAAACTCTTATAAATGACACATAAGACCAATAATTAACATATAAGAGTCGATTTTTTCAATTTTTGAGAAAAATATATAATTTTATTCGGTCAAATCCCGGTCAAACTCTTATAAATGACATATAAGACCAATAATTAACATATAAGAGTCGATTTTTTCAACTTTTAAGAAAAAAAAAATAATATTATTCGGTCAAATCTCGGTCAAACTCTCATAAATGACACATAAGACAAATAATTAACATATAAGAGTCGATTTTTTCAATTTTTGAGAAAAATATATAATTTTATTCGGTCAAATCCCGGTCAAACTCTTATAAATGACATATAAGACCAATAATTAACATATAAGAGTCGATTTTTTTCAACTTTTGAGGAAAAAAAATAATATTATTCTGTCAAATCTCGGTCAAACTCTTATAAATGACACATAAGACCAATAATTAACATATAAGAGTCGATTTTTTCAATTTTTGAGAAAAATATATAATTTTATTCTGTCAAATCCCGGTCAAACTCTTATAAATGACATATAAGACCAATAATTAACATATAAGAGTCGATTTTTTCAACATTTAAGAAAAAAAATAATATTATTCGGTCAAATCTCGATCAAACTCTTATAAATGACACATAAGACAAATAATTAACATATAAGAGTCGATTTTTTCAATTTTTGAGAAAAATATATAATTTTATTCTGTCAAATACCGGTCAAACTCTTATAAATGACATATAAGACCAATAATTAACATATAAGAGTCGATTTTTCAACTTTTAAGAAAAAAAAATAATATTATTCGTCTAATCTCGGTCAAACTCTTATAAATGACACATAAGACCAATAATTAACATATAAGAGTCGATTTTTTCAATTTTTGAGAAAAATATATAATTTTATTCGGTCAAATTCCGGTCAAACTCTTATAAATGACATATAAGACCAATAATTAACATATAAGAGTCGATTTTTTCAACTTTTAAGAAAAAAACGTAATATTATTCGGTCAAATCTCGGCCAAACTCTTATAACTGACATATATGACCAACAATTAACATATAAGAGTCGATTTTTTCAACTTTTAAGAAAAAATAATAATATTATTCGATCAAATCCCGGTGAAACTCTTATAAATGACATACAAGACCAATAATTAACATATAAGAGTCGATTTTTTCAACTTTTAAGAAAAAAATAATAATATTATTCGGTCAAATCTCGGTCAAACTCTTATAAATGACATATAAGAGTCGATTTTTTCAACTTTTAAGAAAAAAATATATTATTCGGTCAAATCTCGGTCAAACTCTTATAAATGACATATAAGACCAATAATTAACATATAAAAGTTGATTTTTTCAATTTTTGAGAAAAATATATAATTTTATTCTGTCAAATCCCGGTCAAACTCTTATAAATGATATATAAGACCAATAATTAACATATAAGAGTCGATTTTTTCAACTTTTAAGAAAAAACATAATATTATTCGGTCAAATCTCAGTCAAACTCTTATAACTGACATATAAGACCAACAATTAACTTATAAAATTCGATTTTTTCACTTTTTTCAACTTTTTTTACAAAAATTAATATTATTTGGTCAAATCCCAGTCAAACACTTATAACTGACATATAAGACCAATAATTTACATATAAGAGTCAATTTTTTCTACTCAAATATGAAGCAAACACGTGTCCACTTCTTTTAAATAACGTATAACTCATATTTTATTTTTCCATTAATAAAAAAAAAATATAATATTATTTGGTCAAATCATGGTCAACTCTTATAATTAGTGTATAAGACCAATTATCTTCTTATAATTGACGCTTATAATTGATGTACAAGAGTCATTTTCACATTTTTTTTCACAAATATAAAATAAAATTCAATATTTCACAAAAGTTAACTCTCATATTTGGTCAAATCTCAGTTAGCTCTTATGATTGACATTTAAAACTTGTTCGCCTCTTATAATTAAAGTATACTACTCATATTTTAATAAAAAAATTAGCTTAATCAAGAAGCTGCAGCAACAATCATTATAACAAAATAAGAAATTCAATGTTGTTTAAAAAAATTCAGAAAATGGGCATTAGATTTTAGGGGTTTACATGGAGAGTTTCTGAATATGTAAACATGTATTAGTAAAAAAAAAAAGCAGCAGCAAACACACCTACGATGTAAATTGAAAATGCCAAATGAAAACAAAAAATAGATCCACTACACAACTACCAGGCCTTGTACCAAAAGAGAATATATATATATAACACAACTACCAGAATGAAGATTAGATCTGGATTTTTTTTTTTTTTCAGAGATCTGCAATTTTGGAGGAGATACATGTTTCGCCGGAGGTAATGGATTAGATCTAACCCAGATCTGCCGGTCTAGGGTTTCATAGCTAGGAGAGGATGGAGAGAGGGGGTGGGAAAGCCGAAGACGGAGATTGGCCGGAGAAGACGAACAGGTAAGGAACATCGAAGATGATGAAGGTAGAAGGTGAGTGTGTTATCGAACCGCCGGAAACGTGGGATTAGCCAGATGTGACTCAGATCTGCCGGTCTAGGGTTTCATGGCAAAGAGATGAGGGAGCTGGTGCCAATTCGTGTACAGAAAATGAAGGTCTCCAGCGGTAAGGAAGAGGCGTGTAGAAGGTCGAGGGCGTGGCCGGAGGAGAAGTGGCCGGCGGCATTGTCGGAGAAGATGTGGCTGGGGAGAGAGAGAGAGAGTGAGTTGAAAATGAGGGGAGAGGAGGATTTTGTTTGAGAGAGGTGGTAATTTTTGTATTTAGATATTATATTTGACTGGTCAATGGGGTTGAGGGGTGTTTGAGGAATTAAGATTTGTAGCAAACTCCTTATTAGGAAATTAGAAAGAGCCTCACCTTAAAATGGAATAACACTTAAATGGGGAGGGCCCTAGAGGAAAAATCCCTTGAATTTATTAAGAGTGCCACAAATTAGAGTTGATATTACGAAAAACGCGTTTTTCGTAAGCTTGAAGAAAAACTATTTTTTCGCTGCTCGCATATAAACACACATACACTAACTTTACTATCACTTTTTACACTTATATTTTTCACACTGGCAATTAATAATACATGCACGGGCACTAACACTTTTTTACACTAACACTTACAAATTTTTCCCTCCAAAACTAATATTTTTAACACTGACACTGGCGCTTTTGACAATAACACTTTTTTACACTAACACTGACACTTTCTTACACTAACACTGACATGTCGAAAACACGTTTTTTTAAGTTTAGGAAAAACGCGTTTTTTTTGTAAGATTTTGGCATTTAGTGATGCATTGATAATTAATTTTAAAAGGGAAAATTATAAACTGAGATCAAAACTTCAGAGTCCATTTTTACCTTTTACATTAAAATTAAATATTTTAATTTCATCAATTTTATGATTATTATTTTTAGCGTTTTTGTTAAAGTTTTTATTAAATCATACGTGCTTTTCACGTATGACTGTTATAGTAGTAAAGAAAATAGACATATACTCCCTCCGTCCCACCTCACTTGAGACATAAGAGGTGGGCACAATAACTAAGAAAAAATAAGAAAATAAGAAAAATGTGTGGTAGAAAATGAGGAGAGAGAATGAGTGGGGTTAATAGTAGGTTGTTTGAATGAATTGTGTGGTGGAATATGAAGAGAGAGAATAAATGGGTGTGGTAGATTGAATATAAAATTATAAAAAAGATTACCATTTTAGGAAGTCTCAAGTGAAGTGAGACGGACCAAAATAAAAATAAGTCTCAAGCAAAATGGGACGGAGGGAGTAAGATCCAAACTCCAAAGTTTTGGAGTAATTTTATTGTTGCAAGGTAAATGACTTTAAGTTAGTTTTGTCTTCAAACAAACGATTGGCCCAGTAGTAAGTAGTAAGTCGAGTCTCACAGTTTTTCAAGTTTAGAGTTTGATCTATCTCTTTACATCTCGTCTTAAGAGGTCGTAAACAGAAAAAAAAAAAAAAAAAAAAAAAATTAAGTCAGTTTTGGGCCAACAATCTTTATCTCTCTATTACTTTGTGACATAGGAAAATATAAACGAAAAAAAAAATGAATATTGAGCAAAAAAATAATGAAAGCAAAAGGAAATGGCAAGAAATAAAAAGGGACATGACCCGCTTTATGCTAGTTGACGGAAACTAATTCTGTCCATAAAAGGTACTTCCTTCCTAATGTCTCAGATTCTACTTTCTATTTTGGTACGTCTCACGGTAAGAGTCTCTTTCTTAAAATGACAAAAAATCTTTACTATTCATCTCACTCATTCTCTCTCATGCTTTACTTTTACACTCACAATACTTACTTTACTTCAATCATTTCTTAATCTCTGTGCAAATTGGAGGTAAGACTCTTACTCCGGGGCGCCCATATCCTACTTTCTATTTTGGTATGTCTCAGAGTAAGAGTCTCTTTCCTAAAATGACAAAGAATCTTTACTATTCATATCACTCATTCTCTCTCATACTTTACTTTTACACTCACAACATTTACTTTACTTTTACACTCACAACACTTACTTTACTTTAATCATTTCTTAATCTCCGTGCAAATTGGAGGCAAGACTCTTACTCCGGGACGGATGTAGTACTACTAATTTCATCTAATATTTTATGACCAATGTAGATTAGTTTAGATAAAATATAAATATCAATTTAATTATCATAATAGATATCACTACACTCCCTCCGTCCCCGCCAAAATAGGATGTTTTGCCATTTTGGGCGTCCCACCCGAAATAGGACGTCCCAAAATTGAAAGTTTATATTATTTTTATATTGAGCCTACCCCACCTTATTTACCCTAATCATCTATAATTAAACTTAACTCATTTAACTTATCTTAATTCACTACTCATAATGGGCTGGCCCACCCCACTAACACAAACCCACTACCACCAGATAAGATAACCTAAAAATTATCCCCTCCCCTCAAATCCATTCCTCCCAAATCTCCAACTCTCTTTCTGTCGTTTTCTCTCTTCTCCCATACCTCCCCGCCACCGCTCCCGTCGCCCCCAGCCACCGCCGCTCTCGTCGCGACCGCTTTCCACCACCCCTTTCCTTTCCCAGCACTATGCCCCACTTCTTCTTTCCCGTCGCCATCTTCATACCCCACATAGAAAATGTCGTCTTCGTCTTTGCCACCGTCACCGATGTCGTTGCCTCCGCATTCAACTGCAGTTAAGTCTCTCTCTCTCTCTCTCATGTTCAATTTGTACGTTTCTTCAACAGGTCATGGCAGATCTGGTGTTTTCGTTTTTTTGTGTGTAGATCCACTTTTCTGTGTAGATCTGGTGTATTTTTTCGGTTGTGTGTGTTTAATCTGGGTGGGTATGTGTAGATCTGAATATTTCTTCTTTGATTTTTGAATTTTTGTTGTTTGGTTACGTCATGGCAGATCTGGTTTTTTCATTTTTGTGTGTGTTCATGTGTGTAGATCCACTATTTTGTGTAGATCTGGTGTATTTTTTTTCGTTTGTGTGTTTAATCTAGGTGGGTATGTGTAGATCTGAATATTTCTTCCTTGATTTTTGAATTTTTGTTGTTTGGTTATGGTGGAAGTGATGATCGTAGTTGGCAGTGGAGGTGCTGATGATTGCGGTGGTGGTCTGTGGTGGCAGACTTGTGTTGAGCCGATGGTGTAAGATCATGGCTTGCAACACAAGTCATTTAGTGAATTCCATACATAAAATCATAAGTATAATGTTAATATAAAGTGTAGTCAATAATAAAATGTGTAGAAATCCTGAAATGTAATTTATCAATTTATGATGGGTAAAATGGTAAATTAACATTGCTAAAGCTTGAAAGGGTGTGGTCCCTAAATGAAGTGTCACCATGTTTACTATTTAAAGGCCTCTCCATCAAGCCTAAAACATACTTCATTCTTACTTTCTCTCATCTAAATTACTTCATAATGTTGGAAGACTTTTGAGAGATTAAGAGACACTTATCATTTAGAAGAACACTTCTCCCTACTTGTTCTTCATTTCTTCCTACAACATTCATAATGGATTCAACAGGTATTATCTCGCTTCCGCCTTCATCTTTTTTCCTCAATCTTATTCTGAAAATGAGCGTGGCATTCAGGGATATAAAGAATTGTTCCAACAATTGGTATCAGAGCCCCGTTCATTTTGGTTTAAGTTTGGGTTCTTCTTTGGGAAAGTTTTGTACTTTCAATTTGATTCATTTTTCCTGTTGAATCATTAAGTTTTAATGTTTATTAGGGGCTCTAATTCGTTCATAGAGTACTGATAATCATCATCTAAAATTCAAAAAATGGTTTGAAAGTGTTTTGTTCATTAAATTAAAATGGTTCAAGTTAGACTATCCCTTCATAACATGGTTTTATGTTTTAAGTACATACCATATGGATCTACTTACTTGATTCCCATTAATTTTAAAAGCAAGATTATCCTAAATAACATGGTTTTATGTTTTAAGTACATACCATGTGGATCTACTTGTTTTTCATGCCTTTTGGGATAAAATATGGAAAAAGTGCAGCAAAAATGCATGAAACGGTGGCTTTAGCCCGGTCGGGTATTATGTTCCGCCCGGTCGGGTCTTATGTTCTGCCCGGTCGGACCTCAAGAAAACACCCGGTTGGACTAAATGTGTTTGCCCGGTCGGGTCTTTGGTTCCGCCCGGTCGGGCATTGTATGTTGCCCGGTCGCGCATATTCACTATTCACAGGATTTTTGCTTTTTTCAAGATGTTGCACAATTTTGCTTCCCCTTTTGAACAAAACCGTAATTATTTTCAAATCTTAAAGTTTTTGATTAATTATATGATTTGACAATTTTATTCATTGTTTAAAGAATATTGTCGCCTAAGTGATTTACGTTATTTAAACCCCAAAATTGTAAAGTGTTGGATGTTTAAGTTGATATGTGAATGACTTGAATTTTCCAAAGAAGATCTTGATATTTGACTAAACTTGGGCATTCATGTGGTAACAAGTAAAAATAAACATTAGGTTATTTTCTTAGGTACTTATGTCGGCCCAAAGGAATATTAAGTATTTATTAAAATATAAGTTCAAATTACTTGTTGCCTAAGGCAATCATTTATGAGTCAACTCGCAATCCAAAGATTAGTTTTGATGTCATGTTGATGGATTTCATTGATATAATTAATCATTATTTATTGTGTAGTTTCTTATTTATGTTTTGTATTCATTCTTGTTCTCAAAATTCCAACAAATTTGTTTATTGCTTCATCTGTAATTACTGCTATGAGTACCGTTACAATGTGGGACTAATTATAAAACTTGGAAAACAAATAATTATAATCTTGGGCTATATAGAACTCGGATTAAGGGATCCGTTTCTCTTCTTATTGCTTGAGTGCTGAGAAGTGACACGCTCTAACCGCGTAAGCCTAATGATCATAAAGAATATTGTCCCGAAGACCTTTTGGACGGTGTCTCCGAGGATATTGATGCTACAAACATTCCTTGATACCCCTGAGGAAACTTGTTTCCATAAGGTATAAAGGGTACCGAGAATTTAAGGGAGTACATTTTAGAAATAGTTCATCTATTGAGGAAAAGAAAAGGCACTTAAGTTAAGGATATCAGATGATATTCTTGTGCATTTAGTTTTAATCTTTCTTCCTTGGTTTGGTTGCTTTGAAGTGACCTATCAATGTCAAAAGGACAAGTGAAATATTACTTTCACTTATGACACAAGAAGAAGATAAGTTAAGAATAATTTAGAACTAAAGGTACTCATTTAGCATCTACCTTTTCTCATGGGACAAGAGAAGAGGGAAAGAAACTGTGGTTGCAAGTAAAAAGAAGCTTAAGTGATTATCTCATGATCATAAATAAAAGAAATGTTTCTTTTGCAAGGACCTTACTAACATGAAGTTCGATTATCCTAAGTCTCACGCTTGGCATGAGAGGTATATCATTTGGTCTTGTTTGTATTGTATTAAGGCTAATTTGGTTTCAGTTCCTACATTTACATGGTGATTGGATTTTTGTGCAACCAATCACATAAGGATGTTCAAATAGGATGGCCTAAATTACCGAAGACCTAGTAAAGATGAAGAAATTCATCTATATGGAAACTAGGAATCCGGTTAGAGTTATAGGCATAAGGATCATTTAAATTATTGTTAAGTACTAAGTATTATTTTGTATTAAATAATATATTTATTGTACCATCATTTAAATGGAATTATGACATTTATCACAATATTGGACAAGGAAGGTCACTCTTGTTCATTAATAATAAGTGTGATCTCTATTTTAATTCCAAAGGTTGTTGGCACTAGTACTTTGTCAAGTATTCTTTCTTCACTTGACATTATTCAAACAATAAATGTGTCCCTTAATAATGAAACCAAAACTAGAAAGCAAAAGTTATCAAGTAAATTTTATTTTATTTTTCATTAAGGCATAGGCATTTGGGTCATATTTCCAAGAGGAAAATTGATAAGCTTATGTTAAAGAAAATCTTAAACAAACTTGATATTTTGGAAAATACTTTTGCATTAAATGCCTTAAAGAAAATTTACAAACATTAAAAGAATAGTATTCTCGAGAGTATCAAGTGTCTTTAAAACTAATACATATGAACATTGTGGGCCATTCATTATTCCTTCGTGGAAAGGTCAACAATAGTTATTACGTTTATAAATGACTACTCTCAATATGGATGCATTTATTACTTCATGGAAAGACTCAAGTTATGGACATTTTCAAGTCTTATGAGGTCAAAGTTGGAAATCAACTTTGAAAGACTATTAAGAACATTAGGTCCAATCATGATAGAGTATATCATGGTTGGAATGATTGTTAAAGGGAACAACGTCTATGTCCTTTTTACTCGCTATTTTGAAGAGTGTGGGATTGTCTCCATCTACATTAAGCCGGGTACGCCTAGCATGAATGATGTACACAAGAGACATGATAAAATCCTTAAGAAAATGGTAATAAGCATGTTTTGTGCTTCTTTTACCTCACTCATTATTGGCGATACATTAAAACCGCAACCTTTATTCTCATTAAAGCTCCCTCTAAGCTACTAATAAAAACCCTTTATGATTTTGGGACGAATAAGGAACACGTCCTTAAATCATCTTCATTTATGGGGTTGTCTAACATAAGGGTAGACCTTATAAGTCTACTAAGGGCAAGTTAGACATAAGATTGTTAGTAGTTATTCATGAGGTAAGCCGAGAGATCTAGGGGATATATAAATTTTACAACCCGAAAATTTGAACATTTTGAAACGAGAAAAGCTAGGTTCTTTGAGGATGTTGAATTTAGTGGGAGATTAGGTGTAATATTTTGAATTTGGAAAAGAAGAGGCATCCATTTCTTCACTTCTTCCATAAGTTCCAATTGGATTTCAAATTTTGTATTTGATATTCAAGAAGAACATACAATTCAAAATAAATATGGTTTCCCTATAAATATTGAACAACATGAAAATGTTGATCATAAGAAGGAAATTCAACAACCTCAGAATTAGTAAGAATAGGTGCCCTTAAAGAGATACAATAGAGTAAGAAGGATTGCAATACCGGATAATTATGAGATGTATCTTACCGAGAAATTAAGGACACATAGGTTTAGTGGGAGATGAGCCATTCATCTACCATAAAGCCATTAATAGTCCTAATTCTCATAAGTAGATTAATACCATATATAAAGAGTTGAAATCTTTGAAAGATAACAACTTTTGGGATCTTTTTACATTACCTAAAGATGTGAAACCTATAAATGGGTCTCTAAGACCTAAAAGGATTCGCAAAAGTAATGTTGAAAGATATAAGACCCATCTAGTTGCTAAAGATTTTTTCAACTCATAAAAAAGGCATTAATTATCAAGAAAGAAACATTTCCCGGCATCTTCTAAAAACTCTTTTAGAACCATTATGACACTAGTAGCAATTTGTGTCTTAAGCCTCATCAAATGGATATTAAGAGAACTTTTCTTAATGGAGACATTGAGGAAACTATCTATATGGAGAAATTCATTTATGACTTAAGCAAACTTCTCATTAATGGTATTTAAAGATTAATCAAGTTATTCTTTCATTTGGTTTTGAAATGAATCTTGATAAATATTGTGTATACCATAAGTTCAGTGGGAGTAAAAAATATAATTTTGGTCTTATATGTGGGTAATATTTGCTTGCTAGTAATGTTTTAAACCTTAATAAGGAAACTAAGAAATTTCTTTGGAATGAAAATTCTTGGTGAGGCATCTTTTTGTATTAGGAATCCAAGTTCACTGTGAGTATTCACGGAGTATTTTGGGATTATCACAAAAGGCCTATATAGAAAAGGTATTACAAAAGGTATAGCATGCAAAACTATAAACCACTTGACACCCCTAATTTTAAAGGAGACATGCTTAGTCTCAAACAGTGTCCTAAAAGTAAATTTTGAATCCAAGTATATGGAAAATATCTCTTCTTTGCATCAGCAGTAGGAATCTTAATGTATTCGTAAGTCTTACATTTAATGTTGGGATGCTTGGTCAATACCAAAGCAATCCAGAAGAGAACATTAAGTAGCAGCCAAAAGAATGATATAAGTGTTTATAAAACACTAAAGAACTACTTGCCTATATTTTAAGTCGGATCATCTTGAGATCATTAGGTATTCTGACATTAGTTAAATTATATGGCTGCATAAGTTTATTAAAGGGACTGCGAATTGTCAACAAGTGTCGAAAGACCGCTTAAGTTTTAAAGTGACAATCGGACGGTAGTCTTATAACAACAAGAGTTAAAGAAAGTCTAAGCATATAGACATTAAGTTTCTTGTTGTGAAGGAAAATGAACGAAAGAAATTCAACTTATAGAAACAAACTCAATTTAGAGGATCCATTTATGAAAGCGTTATCATCTTCAGTGTTTCACGAGCATATTGCTCATATGGGTGTAACAACTTTTGATAACATTTAGTATAGTGTGAGTTTGTGTTGTTCTTTCATTAATTGTTCTATTATTTAAAGTTTTGATCTCATTTGGTTAAGTTGGACTAGTTGGAAGAATATGGATTTATTCATTATGTTCCATGCTACACATCTACACTTTTGATCTATGTCATTTAGTTGGATTTGTATACGTGATTACTGTGGGTTTAGTTGCGAATCAATTACAACTGCCCCTTTAGTCCTTATACTTGGATGACTAATGGACGAGATTGTTATAAATGACAATAAAGTGCGCACATTTGGGTTGTCATTTGTATTATATTTATGTTTTAAAGGAGAGACTTGTTTTGCAACCCAAGTGGGAGATTGTAAGATCATGGCTTGCAACACAAGTCATTTAGTGAATTCCATACATAAAATCATAAGTATAATGTTAATATAAAGTGTAGTCAATAAGTAAACGTAATACTTGTTTTAAAAAAACAAAAGCTCGTTTTTACCCATTTGAAAAGTAATAACTTATGTATATGAATGTAATAGTAAGTTTATACAAGTAAATGTAACACTTTGATTGACGAAATTGTAACAGAATTTTATAGATAATGTAATACTTTTACATGTATCATGATAAATTTGACCCCATTGTAACTTATTGTTTGAAAACATATAGATATCTATACATATGTATTACAATTATGTACAAATACTATTACATATAAATAACACGTTTGTTACATTTTAGTATAATAAGTATTACTTTTGGTAAACGAAGAAAACATAGGAATAACACTATTACTTAAGAGATGGTAACTATTACTTTAAGAGATGGTAACTATTACTTTTCACAAACCGAAAAAAAAACCAAAAATAAAAATATAAAAAATTTTAAAAAGCAAAAAATAAAAAAAAAATAAAAAATAAAAAAAAATTGGGCCAATGAGGGGCTGCCACGTGGCAGGCCCCCCCTGGGTCCTGGAGCAGGGTTGTGGGTCGGGTAATGGGTCAAAAAAATGACCCGTCTCACCCATGAGACGGGTTGGAGTGTTCTCACACAAGTTTTTGTCAACTTTATTTACCTACCGGCTACCTCCCTTCTCCTAACAAGAACCGCTTATTTATTTATGAAAATTGAATCTGAATCATCGGTGTGGCCGACTATTAAAATTATACACTCCAAATGAATCCATCCCATATTTGATAAGTATATTTTTTAATTAAGTCCTCAAAATTATTGTTCAACTTTTAAAATATAGTATCTGAAAATTGATGTCCAATTTAAAAGAAAAATATATATAGAAATTGTTATCCTCTCAAGCTCATTTGTCGTAGCTGATTGCTGATGACTATACCTGATGGCTGAAACTTATAGCTGATGGCTGATAATTTATAGAGCCGTCAATTCGGGACCGTCCCGTCGGGACGTCCCGCTATATATATGGGACGGGACGAGACAGTATATTCTTATCCCGAAAAAATGCTGGACTATTCGGGACGTCCTGTATGGGACGCGGGACAAAACGGGATGGGACGTCCCGTATTATTTTGAAAATTCTTGCTCAAGTAGAAGTAGTATGTTTTTTAGTGAATAAAACACCCACAACGTCTTCTCTGGAAAACGAGCACATGAAATCAAAGGCATAGAAGGTTGAGTTGGTTTTGAGGGAAACTAGTTCCTCCGTAAGTTATAAAAAGTCCATTTTTTTAACCCTTTAAACCCTAAGCCTTAAACCCTAAAGGGCCTAAACCCTAAACTTTAACCCCTATAAAAACAGGACTTTTTATAACTTATGGAGAAACTAGTTTCCCCAAAATTTTCTCTAGAAAGTTAGCTGACATTTTCTGTATTTCATATCTTAACATTACAAAGAAGCAATACATATATATATACTAGGCTACTGCCTTGTTTACGGGATATGCTAGCATCCTATTCTATTTTTGTACATCCTAATCAAGATCTTACATAAAAGGGAAAGAGATGAAGTAAGTATATAAATGGTAACACGGCAAGTCAACTAAATCAATACTAATCTTGGTGAATCAGTGTGAATATCTTGGTGAATCTCTACACTGTAAGAGCAAGAGCAGACTCACCTTGTTCTGTGTTCTGTACCATACATAATATCCATCACCTTCCCGTAAGTCTTGTACTAATTCTCATTAAGCGAAAGTGGGACAGGATGGGACGAGACTATTATGTTATTTTGAGTGATGGAACTTGAAAAATTGACATTTTTTTATCCGGTGATCGCGTCAACCTATCCCGTCTTTGTCCCGAATTGTCCCGCGTCCCGAGGTGATTTGGGATGGGACGGGTATTTACGTCCCGCGATAAATTGGTCCCGTCCCGCATAGTTGGCGGGACATCATAGATTTGTCCCGTCCCGTCCCGTTGTCCCGAATTGACGGCTCTAATAACTTATGACAAATAACTGATTAATTAGCTACTGTTTGCTTTAGTTGTTCTGAAATGGCTTATGATTTTATTTCTTTTTGCATATAAAGATTTTTCTTTTTTAGGTAAATAAAATTTTGACAATTTTGATATGGAAAATATATTTTAAAAATGGTCATGTTTAAAATTGAAAATTTTATTTCTTATTGCATATTAAGCCATTTCATTCGTTTGATTTAACTTTATAATGAATATATAAAACTTAGAAAAAAAGTAGAAAAAGTAAAAGAAAAGAGCAAGAAAAAATCTGTAATTTGATAAGACTGCATAAAACAAGAAAAATACTTCAAATGCCATTGAAGCAGCATGCATATGAGGTAAATAAAATAGTGCGTTAAACATGGGAAGATTGGAATCGAACTCGGCACCTCACTAAGTGAGCGTGTTTTATGAGAGAGGTGGTCTCCCATGAGAAAAAGAGGATCTGTCTCATCTATGAGACGGGTCGACCCATGACCCATGAGGCATAACCCGCCACGTGGCAGCCTCTCATAGGTTTTTTATTAATTTTTTTTTTGGTTTTTTTTTTGAGTTTTTATATTATTTTTTCGGCTTTTCCGTCATTTACCAAAAGTAATAGTTACCATAACTTAATGTAATGACTGTATACATATAAAGTAACATTGTTCATAAGTAAACGTAACACCTGTTTTACAAAAACAAGCTCGTTTTACCCATTTTTTTCAAATGTAATACTAACTATAATTACATGTAACCCAAACAATATCTAAATGTAATTATCATTTATACTAAAATGTAATAGTGCTTTTGCAAAAATGTAAAATATTGTGTATTTTGATTTAATTTTTTGATAGAAAGTAACATTTGAAAAGTAACAACTCATATATATGAATGTAATTGTTTGTACAAGTAAATGTAACACTTTAATAAAAGAAATTATAACATATTTCTATAGATAATGTAATACTTTTACATGAAACACTAATCAAGTGTTTTTAGCTCTAAAAATGTAAATGGTTGAATTATGACTTTTTCTATACATATGTGTTACAATTATGTATAAACATTATTACATATAAGTAATACGCTCGTTACATTTTAGTTGTAATAAGTATTACTTTTGGCAAACGAAGAAAACATAGAAAAAAACACTGTTACTTTTCTCTATATATGTATTACTTTTATGTATACAAACTGTTACTTTATATGTATACAGTCATTACATTAAGTTATAGTAACTATTACTTTTGACAAACCGAAAAAAAAAACAAAAAAAATAATAATATAAAAAAAAAAAAGCAAAAAAAAAATGGCCTATGAGAGGCTGCCACGTGGCAGGGTCGCCCCTGGGTCATGGAGTTGGTTCAATGGGCCGGGTCATGGGTCAAAAATGTTAGAACATGACTTGCAAAACAAGTTATTTGGACCTTCCATTTATAAAATCATGATTATAATGTTAATATAAAGTGTAGTAAATAATAGTAAAATTGTGTAGAATTCCTGGATGTAATATTACCTATTTTTGATGGGCAAAGTGGTAATTTAACATCACTAAAGGTTGAAAGGGTGTAGTCCCTAAATGAGGTGCCTATTGGTTTCATATATAAAAGGTTCTCCATCAACCCTAGAAATCATTCCATTCATTATTTTTCTCTCCCAAATAATCTTCATATTGCTAGAGACATTAGAGAGAAAAGACACTCATCATTTAGAAGAACTCCGTCCCCTTAATTCTTTTCTTCTTCTTCTTGTTCTCCCTACAACATCATTATGGATTCATCAGGTATTATGCTTCCGCCTTCATCTTCTTCTTCCTCAATCTTATTCTGAAATGAGCGTGGCATTCAGGGATATAAAGAATTGTTCCAACAATTGGTATCAGAGCCCGCTCATATTTTGGTTTAAGTTTGAGTTCTTTTCGGGAAAGCTTTTATGCTTTATTCGATTCATTTTTCCTGTTGAATCATCAAGTTTTGATGTTGATTAGGGACTCTAATTCATTCATAGAGTACTGATAATAATCATCTGAATTTAAGAAAATGGTTTGAAAAGTTTTGTTGAATGAACACAATGGTTCAAGTGTGACTATCCCTTCATAACATGGTTTTATGTCTAGTGCATACCATGTGGATCTACATACTTGATTCCATTGTTTTAAAGCAAGATTATCCCTAAATAACATGGTTTATGTTGTAAAGAACATATCATGTGGATCTACTTGTTGTTCATCATTTTTTGAGATAAAATTTGGAAGAGTGCAGCAAAGCATGCATGAAACGGTGGCTTTATCCCGGTCGGGTCTTATGTTCTTCCCGGTCGGGTATTATAAGTTGTCCGGTCGCGCATGTACACTATTCACAGGTTTTTGCTTTTTCAAAGATGTTGCACAATTTTGTTTCTCTTTTTGAACAAAACATACATTTTTTCAAACCCTAAGGCCTTGATTAATTATATGCTTTGACAATTTATTCATTGTTTAAATAATATTGTCGCCTAAGTGATTTACGTTATTTAAACTCTAAAATTGTAAAGTGTTGGATGTTTAAGTTGATATGTGAATGGCTTGAATTTTCCAAAGAAGATCTTGACATTTGACTAACTTGGGCATTCATGTGGTAACAAGTAAAATAAACATTAGGTTATTTTCTTAGTACTTATGTCGGCCCAAAGGAAGATTAAGTATTTATTAAAATATAAGTTCAAATTACTTGTTGCCTAAGCAATCATTTATGAGTCAACTCGCAATCCAAAGATTAGTTTTTGATGTCATGTTGATTGTTTTGTTGATGGATTTCATTGATATAATTAATCATTATTTATTGTGTAGTTTCTTATTTATGTTTTGTATTCATTCTTGTTCTCAAAATTCCAACAAATTTGTTTATTGCTTCATCTGTAATTACTGCTATGAGTACCGTTGCAATGTGGGACTAATTATAAAACTTGGAAAACAAATAATTATAATCTTGGGCTATATAGAACTCGCATTAAGGGATCCGTTTCTCTTCTTATTGCTTGAGTGCTGAGAAGAAGAACGCTCTAACCGCGTAAGCCTAATGATCATAAAGAATATTGTCCCCGAAGACCTTTTGGACGGTGTCTCCGAGGATATTGATGCTACAAACATTCCTTGATACACCTGAGGAAACTTGTTTCCATAAGGTATAAAGGGTAACGGGAATTTAAGGGAGTACATTTTAGAAATAGTTCATCTATTAACAAAACGAAAAGGCACTTAAGTTAAGGATATCAGATGATATTCTTGTGCATTTAATTTTAATCTTTCTTCCTTGGTTTGGTTGCTTTGATGTGACCTATCAATGTCAAAAGGACAAGTGAAATATTAATGAATTACTTTCACTTATGACACAAGAAGAAGATAAGTTAAGAATAATTTAGAACTAAAGGTACTCATTTAGCATCTACCTTTTCCCATGGGACAAGAGAAGAGGGAAGAAACTGTGGTTGCAAGTAAAAAGAAGCTTAATGGATCATCTCATGATCATTAAAAAAAATGTTTCTTTTGCAAGGACCTTACTAACATGAAGTTCGATTATCCGAAGTCTCACGCTTGGCGTAAGAGGAATATCATTTGGTCTTGTTTGTATTGTATTAAGGCTAATTTGGTTTCAGTTCCTACATTTACATGGTGATTGGATTTTGGTGCAACCAATCACATAAGGATGTTCAAGTAGGATTGCCTAAATTATCGAAGACCTAGTAAAGATGAAGAAATTCATCTATATGGAAGCTAGGAATCCGGTTAGAGTTATAGGCATAAGGATCATTTAAATTATTGTTAAGTACTAAGAATTATTTTGTATTAAATAATATATTTATTGTACCATCATTTAAATGGAATTATGACATTTATCACAATATTGGACAAGGAAGGTCACTCTTGTTCATTAATAATAAGTGTGATCTCTATTTTAATTCTAAAGGTTGTTGGCACTAGTACTTTGTCAAGTATTCTTTCTTCACTTGGCATTATTCAAACAATAAATGTGTCCCTTAATAATGAAACCAAAACTGGAAAGCAAAAGTTATCAAGTAAATTTATTTTATTTTTTATTAAGGCATAGGCATTTGGGTCATATTTCCAAGAGAAAAATTGATAAGCTTATGTTAAAGAAAATCTTAAACAAACTTGATCATTTGGAAAATACTTTTGCATTAAATGCCTTAAAGGAAATTTACAAATATTAAAAAAATAGTATTCTCGAGAGTATCAAGTGTCTTTAAAACTAATACATATGAACATTGTGGGCCATTCATTATTCCTTCGTGGAAAGGTCAATAATAGTTATTACGTTTATAAATGACTACTCTCAATATGGATGCATTTATTACTTCATGCAAAGACTCAAGTTATGGACGTTTTCAAGTCTTATGAGGTCAAAGTTGGAAATCAACTTTGAAAGACTATTAAGAACATTAGGTCCAATCATGATAGAGTATATCATGGTTGGAATGATTGTTAAAGAGAACAACGTCTAGGTCCTTTTTACTCGCTATTTTGAAGAGTGTGTGATTGTCTCCATCTACATTAAGCCGGGTACGCCTAGCATGAATGATATGCACAAGAGACATGATAAAATCCTTAAGGAAATGGTAATAAGCATGTTTTGTGCTTCTTTTACCTCACTCATTATGGGCGATACATTAAAACCGCAGCCCTTATTCTCATTAAATCTCCCTCTAAGCTACTAATAAAAACCATTTATGATTTTGGGACGAATAAGGAACACGTCCTTAAATCATCTTCATTTATGGGGTTGTCTAACATAAGGTTAGACCTTATAAGTCTACTAAGGGCAAGTTAGACATAAGATTGTTAGTAGTTATTCATGAGGTAAGCCGAGAGATCTAGGGGATATATAAATTTTACAACCTGAAAATTTGAACATTTTGAAACGAGAAAAGCTAAGTTCTTTGAGGATGTTGAATTTAGTGGGAGATTAGGTGTAATATTTTGAATTTGGAAAAGAAGAGGCATCCATTTCTTCACTTCTTCCATAAGTTCCAATTGGATTTCAAATTTTGTATTTGATATTCAAGAAGAACATACAATTCAAAATAAATATGGTTTCCCTATAAATATTGAACAACATAAAAATGTTGATCATAAGAAGGAAATTCAACAACCTCAGAATTAGTAAGAATAGGTGCCCTTAAAGAGATACAATAGAGTAAGAAGGATTGCAATACCGGATAAGTATGAGATGTATCTTACCGAGAAATTAAGGACACATAGGTTTAGTGGGAGATGAGCCATTCATCTACCATAAAGCCATTAATAGTCATAATTCTCATAAGTAGATTAATACCATATATAAAGAGTTGAAATCTGTGAAAGATAACAACTTTTGGGATCTTTTTACATTACCTAAAGATGTGAAACCTATAAATGAGCCTCTAAGACCTAAAAGGATTCGCAAAAGTAATGTTGAAAGATATAAGACCCATCTAGTTGCTAAAGATTTTTTCAACTCATAAGAAAGGCATTAATTATCAAGAAAGAAACATTTCCCGGTATCTTTTAAAAACTCTTTTAGAACCATTATGGCACTAATAGCAATTTGTGTCTTAAGCCTCCTCAAATGGATATTAAAGATAACTTTTTTTTTAATGGAGACATTAAGCAAACTATCTATATGGAGAAATTCATTTATGACTTAAGCAAACTTCTCATTAATGGTATTTAGAATTTAATCAAGTTATTCTTTCATTTGGTTTGAAATGAATCTTGATAAATATTGTGTATACCATAAGTTCAGTGGGAGTAAAAATTATAATTTTGGTCTTATATGTGGGTAATATTTGATTGCTAGTAATGTTTTAAACCTTAATAAGGAAACTAAGAAATTTTTTTTGGAATGAAAATTCTTGGTGAGGAATCTTTTTGTATTAGGAATCCAAGTTCACTGTGAGTTTACACGGAGTATTTTGGGATTATCACAAAAGGCCTATATAGAAAAGGTATTACAAAAGGTATAGCATGCAAAACTATAAACCACTTGACACCCCTAATTTTAAAGGAGACATGCTTAGTCTCAAACAGTGTCCTAAAGTTAATTATGAATCCAAGTATATAGAAAATATCCCTCTTTGCATCAGCAGTAAAAAAGCTTAATAAATGCGTAAGTCTTGCATTCAATATTGGGATGCTTGGTCAATACCAAAGCAATCCAGAAAGAACATTAAGTAGTAGCCAAAAGAATGATATATTATTTACAAAACACAAAGATCTACATGCCTATTTTTAATCGGATAATCTTGAGATCATTTTGTATTCCGATATTTGTTAAAATTATATGGCTGCATAAAGGACTACAATTTGTCAAATAGTGTCGAAAGACCGTTAAGATATATTATGACAATCAGCTAGTAGTCTAGTACTCTAACAAGAGTTTGTCAAAGTCTAAGTATTTAGACATTAAGTATCTTGTTGTAAAGAAAGAGCACAAAAAAGGAACAAATAAAAACACAACTTATTGGATCAAACTCCATAATTATCGGATCCGTTTTCTAAAGCGTTATCATCTTTAGTGTTTCACGAGCATGTTGCTAATATGGGTGTAACAATTTTGATAACGTTTAATTTAGTGGGAGTTTATGTTGTGATTCATTAATAAGTTCTATTATTTAAAGTTTTGATCTCATTTGGTTAAGTTGGACTAGTTGGAAGAATATGTATATATTCATTATGATTCCATGCTACACATCTACACTTTTGATCTATGTCATTTAGTTGGATTTGTATATGTGATTATTGTGGGTTTAGTTGCGAATCAATTACAACGACTGCCCCTTTAGTCCTTATACTTATATGGCTAATGGACGAGATTGTTATGAATGACAATAAAGTGCACACATAAGAGTTGTCATTCGTGTTATATTTATGTTTTAAAGGGAGAACTTTATTTTGCAACCCAAGTGGGAGATTGTTAGAACATGGCTTGCAAAACAAGTTATTTGGACCTTCCATTTATAAAATCATGATTATAATGTTAATATAAAGTGTAGTAAATAATAGTAAATATTGTGTAGAATTCTTGGATGTAATATTACCTATTTTTGATGGGCAAAGTGGTAATTTAACATCACTAAAGGTTGAAAGGGTGTAGTCCCTAAATGAGGTGCCTATTGGTTTCATATATAAAGGGTTCTCCATCAACCCTAGAAATCATTCCATTCATTATTTTTCTCTCCCAAATAATCTTCATATTGCTAGAGACATTAGAGAGAAAAGGCACTCATCATTTAGAAGAACTCCGTCCCCTTAATTATTTTCTTCTTCTTCTTGTTCTCCCTACAACATCATTATGGATTCATCAGGTATTACGCTTCCGCCTTCATCTTCTTCTTCCTCAATCTTATTCTGAAATGAGCGTGGCATTCAGGGATATAAATAATTGTTCCAACAAAAAAATGACCCGTCTCATGGATGAGACAGGTTGTGCATGTTCGCACGCAAGTCTTTGTCAAACATTAAACTCTATAAAAAAAAACATGACTTTTTATAACTTATGAAGTTATAAGTCAAAAGCTTCTCTAAATAAGTGGAAACAAACAAGCACGAGTCATCCCATAATAAGTGACTTTTTTAGAAAAATATTATTAGTTTAATTAAATTTTTACCAATTCTTAACGTTATGCAATATGTTTAACCAATTTTTAAAGGTGTTTATATAATTCTAAAAATTAAATATCATTAATAATAGAGGTGGTCTCCCATGAGAACAAGGGGATCCGTCTCATGCATGAGACGGGTCGCCCCATGACCCATGTGCCGAACCCGCCACGTGGCAACCCACCATTGGCCGATTTTTTTTTTTTTTTTTTTTTTTTTTTTTGGCTTTTCAGTGGTTTAGCAAAAAATAATAGTTACCATCTCTTAAAGTAACATTGTTCATAAGTAAACGTAATACTTGTTTTAAAAAAACAAAAGCTCGTTTTTACCCATTTGAAAAGTAATAACTTATGTATATGAATGTAATAGTAAGTTTATACAAATAAATGTAACACTTTGATTGACGAAATTGTAACAGATTTCTATAGATAATGTAATACTTTTACATGTATCATGATAAATTTGACCCCATTGTAACTTATTGTTTGAAAACAAATAGATATCTATACATATGTATTACAATTATTTACAAAGGGAAGGGCTATTTCCACTACATCTTTTGCTTTTCCACTACTAAATATTACAAATAGACAACATTGTCCTTTCTTGTTCTTGTAAATAGACATAATCATCCTCTAGTTTATAAGGAATCAAGAACAACATTCTATAATAAATTATACTACTACAATTTCTACTTATATTCACTACTTAATAAAAAAATATGATTAGGCTCCGCCCTGAAATTGTTTTGTTAATGAAAAACTAACCTTCAACTGTCGACTATCTTTTAATTTTCCATTTCAACTTAATTGTTAGTGCCTTCAAAAAAAAAAAAAAAAAAAAACTTAATTGTTAGTTTACTTCAAATTTCTATTTCTAAGCTTTCATTTGTTCAAAATAATAATTAAATTATTCACAATCATTAGCTCTTATTCGATTTATATTAAAAGAATTTAAATCATTTGAGACAATATTAAATTGTTTATTAATGTTGTGAGCGAGACAAGCATACAACCAATTAAATCTACTACTCTAGATTACATAAAGTGTCACCGATTTGTTTGTATTTTAAGTAAACACTCAAATTGTACTGTTGTTATATGACAAATGAGAAAAATTATTCTTTTACGACCAGGAAAAAAATTAAGGTTTTAGGGCTTTGCACACCGCCTGTCTTATAAAAAAGTGAGTTTATCAATCAAAATATAAAATTATTCTATGAAAAATCTGGTTTATTTTAAATGGTGGATTGATATATAAATAATTCTCTTTCATTATAATTTTTAACAATTTTATAATTTTATTTTTAAAAAATAGAATAAAACAGCCTTACCATAAAATAGAAAAAGACCATAAATAGTCAGGATGTGTTTGAAGGACAATAATGTCAAAGGATTAAATTATCTTAATGGATGTAGTGGAAAAGTAAAAAACGTAGTGGCAATAGCCGCTCCCATTTACAAATACTATTACATATAAATAACACGTTTGTTACATTTTAGTTATAATAAGTATTACTTTTGGAAAACGAAGAAAACATAGGAATAACACTATTACTTTAAGAGATGGTAACTATTACTTTAAGAGATGGTAACTATTACTTTTCACAAACCGAAAAAAAAAACCAAAAATAAAAATATAAAATTTTTTTAAAAAAAAAAAAAAAAAATTTTTTTTTTTTTTTTTTTTTTGGGCCAATGAGGGGCTGCCACGTGGCAGGGTCCCCCCATGGGTCCTGGAGCAGGGTTGTGGGTCGGGTAATGGGTCAAAAAAATGACCCGTCTCACCCATGAGACGGGTTGGAGTGTTCTCACACAAGTTTTTGTCTTAATAATAATTATATTTCGATATAAATGATCAAAATTTCAATAAATAATTCATAAGTTTATTAATAACGATGTAGATCTATAAGACTATGTGCAATGGGGGTGGAATTTGGTGTATGAAATGGAGGGGGTGGTATGAAACCATAGGAGGGAGTGTGGAATTTGGGGTGTGGAATTTGGGGTATGAAATTTTTCATACCGGTTGAATTTTGTGGAAAGGCTGGTGCAATGAACACGTGGCGTCCCCAGATTGGCCCGGCGTCAGGCGCGTGTACCACACGGCCCGACAGGGCGCGTGTGGTACAGCGCAGAGGCTTTTTTTTATTTGTTTGACACGTGTCTGGCTCTCATTTGTCCGTTTGATTTTCGGATTAATTTTTTTATCTCAATTCTTTGAGCTGAATTATCACCTAGTAAAATATTTTTATATTTATTTTCGCCAAAATTCAGCATTTTTTTCTCCTATAAAATGATACAAGTTTCATTAGATTTGGACATAAAAAAAAACTCTCTTTTCTCAATTATCCTTCTCCATTTTAGCCTACATTTAAAAAAACTCATCATCTTTTGAGTGAAATGGATCCCAATAATAATCCTTTCAACACTCAAAATTCCCAAAAATTTTCACCATTCAACTACAATCCTAATGATTTTAACTTAGAGAACCAATCTTCCAACCAACCCCGTCCCCAAAATGTTTCAAATCCTTTTTTTCCACCAAATTATCGTCATTTATCTAATTATTTAATTGCAACAAAAATTAAATTTAGTGTAAAATATTATTTTAATTATAAATAATAATTATTATTATTATTATTTTACTAATCATAAAAATAGAGAATATATAAAAAAATAAAAAAGATATAAAAGTAGTGGGGTATAGAATGACGAGTGGGAGGGAGATGAAATTTAATTTCAACTTACCATTGTAGGGGGTTGTATGAAATGGGTGTATGGAAGATGAGGTGGATAGGATAAAGTGTTAAAGTGGTTGTATGAAATGGGGAGGGGGTTGAAACCATTGTGGGTAGTCTAAGGAGGGTTGTAAGCACACATATACATGTGTATATTCGCTACTTAATTAGCTAAGAATTAACGTTTCAAATAGATTCGAAATGATTACTGGATGCCAAAACTTGGGTAAAATGCGTTTTACAAGACGCTCAGGAAAACATGTTTTTAAAAAGTGCGGTGAGGATTTTGTAAATATGCGAAACTTCTTTAAAAACGCGCAGTGACATTTTGTAAATAATCGGAACCCCCCAAACGGTTCTGGATATCTATATAAAGCCTTTTCTGGATGTAATTTTTGAAGCACGTTTGAAGAAGGTCATGGCCAACAAACATTCTGGATATCAACATTAAATTGTTCTGGATATAAATATAAAGTCATCTGGATATGAGTTTCAAGCACATTTTAAGAAAGTCTTGGCCAAGAAAAATTATGGATATCAACCTCAAAAGGTTCTGGACATCAATAAAGCCATCTGGATATGATTTAATGATATTTGAACAAAGTCATGGCCAACAAACATTCTGGATATTAACATCAAATTGTTCTGGATATAAATATAAAGTCATCTGGATATGAGTTTCAGGCACATTTTAAAAAAGTCTTGGCCAAGAAAAATTCTGGATATCAACCTCAAAGGGTTATGGACATCAATAATAAAGTCCTCTAGATATGATTTTAATAATATTTGAACATAGTTATGGTCAACAAACCTTCTGGGTATCAAGTTAAGAGGTTCTGTATAGAAATAATATAGGTTTCTGGATAGTGTTTTTTATTGTGCAAGTGAGAAAAAAAATGATTTTTTTAGTGCAAGTGAGAGTGTATTTTTTAGTGTCAGTTCTAGTGTTTTCAATAGCCAGTTGTAGTGTTTTTGATAGCCAGAGAGCATTTTGAAATAACCTTTAAAGCTGAAAAGAACCTTTGAGGCTGATAGCCAGAACCTTTGAATTGGATAACCAGAATCTTTGAAAGTGATATCCAGATGGGTTTTTTTTTAAGGAAATTTGAAGACAAACAGAAGTCATCGGGCTTTCCCCCTGATTCCGTGTTTAAAATTGCCAAAAGACGTCGTTTAGGCCCTCAAATTGTTATTTGATGTTTTTCCAGCAAATCGCGCCGTTTTTGCAAAACACATTTTTTCTAAGGGTAAATGACAAATAAGGGTCTGAAGTTTGGGGGTCATTCGTAGAAAGAGGTCCGATGTTCTAAAACTCGCAGATAAGGGTCTAAAGTTGATGAAAACTAGCAATTAAGGGCTTTTTGACAGAAAAGTTAGATTTTTCAGTAAAAATCCGCATGTGCACGACACATATGGACTAAACTGAAATTCGTTTTACAAGTACGGGGTAAAACGAGTATTTTACAGTTTAAGGGACTAAAACTAAAATTTTAACAAATATATGTATGATTTACAAAATCAATAGGTTTTTAATTCACTATTTTTTATTTTTTATTTTTGTAAAAATAGTTAATTTGACAATTTTTTTATTTTGCTTTTGAAACAATATTTCAGAAAATTAGTTTTTCCAAGAAAAAAAATTCCCTAAATTATAATTTCAAAAAACTGATTTCACTAATTTAATGTAAAAAAAAAATATTTTTTTATTTTTTTCTAAAACTAGTTTTTTTTTTTTTTTTTTTTTTTTTTTTTTTTTTTTCTGTTTTGAAATTTATATCTCCCCTCTTTCTCTTATTTCACTAATTTAATGAAATACGTTCAAAATTTTGATTTTGGAATAGATTAATTTAGTGAAATTAGTTTTCTGAAAATATAATTTAGCGAATTTAGAGAAAAAGGGGAGATATAAATTTCAAAGCAGAAAGAAAAAAAATACTAATTAAATAAAAAAATAAAAAAAAATAACATTAAATTAGTAAAATTAGTTTTTTGAAAATATAATTTAGTGATTTTTTTTCTTGGAAAAACTAATTTTCTAAAATATTTTTTCAAAAGAAAAATAAAAATTTGTCAAAAATTTTTACAAAAAAAATTTAGTGAATTTAAAAAATATTAATTTTGCGAATCATACATATATTTGTTAAAATTTTAGTTTTCGTCCCTTAAGCTTTAAAATACTCGTTTTACCCCTTACTTGTAAAACAAATTTAAGTTTAGTCCACATGTGCACGGCACATGTGGATTTAACTGAAAAATCTAACTTTTTCGTCAAAAGGCCTTTAATTGCTAGTTTTCATCAACTTTAAACCCTTATCTGGGAGTTTTAGAACATCGGACTCCTTTCTACGAATGACCCCCAAACTTCAGACCCTTATTTGTCATTTACCCTTTTTCTAATCACTTGGTAAAACGTGTTTTACGGGAGACCAACCCTTACTGGATTTGGTTTGTTTTAAGTTGTTTCATTGTTGATTAATGTTTGATCTTGTTATTATGAGAATAACATATTAGTGAAGGTATTTATGAACCTGATCTATAAATTACTTTGTTAATTTTAATTAATTATTGATTTTATTTGATTTTAGTTTAAATTTAGTTATTGCTTTAGTAATAATAATTACTCATAAACCAAACTCTCTTTTATGTATTTATTTATTTATTTATTTATTTATTTTCTTTTGTTAAATATTCTTGTTATCACATGTTTCTGCTCATTCGACCCTTGTTTTTGTACGTTGCTACATCGATGACTAGTACACTTGCTTGGTAATTTAATTAGAGGAATATTTTCTCCGTCACTTGTATTTTTGACAGCTCTCAAAGGCGGGTTGAACTTTGTGGATAGTCAACTCATTTCTATATGCGATTGCCAATAAAAAATTTATTTCTTGTTCAAAAATAATATACTCCCTCCGTCTCACTATGTTTGGCCACCAGACAAAATTTCATAGTGAGACGGAGGGAGTGTGTATATATATATATATATACTCTCTCCGTCCCACCCGAATTAGGATTTTTGGGTTGGGCACGGGGATTAAGGAAAAAGTGTTAGTGAAGTAGGTGTTGTGATTATGAAAAGTAAAATAGGAGAGAGAAAGTGGGGTAGAGAATAAGAGTCCAAATCATCTGTGCTACTTTGTGTACCACTTCATATGCCACAAGTGATCTAATGGCTCACAGTTATTGAGATTGGCATTATTGTAATATTATGCAAACATGTGAACAGTTGGATTACAAGTGGTACATAGAGTGACGCACAAAAGTGGTATAGGAGATCTCAACTCATAGAGTAATGAGTGGAAAGTTGGCGTGAGTGTGAATGTGAGTCCCATTAAATGAAACATTTCCATTTTTGGGTTGTTCTAATTCGAATGGGACACCCAAAATGGAAATTTGTCTTAATTCGAGTGGAACGGAGGGAGTATATATATATATATATATATATATATATATATATATATATATATATATATATAAGTGCTCAAATGAGAATCACAATTGCGTGAGAACCAATCATAACCATTAGATTAGAATTGAAATCAAGGGTCCAAATTATCGATACATTGGATACACTTGGATACAATACATAAATTTTGATATTGCACTTGGATACAGTAGCTAAACAAGTAATGTATCCAAGTGTTGCACTTGGATACAGTAGGTTAAAAACTAATGTATCCAATTGTATTTTTGAAAATTTTCTACTGTATCCAAGTGTATCCAATGTATCTATAATCTGGACCCTTGATTTTGTATTTAATCAAACGGTTATGATTAGTTCTCACGGTTCTCATTTAAAATGGTTCTCACAGGAACGCGACCCTATGTATATATATATGGATGTATATATTCGAAATGAAAATGATTAATGGATTTTAGAAATGATGTAGTGTTAAATTTTCATGTCTCAAGTATTAAATTCTAAATCTCTAATGGTCAAGTATGATGCAAAATATATAAATATATAATACAATATGTACGTATCCATACTTTCGTGATTTTATTATATTTTGAGTAACTTTATTGAATATGATCACATGATTTTGTTTTATTTCATTTTTTTTATTGATTGTGTGAAACATGCTCTTATGATAGTTTGAAACGATAAGGGATCATTAAGAGGCAGGTAATCAAGTGAACAGATGAGGATTATATTTGATTAATTTGACGGACATGAAAAAAAAATTAGAATTACAGATATTTTTTTCTGGAAATTAATAATTAGTTCTAATTTGTAGTAATCAGCCCTATACATGCGATGAAGTAATACTAAATTAATGTCACATTTTTAAATAAAAAAATGTATTTTTTTTTCACAATGTCCACGCCAGCGAGGAGAGGGATCAAACCCTAGCGCTCACCGAGGGTGAGACTTGGCTTTACCACTGGGCCATTCATTTGGGGACTTAAATAAAAAAAATGTTAAACAACACCATGCGTTAATTTATACAAAAATAAAATAAAAAATACACAATAATTACAAGTGTAACAAATCTACTGTGGCACTTGTTATTGGGTGAACAGAATATACAAACGTGTGATAGTAAATTTAATAAGAAATCTCAAATTTTTGAAGTTTTATGAAAGGAAAAAAAACTGAATACAAAACCTTAAAATTCAGTGTGCACAGTTAACTTCTTGAGTGGATTTTTTTTTCTGGAACAATGAAAGGAAATTATTTGAAACAAATAAAATATGGGTCTCATTGATAGAGTAATTGGTTTATTTCCTAAAGGCGAAGCGGACACGCTCATTTTCTCCCTCGTCGTGATCTCTAAATGAAAACCATGAAGCTCACTCGAATATGGAGTAATAATGAAGAGCTAGTCTCCCATGAGAACAAGGGGATACGTCTCTTCTATGAGACGGGTTTTTTTACCCGGATCCATATAACTTGCCACGTGGCAGCCACCCATTGGCAAAAAAAATAAAAAATTGAGTTTTTATATTTTTTTCCGGCTTTTACGTCGTTTACCAACAGTAATAGTTACCATAACTTAATGTAATGACTGTATACATATAAAGTAACATTGTTCATAAGTAAACGTAACACCTGTTTTACAAAAATAAAAGCTCATTTTACCCATTTTTTCAAATGTAATACTAACTATAATTACATGTAACCCAAACAATATCTAAATGTAATTATCATTTATACTGAAATGTAATAGTGCTTTTGCAAAAATATAAAATATTGTGTATTTTGATTTTATTTTCAAAAGAAAGTAACATTTGAAAAATAACAACTTATATACATGAATGTAATTATTTGTACAAGTAAATGTAACACTTTAGTAGATGAAATTGTAACAGATTTCTATAGATAATGTAATACTTTTACATGTATCATGATTAATTGAACCCATTGTAACTTATTTTGAAAACATATAGATATACTATTACTTTTCTATACATACTAGTAGTGCACCCGCGCGATGCGCAGAATTATTATAATTATAATTTACTAAAACTTGTTATTGATTAATCATCAAGTGATTTATCAATACAAATTTTAAAATTTCATTGGGATGATTAGATTGATTATAATCTTTGGTCAAAGTTCACATATATTGACCGTCAAAAATCTAAAATGGACTATCTTTTGGGACGGAGGGAATAAATAATAAGCTATCTTCCTTAAAATTGTGAATTTTATTATTTTTGACCCATTTTAATTAGAAAAAAAATACAGTATACTATTTATTTTTACCACCTCCTATTTTTGTCTCAATACTAAATCACCTTTTCTAATAAATAACCATCTTAGTGGTAGGTCGCGTGATAAACGTGTTTTACTTTAAAGAAGGAAAAACGTGTTTTTCAAAGACGCTGGCCTTTATTCCTAAAAACAGTCGGTGGTATTTTCGTAAATACTGGCAAACATCAGAAATGCCCATTGTTAATATTACCAAAAGTCAGTGATTTCAACTGGCGTTTATAAACATGAAACTGACACTTTTCTTAAGTGCCAGTGGTAGTGTTTAAAAGTGTCAGCCATTACACTTACACTTTTAAACATTGATACTGGCACTTATTAAAAGTGTCAGTAGTAGTGTCAATAAGTGCCAACGTACATGTCAATTTCAAATATATGCTTGTAATAAAGCCAAAGACATTGATTAATAAATAACCAATAGTAATACTCTTGTAATATACTCTCACCGCCCTAGCACAAGTATGACTTCTTTCCCTTTTAGGCCGTCTCAGAACAATTGAGACTGCCCAAAATGAAAATGTTATAATATATTTATATTCAACCAACCCCACTATTTAATCCCACTCATTCTCTCTCTTCATTTTCCACCACTAATTTTATTCAACCAACACTACTATTTACCCCACTCATTATCTCTTTCATTTTCTACCACACATTCACTACTTTCTCTTAATTATTGTGTCCACTCCTCTAGGCCTACTTGTACTGAGATGGGGGGAGTATATTTTTTAGTTCCAAAAAAATAACCCATAGAGTAAAAAAAGCCATTATTTTGCTAATTAAGCGTTTCAATAGAGAGTTTTCGAGTGGAGTTTTTTAAAAATCTTTGCTCTTTTTAGCTGCTCAAAATAGTATTGTCCAGAAAGAAGCTCCATTTTTCTTCAAATTATTGGTCAAAGTAATACATATATTTGTTAAAATTTTAGTTTTCGTCCCTTAAGCTTTAAAATACTCGTTTTACCCCTTACTTGTAAAACAAATTTAAGTTTAGTCCACATGTGCACGGCACATGTGGATTTAACTGAAAAATCTAACTTTTCCGTCAAAAACCCTTTAATTGCTAGTTTTCATCAACTTTAAACCCTTATCTGGGAGTTTTAGAACATCGGACCCCTTTCTACGAATGACCCCCAAACTTCAGACCCTTATTTGTCATTTACCCTTTTTCTAATCACTTGGTAAAACGTGTTTTACGGGAGACAAACCCTTACTGGATTTGGTTTTGATTTAAGTTGTTTCATTGTTGATTAATGTTTGATCTTGTTATTATGAGAATAACATATTAGTGAAGGTATTTATGAACCTGATCTATAAATTACTTTGTTAATTTTAATTAATTATTGATTTTATTTGATTTTAGTTTAAATTTAGTTATTGCTTTAGTAATAATAATTACTCATAAACCAAACTCTCTTTTATTTATTTATTTTCTTTTGTTAAATACTCTTGTTATCACATGTTTCTGCTCATTCGACCCTTGTTTTTGTACGTTGCTACATCGATGACTAGTACACTTGCTTGGTAATTTAATTAGAGGAATATTTTCTCCATCACTTGTACTTTTGACAGCTCTCAAATGCGGGTTGAACTTTGTGAATAGTCAACTCATTTCTATTTGTGATTGTCAATAAAAATTTATTTCTTGTTCAAAAATAATATACTCCCTCCGTCTCACTATGTTTGGCCACCAGACAAAATTTCATAGTGAGACGGAGGGAGTGTATATATATATATATATATATATATATATATATATATATATATATATATACTCCCTCCGTCCCACCCGAATTAGGATTTTTGGGTTGGGCACGTGGATTAAGGAAAAAGTGTTAGTGAAGTAGGTGTTGTGATTATGAAAAGTAAAATAGGAGAGAGAAAGTGGGGTAGAGAATAAGAGTCCAAATCCTCTGTGCTACTTTGTGTACCACTTCATATGCCACAAGTGATCTAATGGCTCACAGTTATTGAGATTGGCATTATTGTAATATTATGCAAACATGTGAACAGTTGGATTACAAGTGGTACATAGAGTGACGCACAAAAGTGGTATAGGAGATCTCAACTCATAGAGTAATGAGTGGAAAGTTGGCGTGAGTGTGAATGTGAGTCCCATTAAATGAAACATTTCCATTTTTGGGTTGTTCTAATTCGAATGAGACACCCAAAATGGAAATTTGTCCTAATTCGAGTGGAACGGAGGGAGTATATATATATATATATATATATATATATATATATAGGTGCTCACATGAGAATCACAATTGCGTGAGAACCAATCATAACCATTAGATTAGAATCGAAATCAAGGGTCCAAATTATCGATACATTGGATACACTTTGATACAATACATAAATTTTGATATTGCACTTGGATACAGTAGCTAAACAAGTAATGTATCCAAGTGTTGCACTTGGATACAGTAGGTTAAAAACTAATGTATCCAATTGTATTTTTGAAAATTTGTTACTGTATCCAAGTGTAGCCAATGTATCTATAATCTGGACCATTGATTTTGTATTTAATCAAACGGTTATGATTAGTTCTCACGGTTCTCATTTAAAATGGTTCTCACAGGAACGCGACCCTATGTATATATATATGTATGTATATATTCGAAATGAAGATGATTAATGGATTTTAGATATGATGTAGTGTTAAATTTTCATGTCTCAACTATTAAATTCTAAATCTCTAAGACCATCTCCAACTGTTTAGTGTAAAAATTGCACTATTCTTTATAATAGTGCAATTTTTACACTAAATATTTCAAACAGTTTGCTTCAAATCTTATACTAAATAAGAATATAGTAACAATATTCATTATTGTTTCACATATATAAATAATAGTAGGTTATATAATTTTAGGCAAAACTGCACCAAAAATCACTCAACTATGACCAATTTGGGTATTTGGTCACTAAATTAATTTTCTTTTGAAACAACACATTCAACTTATTTATTTTTGCATCCATAGTCACTATCACTAACCCCGTTAGTTTTTTGGCGTTAAATAGTCATGTGCCAATGCACATGACATTTTTTAAGGGTATTTTAGGTAGTTCGCTTTAAGCTGGAATATAAAGGTTAAACTTGTTTCAAATAAGTCCCTGATCAATTGTTTTTCACCACTTTAGCTATTGATGATAAAAAATTTAATTAAGTCATTATTTCATTTATAATGTTTATTTAGTTTGTTAACTTTATCACCAACACACCCACTATCTCACCATCACCACCACCGCCATCAACAGCCATCAACAACCACCCCCATCTCACAATAAATTCATGACTTCAAATCAACAAACCCACCGTCTCACTGTTACCACCGACACCCACCACCGTCTCACTGTTACCACTGACACCCACCACTCTACCACCGTCTCCAACCCACTATCTTACCCTTCCCCTCCTCCCCCGCAACCAACCCTACCACTCAATATTACGGCAGAATTCCCACTACCATCTCTAAATTCGTCGTCCTTCTACCACCTCTCTTTCCACACTCTTCCCTTCATTAACTCTCCCCAAGAACCAACCCCGATTTTCAAATACTCAACATCCCCCAACCCACTGCTCCACCCCCACCTTCCTCATATTCTCAAACCTGAACCACCACCACCACCATAGAGAATCGTAGTTCTAATCACTATATAAATTATAATCTTCATAAGCAGAATCCATACTTCTCAAAGTACCCCATTAGATATCTCAAGCTCATATTTGGAAAGTACATAGTTACAGCTAAAATTTTCAAAAAATTCATTGAAGTAGAGACTAGGTTGGAGAAACAGAGGATGAAACTTGACAAAGACTTGGAGCTTCAGAGGCATTGATTCTGAAGTTGAGTTCCACAAATTTGCTGACCCCCTCCGAAAATCAGTTAATTCTCTATTACTAAAATGGGTGTGATGAATTTGATGGAAATTGGGTTCTTAGTTTGAGTGTGGAAAACCCAGATCTGAAAGCGATGGTGAAGAGAAAAGGTCAACAGAAGTTTGGAAGAGCTGAGAAGAGGGGCGGCCACCAAACATGGAGGGGCACGTGGGCGCTCTGGTGGAGACGGGAAAGAAGGGGGAAGGCAGAGGAGAGATGGGGGAGGCGGTGTATGAAGAAGGGAGAGGAGGGTATTAGGGTTTTCATTTTTTATTTTTTTAGTTCAAGCCCAGTACTTTACTAAATTAAAAAATAAACCCTATAGTTTGTTCTTTTACTATTTAGACTGTATTACCTAAAATGCCCTTTAAAATATTGTCACATGCATTGCACATGATGATTTAACGGGAAAAAACTAACGGGGTTAGTGATAGTGACTATGGATGCAAAAATAAATAAGTTGGATGTGTTGTTTCAAAAGGAAATTAGTTTAGTGACCAAATACCCAAACTGGTCATAGTTGAGTGATTTTTGATGCAGTTTTGCCATAATTTTATATTGTAAAATATTTTCATATATATCAAAAAGAAAACAAAAAACAGATATTTAAAAAGAAAAAGAAGAAGAAAAACGGGATAGCGCAACACTATCCCTTGCACCAAATTTGAAGCAAGTGATAGAGTTGCTCTATTAATAGAGCAATGTTTTAGAGTGCCATTGGAGTAAAACATTACTCTATATTTGGAGTTTTAGATTACCGTTGGAGATGGTCTAATGGTCAAGTATGATGCAAAATATATAAATATATAATATGTACGTATCCATACTTTCTTGATTTTATTATATTTTGAGTAACTTTATTGAATATGATCACATGATTTTGTTTTATTTCATTTTTTTTTTATTGATTGTGTGAAACATGCTCTTATGATAGTTTGAAACGATAAGGGATCATTAAGAGGCAGGTAATCAAGTGAACAGATGAGGATTATATTTGATTAATTTGACGGATATGAAAAAAAAAAATTAGAATTACAGATATTTTTTTCTGGAAATTAATAATTAGTTCTAATTTGTAGTAATCAGCCCTATACATGCGATGAAGTAATACTAAATTAATGTCACATTTTTAAATAAAAAAATGTATTTTTTTTTCACAATGTCCACGCCAGCGAGGAGAGGGATCAAACCCTAGCGCTCACCGAGGGTGAGACTTGGCTTTACCACTGGGCCATTCATTTGGGGACTTAAATAAAAAAAATGTTAAACAACACCATGCGTTAATTTATACAAAAATAAAATAAAAAATACACAATAATTACAAGTGTAACAAATCTACTGTGGCACTTGTTATTGGGTGAACATAATATACAAACGTGTGATAGTAAATTTAATAAGAAATCTCAAATTTTTGAAGTTTTATGAAAGGAAAAAAAAACTTGAATACAAAACCTTAAAATTCAGTGTGCACAGTTAACTTCTTGAGTGGATTTTTTTTTTCTGGAACAATGAAAGGAAATTATTTGAAACAAATAAAATATGGGTCTCATTGATAGAGTAATTGGTTTACTTCCTATAGGCGAAGCGGACACGCTCATTTTCTCCCTCGTCGTGATCTCTAAATGAAAACCATAAAGCTCACTCGAATATGGAGTGATAATGAAGAGCTAGTCTCCCATGAGAACAAGGGGATCCGTCTCTTCTATGAGACGGGTTTTTTTACCCGGATCCATATTGTAAGATCATGGCTTGCAACACAAGTCATTTAGTGAATTCCATACATAAAACCATAAGTATAATGTTAATATAAAGTGTAGTCAATAATAAAATGTGTAGAATTCCTGAAATGTAATTTATCTATTTATGATGGGCAAAATGGTAAATTAACATTGCTAAAGCTTGAAAGGGTGTGGTCCCTAAATGAAGTGTCACCATGTTTACTATTTAAAGGCCTCTCCATCAAGCCTAAAACATACTTCATTCTTACTTTCTCTCATCTAAATTACTTCATAATGTTGGAAGACTTTTGAGAAGAGACACTTATCATTTAGAAGAACACTTCTCCCTACTTGTTCTTCATTTCTCCCTACAACATTCATAATGGATTCAACAGGTATTATCTCGCTTCCGCCTTCATCTTCTTTCTCAATCTTATTCTGAATATGAATGTGGCATTCAGGGATCTCAAAATTGTTCCAACAATTGGTATCAGAGCCCCGCTCATATTTGGTTTGAATTGAGTTCTTTTGGAAAGCTTTAATGCTTTAAAATTTTGATTCATTTTCCCTGTTGAATCATTAAGTTTTGATGTTGATTAGTAACTCTAATTCATTTATAGAGTGCAAATAATCATCATCTGAATTAAATAAAATGGTTTGAAAAGTTTTTGTTCATTAAAAAATGGTTCAAGTGAGACTATCCATAAATAACATGGTTTTATGTTTTAAGTACAGACCATGTGGATCTACTCACTTGATTCCATTGATTTTAAAACAAGATTATCCATAAATAACATGGTTTTATGTTTTAAGTACATACCATGTGGATCTACTTGTTATTCATGCCTTTTGGGAAAAATTTGGAAAAAGTCAGAATGCAGAAAAGGCCTTCTGCACGGCCGAGTTTTTTGATTTGCTCGGCCGTGCACTATGAATTTCTTGAATCGGTGTTACTGTTCATACTTTGGTCCGGGCGGACATTATGCAAGGTCCGGTCGGACCCATAAAAATTTTGAACCTGTGGCTTGATAGGGGTTTGATCCGGCCGGGTATCTAGACCAGTCCGATCGGACCCCATTGGACTGCAAGGTCGTGTCCTTTATTCTGCGCGGCCGTGCACTTCATGTTGAAAGGCCAAATGTTTCTGTAAATGGTGCTCGGCCGTGCACTTCCCTATGCTCGGCCGAGCAGTTACTGTTCACAGAATCTGGAATTTTTTTAAGTTTCTGCACTACTTTGTTTTCCCTTTTGAACAAAACATACATTTTTTTCAAACCTTAAAACCTTGATTAATTATATGCTTAAATAATTTTATTCATTGTTTAAATAATATTATCGCCTAAGTGATTAACGTTATTTAAATCCAAAATTATTAAAGTGTTGAATGTTTAAGTTGATATGTGAATGACATGAATTTTCCAAAGAAGATCTTGACATTTGACTAAAATTGGGCATTCAAATGGTAACAAATAAAATGAACATTAAGCCGGTTTTGTTAGATGCTTATGTCGGCCCAAAGGAAGATTAAGCATTTGATTAAAACATTGTTCAAATTACTTGTTACCTAAGGTAATCATTTATGAGTCAACTCGCAATCCAAAGATTAGTTTTGATGTCATGTTGATTACCTTATTGATGGATTTCGTTGATATAATTAATCATTTATTCATTGTGTAGTTTCTTATTTATGTTTTGTTTTCATTCTTTTGTTCTCAAAAACCCAACAGATTTATTTATTGCTTCATCCGTTATTACTGCTATGAGTACCATGCCTATGCTTAATGAGACTAATTTTAAAACTTGGAAAAATAAAATAATTATGATCTTGGGCTATATGGACCTAGAACTCGCATTAAGGGATTCGTTTCTCTTCTTATTGCTTAAGTGCTAAGAAGTGAAAATAATCCAAAACGCGTGAGCCTAATGATAATAAAGAATGTTGTCCCAGAGACCTTTTGAACAGTGTCTCTGAGGATGTTGATGCTGAAACGTTCCTTGATACCCTTAAGGAAGCTTGTTTCCATAAGGTATAAGGGTACCAGGAATTTAAGGGAGTACATTTTAGAAATAGTTCACCTATCGACAAAAACTAAAAGCACTTAAGTCTGGGATATCGAAAGATATTCTTATGCATTTAGTTTTGATCTTTCGTCCTCCTCAGTTTGGTCACCTTGAGGTTACCTATAATTGTCAAAAGATAAGTAAAATATTAATGAATTACTTTCACTTATGACACAAGAGGAAGATATGTTAAAAGCGATTTAGAACTAAATGTGCTCATTCACCATCTACCTTTTCTCATGGGACAAGAGAAGAGGGAAAGAAACTGTGGTTGCAAGTAATGAGAAGTATAAAGGATCATCTAATGATCATTAAGAAATGATTCTTTTGCAAGGACCTTACTAACATGAAGTTCGATTACCCTAAGTATCACGCTTGGCGTGAAGGGTATATCATTTGGTCTTGTTTGTATTATATTGAGGCTAATTTGGTTTCAATTCCTACATATACATGGTGATTGGATTTTGGTGCAACCAATCACATAAGAATGTTTAAGCAGGATTGCCTGAGTTACAGAAGAACCAGTGAAGATGAGAGATTCATGGGAGCTGGGAATCCGGTTGAAATTATAGGCATATGGACTTTTAGGTTATTGTTAAAGTATTGATTATTATTTTGTATTAAATAATACTTTGTTGTACCGTCATTAAGACGTAATTTGATATCTATCACAACATTGAACAAAGAAGGATATTTTGTTCATTTAATAATAAAGTGTGATCTTTATTTTAATTCCAAAGTTGTTGGTACTAGTACTTTGTCAAGTATTTTTCTTTTACTTGGCATCATTCAAACAATAAAAGAGTCCTATAATAATGAAACCAAAAGTAAAAAGCAAAAGTTATCAAGTGAAAATTTTATTCCTTGTGGCATAGGCATTTGGATTATATTTCCGAGAGGAGAATTGATAAGCTTGTGTCTAAAGGGATCTTGACCATACTTGATATTCCGGAAGAGACTTTTGCATTAAATACCTTAAAGAAAATGTACAAACATTAAAAGAAAAGTATTCTCGAGAGCATCAAGTGTTCTAGAACTAATATATATGGATAGTTGTGGACCATTCACTACCCCTTCATAGAATGATCAACAACAATTTATTATGTTCATAGAGAACTACTCTCATTATGAGTACATTTATTTACTTTATGAAAAGTCTCAATTTGGACATTTTTTCAAGTCTTATAAGACCTAAGTCAACTTAGGAAGACTATTAAGAACGTTAAAACCGATCATGGTGGGGAATACTATGATTGGAATAACGGTTTTGGGGAATTACGTCCGGGTCCTTTTTTGCTCGCTATCTAAAAGAGTGTGGGATTGACACTCACTACACTATGCTGGATTCGGCCTCCATGAATAGTGTAGATGAGATGTTATATGTAGTAGTATTCACATGTAACACTCTTCTCCCACATGAGTTTGTAAGCAACCTTTATTGATCATCCTTTATACAAAAGTCTTTTGTCTTCTTTGTCTTCTTTCATTGTATCTCTTTTATCCCACATGGGATTCCTATCTAAAGCTTGGAGCTAAACTTACTATATCATAGCTAAGTTCAGAGTTCTTAGTAGCTTGGGCTTCCCATTAATATGGGAGAATACCAAGTATGGCTTTGAGTATTATATATATTATATATATATATATATATATATTTTTTTATATATATATATATTAAAAATATATATAGAAAGAAATATTAATTAATTATGCGATTAATAGTTAGTTAAAAGTTTTAGACAATCCGACTGATTTGAGGTCAGGAGGGGTGTACGTAAACAGCCCATTTTGTTTGAGACAAAGGGGATGTTGTTGGTCCCTAAAGGGGCAACAAGGGTGTGAAAATCGCTAGAGGGGGGGGGGGTGAATAGCGTTTTAAAATTCTTTTCAAACCCTTTTGCAATTCAATGGCAGATGCGCACAACTCTTATTTTGGCTAAGTATAGCGCGTGGTAAGAGTGTGAAATGCACAGCGGAAATTTAAAGCATCTCTGTGCAGGGTATACTGCGCAGAGATAAAATCTGCGCAGGGTATACTGCGCAGAGATAAAAACGCACGTGCTAAGTATGAGGCTAAAGAGTGGCGCAAAATGGGATTCTAAGGCAAATGAGCAATAACAATTACAACATCTGAGAGTGGCAATCTGAAAGATCAAACAAAGCAGTTCATAAAAAGTTAAGCAGGGAATATGCAATAAGTAATGAACACGCTATTTGGAGAGGTTCGATCGAAGAAAGATCTACATCCTCTACCAAGATGGTTAGTCTTGGATTTCTAATGAAGATCTTATTATATGAGAGAGTATTACAAATTACAAAATTTGAGCTCAATACTAACTCAAGATCTATTATCTATGAAGAACAAATCCTAGACTAAACCGGTGTATCTCAACAAGTTAGATCAAAATGATCAAAGCTTCAAGAGGTGTGTGTGTGACAGAAATTCTGGGCTCTATGAATATGAAAGATGAAGAGCACCAAGAATTCTGGTGATATAGGCTTTGTGATATGAGCAGGAGTTTTGAAGATCTTGAAGGCTGTTCTAAGGAATCTGGAAAAACTAAGCAGCAGACTTCAGATCTTCATGGTTTCTCAGTGAAGCATGAAACTCGAGCTCTGAAGCATAGTGGCCAACAAGAGGGGCTTGATCAAAGGTGATGATCAAGGGCCGATAAAAAGGGCTAAATCAATAGGCAGCTTGGAAATGAAGATGAGCAAGCTATTTATAGCTGAGAGCTTGAATATAGCCGTTGGAGCTCTGAGCAAGGACAATGAGCTGGCACAACATGATTGGCGCGCAGCTGTCCTTTATAGCCGTTGGGGCTCTGATCAAAGATGATGACATGGCACAATATGATTGGTGCGCAGGTATATAGAGCCGTTGGAGACTGAGCATGAAGACCAATTTCAAAAGCTTCTTCCAGAAGGTTGACAGCTGTCTTCTCTTGAGAAATTTCTTTGAAGCATGTCTCCACCAATGTTTTGCTGAGTGTGCTTATTTTGTCGTTTGTGCACACCTCAGCTTTTTTAATAAGCGTGCATCTTCTAAGCGTTTTCCAAACTTTCTAGAATGTGAGATCAGGAGATGAGGAACTTGACCAAGGTTGTGTCCGCGCACAAAAGGCATGCGCATTGCCGGCGCGCATGGATTCAGCGCATGAGCAGCATGCGCACCATGCTTGGTCACAAAGATATCTCTTGAGAGTTTAGGAAGAAATATCTTGAAAACTGAGCAGGGTCAAGGTCTGCGCAAAGATATCTATGCGCAGTGGCGACCTGCGCAGAGAGCATTCTGCGTAGCGAAATGAATTCCTGCTTAGGTGATCTTCGATCTTTAAAGCTTCAAGTCCTATCATCTAAGCCTATACTATAAAAAGGACTTAGCTAAAAATTGAAGTTCTAAACTTCTTTACATGAGGTCCTAAAGTCCGTAAAAATACTTATAGGTGATGGTATCAATCAATTCTAACAAAAGTAGGAGGGTTAAGTGATAAGCATACCCAACAATCTCCCCCTAAATGATTGATGCCATTACCTACTATAGCAAAGGCAATTCATTGTACTTGATAATAACATGTCCATAAGAATGAGAAAGGTAAATCATGCCTCAAGTCAATGCACACACTAGCCAGTGCTATAGATTTCTAATCTATCCAAAAGATTAAAAACTTACAAGATAGGAAAGATAGAAATGTTATTCAGAGCATACAAATAATGTGAGATGAAGTTTTAAGTATGCGTTTAAACTGAATGTTTAAACATCATGCGTAGAAGACATGAGCAGTTAAGATTATGCGCATGAGTTTAAGTAATAATGCATTCAATGTTCCACAAACGAATGGTTTGAATTGAACAAGGTTTTGTGAAAGCTTAATAATGCATTCTTCTCATTAAAAACTTTGAAGGATTGACTGTTACATAGTACAAGCTTTTAACGAGGAAAAACAAAAGGGGTGGGCACAAAAACAAAAGCGCACGAGATAAAAGCGCATAAAACATACTGCGCAACGAGAATCAAAAGGTTTCAAAAAAAAAAAAAAACTTAGAGGAATTCTAATCTAAGTTGATCCGTTGCAGGGCTTCGCGCATCTCATTCTGAAGACCGTTGAATTTGTTCATGAGTTCCACCTTTAAATTTTGAAATTTGTCCTGGAACTCCACAGCTTTTCCAACATAAATGTTCATTCCTCTGCGCATATCAGCGTTGTCATCCACTGGGCTCTCTGAACCTTGCTCTGCTGTCCGTCAGGATGGCAGTTTGTGTAGCTTCTAATCTTGAGTCGGTATGGAGGCGCTGAGTGTTGACACTTGCTTGAATGTCTAACATTGCGTAGTCAAATTTGTCGTTGAACGCCAAAGAAAAATCTGTCAAGGACTTAGCAATGCATCGACGCACTTCTTCAATATTATGCGCAGAGCCTCCCTTGTTTAATCTTCTCTATCTGAGCTTGAAGGTCATCAAATCCTCTATGTAACCCATCTGCAAGGGTTTTCTTGAGCTTTTTCAGAATGTCCCTGAGTCCACCATCAAGCGCTCCAAAGGTGCACACATTTTTGAGTTGTGCACTGACATTTTCAAGCTGAGCGCTGATGGATTTCAGGGAGTCCAGGATAAGATGTTCCAAAGTGATAGGAACTTTTTCTTGCGCAGGCTCAGATGGACTTGCCTTTGCTTTAGCACTCTCCGTGCTTTCCTTTGCCTTTGCTTCTTCTTTGGCAGCTTTCTCCCCCTTAATGGTATCAATCTCCAAACGCTGCATATCAAGACGATATAATAAAGCAGTTTGAGCAGTAAGGAGTTGATTAAGCTGCAGCTGCGTAGCGACTTGATTCGTTTGAACAGAATGCAAGCTCTGCACGATCTGGCGCAGCTCAGCTGAGGAGGAAGGAGGAGACTCCGGGGCAGAAGATGAAGGTTGAACTGGAGAAGAATCACTGCTGTCGGTGGCTGCGGAACTAATGCGGCGCTTCTTCAATCCTTTAGCGCTTCTGCGCACCTTCTGCTTGAGACGAGAAGAGGTATGTGCGATATCAGCACTGGGGATGGCTTCTTGAGAGGCTTTGTGCGTCTGCTCCCCCTCAACAGCATCATCATCTGAATCACCAAGGAAAGCAGTCTTGCGCTTCATTGTGGTTGGCTTTGAGGGAGCAGGAACTGGAATGCTGGTAGGATCTGCCTCTTTGATAGAAATCCCTTTGGTGGTTTGAACCAAAGGAATATCCTTGAGCTTTTTGCTACTGGGCGGAGCAATGCCCTTCCCCTTGCGATTGTACGCTTCTTCTGCGGTTTCTTGCGCAGCATCAGTTGTAGATCGTCCTGCACTCTTCGTGGATTTGACCACAGGAATTGGGCCTATCCAGGGTTCCTTGTTGGGAGCGGCATCAGACAGCCAGATTTCATAGTAATCGGCGTTGCCTATCTCACTGCGCAAATTCTGAAGGTGTACTCTGGAATAGTACTTTGCGTCGCAAGACTGCTTCTTGATTGACTTTTCTTCAACATAGGTGGCCAATTCACCATAAGTTAATAGGATTTTGGTTAGCAGTCTGCAGTGAGTTCGATACTTGGTATTCCCTGCGTTCAGCTTCTTCTCATAGCTTGTCATCCCCTTCACAATCTCATTGAAGATTATCTGCGGCCAGTCTAGTTGATCTTCGTTGAATATGGCTGCGCAATATTCCCACTGCTTAGAGATGAAATGTCCATTATTTCCATTCTTGCAGTTGAGGGAGTCTCCAATTAGGGTGCACAGGTGATACATCACCTCACCAAATTCCTTTCTATTATACATCGGCCACTTCTTGTTAAGAGAAGGGATGCCAATGAGCTTCTGTGCAAGCGCATTTTGATGAGCCTCATCATAGTTGACTGAAGAACTATCAACATTGAAGTTTAGGAGGCTGCGAATGTGATTGGGGTGAACCATTATATCACAGCGCTGAACGGTGGCCATGATCATTTCTGTTGTCTTGCCTTCAAGTTGTGCAGGAACAACTCTTGCTGTCCTGAAGAATTCATCTAACAGAGCAGGCACTATGAAGGATTGCTCAAGAGAAAATAATGGAAGAATGCCGGAGGTGCTGAGAAGATGAAGCAGATGACGACCAATCGCATCTAAAGAGAGATCTGCCTGAATAAGTTCCCAACCCAGAATGAAGTAAACGTGTCCCTGCGTAAAACAATAGATAGAATTAGACAACCTATTGCTTATGGAGCTGTGCGCATATGCAAGTAATGCAGATATACCTTGGCACAAGTTCCATGAAAAAAAAAATTATGCGCAGAAAATAGAGGGTGCGCAAAAGATAGGAATGCATACGCAGAGGGATCGTGCACACAGAAAATAAATATTAGTAAAGAAGTGTGCGCAGAGAAATAGATATAGCTATATGCGCAGGAAATTTATGCGCAGAGCATAAAGAAAAAGGGAGGGTGAATAATAGACTAAATATAAAAAATAATTAAGAACATGAAGAACACCCAAAAACACAGAAAAACAAAGGTTGACAAAATTTAATAAAAAGTACATCGAAATGACGGCGTGAACAGGACGAAGTCAACCGTGTAAAAAGTATGGTCAACGACATTCAAACAAACTCAGAAATCCAGAAAAACGGTTCGACTGCTAAGGAAGTTACGAAGCTTAGAAATTGACGAAAAACATATGTAACGACCATTGATCATGAAATAAACTACATGAAAGAATAGATCAGGCAAATACGAACATAACACAACGATCGATTTCAAAAATGATCAGTAAATAAGGGAGAAATCGAAAAAGGGAGTCTTGAGACTTCCAAGAACAACAATGGCGGAAAAATAAGAAGTTATAGTGAAACATACCATGTCTTTGACGGTGGGATGCCTTGATTGTTGTTCTACTTCTTTTTCGTGAGAGTTTCCAGAGTGCGAAGAAGAGTCGGAGATGATGATTTCTGGTTGAGTTTTGGTTTTCTTAGGCGCCATTGAAATGGTTTAGAAGGAAGGAAGGTTGAGGTTGAAGAAAAGAACAGGAGATAAGAAATGAGGCTTTAGAGCAGAGGTTAGAAAGAGAGAGAGAGAGAAAATTTAGAGGGAAGAGAGAAGTAGAGAGAGAAGCGGTTTAAGTAGGGAAGGAGAAGTTAGGCGCACGATAGCTAATAAAAGTTTGAGAAAATGTGCAGTGGCGCAGGATAGCAATACCACGTGTCACAAAAGGGAACGCGCGTGCGCAGGCCTATGCGCGCGTGTGCGAGTGAAGTCCTAAGCCGGTCACTGTCAAGTCGACTTCCTCATAAATGGTGAGTCAGTGAAAGGACGGGCGCACGTTAGCAGAGTGACGTGGCCGAATGGGGAATGCGCGTGCGCAGTCTTTGCGCGCGCGTGTGTCAGCGAAAAGAGGCTGACGGCTGTCGCATCACCTTCCTCATTAAATGGTGAGCAGACAGACGTGAGACGCGCTGTCATTAATTGCAGTTTGCATTAAATGACAATGGGACATGCGCAAGGGTAAAAAGGTAATTTCCCAAGAAAATTCAAAAAATAAAAGCGCGGGAAAATTTGAATTACACAAGTACCCTTGTGACTCAGCGTTGACTTTTCAGTCAAGGACCTATGTGCAAAATCTAATGAATAGAACACTTACCTGCGGTCCATGATGATTTGCGCATGGATAGTCCTGCGCAGCGCATTGATAACGCAGAGATTCCATAAATCTCAGAACTGTTGTTTCATGCGCAGACAGTTGTTTGCGTAAGAGTTGCATAGGGCGCATGAAACTTAACCTATTTTGCACACTTTATCAAGCAAATACATTAGTGTCAATAAATTATGTGGACAAGTTTGCTAAGATTAAGCATACCCATTTCTCCTTTCAAGATATCACTTGTTAATTCTTGAGGAGATGATATTAGATGTTGATGAGCTTGATAATAGTGCTTGGTAGGATTGAAAAACTGCTATGGTGGACATATTATCGCAGAGAGTTGGATAATTCTTATCATGAATCCCATAGTCCACAGGTTGTTGCTTCATCCATAAGATTTGGCAGCAGCAGCTTTCACCGGCAATATATTTTGCTTCAGTAGTGGAGATGGACACAGCGGCTTGTCTCTTGCTTGCCCATGCTAAGTCGATTTCCAAGGAAATGACCAGTTCCACTTGTGCTCTTTCTATCAATTGTGCACGCTGCGTAGTCCGCATCTGAATAACCTACAAGTTTAAAGTTCGAATCTTTGGTGTACCAAAGTCCAAGGTTAACAGAGCTAAAAATATATCTAATACTTTTTACAGCAGTTATGTGTGCTTCAGAAGAATTAGCGTGATATTGCGCACATATCCAGTCAACATAATATCTTGGCCAGCTAGCAGAAGATAAAGGAGAGTTAATCATACCTAGATATAGTCTGATTAACTTTACCTTTTAAGTCAGTTAAATTTGTTGCTTGTGGCCGTTGGAGTGTCGTATGCTTTAGCATTCAAGTCCAAACTTCTTGATTAAGTTCCTAGTATACTTGACTTGATTTGCGAAGATGCCATCATTTAATTGCATGATTTGAAGCCCGAGGAAGAATGTGAGTTCTCCCATCATGCTCATTTCAAACCAGCTTTTCATTTGCTTTTCAGAGCGCTTACAAAGAGACTCATTAGTAGAACCAAATATAATATCATCGACATAAATTTGAACGAGTAAGGAGTGATCATTATACTTAGCAATAAAAAGAGTTGTATTGATTTTACCGCACTTGAAGCCTTTCTCTAGTAGGAATTTTGATAGCGTATTGTACCATGCTTTTGGAGCTTGCTTAAGACCATACAAAGCTTTCTTGCTTTGATTCTTTGATTCTTCCATTCCCATCCATCTTGTTTCCGAACACCCATTGAAGTGCTAAATATTGGATGAGCTTTTCTTGCACTTCTTGCATAGCATCGATCCATCTTAAAACATGGAGCACTCTATCAATCTTCTTTGATCCGACATAAGAGATGAACGAATGCTACACCGCAAAGTTTGATGCTCTCGATGTGCGAATCCCTATATTGTGATGATAGGACTACGAAGATCAATGGGAATTTCATTTGCTTCAGCATCACGATCATTTAAAGGTGATTTGTTGAAGTGGAGAAACATCATGCGCAGGAGGTGTTTGCGCATCAGGAGTTGCAACTTCAGGCGCAGCATTTATAGTATGCGCATGAGATGGACTAATTCTGAATCTGCTTGATCTATGTCCTGCGCAGGAATAGAATTACTGCGCACCTGTCTAAAAAGCTCAGCAGAGTCATCAGAATCATTGGGAGCCAAATGTGGCTCAAGGAGAGAATGCTTATCAAAAAGTAGTATGTACAGATACTAAAATGACTAGAGATTTATCTTATTAGGATCATGAAAAGCTTATAGACTGATTGGCATACCCAACGAAAATACCTTTATCTGCTTTGGCGTCGAATTTTCCTTAATAGCGTTTGCAGCCAAAGAACTTTGAAGGAAGCAATGTTGGGCGCTTTCTCTCTCTCCATAGATCGTATGGAGTATTGATGTAGACTTTGTTGATGAGGGATCTATTCCTGAGTAAAACATGTACCGATGACAGCTTTTTCCCAGAAATACATTTAGAAGTACTGCTTCTACTATCATTGTTTATCCATCCTCAATCAACGAGTGATTCTTTCCACAACGCCATTTTGTTGCAGAACTCCAGCAGCAGAGAAATTGTGGAGAATACCATTTGTTGGTTCTTTGTTGGTTCTCACAATATTGAGCGACATCGTTGTTCATAAATTCTGTTCCATTGAAGTGTCGAACTCTATTGATGTCTTCTATGTTTGGAGATTAAGGAGAACAGCCAGGATATCATAGAGATTCCACAGGTTGGTCCAAAGCTTCGCGGTAGTGAGCGGTCCAAACATATGAGGTGAAGCGGATGTAAGCGTTTTGACATCGGAGCAATCTTGCTAGAGGAAAACTGCTCAGGTTGCTTACTAAGCTGGCATGGTGCTTATACTATTGCTAGCTGCATTCACTTAGGTTCATTGCTACAAAACAAGGATTAGTAATAGAAATTATAGCGGTAAGATCAATAATATAACAATTGGTCTTACGAGTCCTTGTGAGCAAAGTTAGTACAGTAACGCCATTCTTGATATAACAGTGCGTTGAAGTGAAACGACATTCCAGACTTTTATCGCATAATTGTGATATGGAGAGCAGGTTGCTTGAGACTACTGTTTTATGATCAGTCCAAATCCAATTATGTGCCCTTTGTTGTTGTCACCATATATTCCTGAGTGATCTCTTCCTTCGTGCGCACCTTTAAGAGTGTTGACATCTCTAGTAGTGTCTAGAATCCACTGTCGATATCAATTGAGCTTGAGAGAGCGCAGTGAAGTAGATCTTTTCTGCTTGTTGAAACATTAACTTGCGCTCTACAGCAGTGTTATCTTTTAACATCAGCACACTGAGAGATTCCTTGCGCGGCTACGGAGTTGGTGATGATGCAGCTTCTGTCAAGTTGGCCCTGGCAGATAGGTGCTTGTCATTCTGTCTGCTTGGTGAAAGTGTCTCGTTTCCACTAGAGTGAATGGATCTTTCTTTGATTGTCCTTGGCGCATACTCAGGTTCCATTTCAGAAACAACTTTTGAATCATTGTCAGCATTTGCCATTAAGCAGAGTAGTCCATCCTCAGGATCAGTATAGTTATCTTCAGTGCCAAGTCTCCGAGTCCTTAGCTCCTTCTCTGCGCAGTTCTCTTCATCAACCATTCTGCGCTGCTTTGATGCTTTGTGCGCAGGGTTGCTTTTCCTTGTACTCAAATTTTGAAGGAGGCATTGAAGCGTAATGTCTTGGCTTTCTGCAGTAAACCAAGTCATCTTTCTTTGAGTCTCTATGAGAGAGAATAGGAGGTTTGCTTAAGGATCCGCCAAGTTTGGAAAACTTTCTGAATTTGATGAGGTTTGAGCAGGCGCAGGAATATGTGAAAAGTTAGCCATTGCCCTAGATTTGAAGCCATATTGAATCGGCACCCAAGCTGTTAAGCTTGAAAAACAGAAACATGTTTTATGAAGGTGTTTGCTCTGATACCACTTGTTGGTCCCTAAAGGGGCAACAAGGGTGTGAAAATCGCTAGAGGGGGGGGGGGTGAATAGCGCTTTAAAATTATTTTCAAACCCTTTTGCAATTCAATGGCAGATGTGCACAACTCTTATTTTGGCTAAGTATAGCGCGCGGTAAGAGTGTGAAATGCACAGCGGAAATTTAAAGCATCTCTGCGCAGGGTATAGTGCGCAGAGATAAAATCTGCGCAGGGTATACTGCGCAGAGATAAAAACGCACGCGCTAAGTATGAGGCTAAAGAGTGGCGCAAAATGGGATTCTAAGGCAAATGAGCAATAACAATTACAACATCTGAGAGTGGCAATCTGAAAGATCAAACAAAGCAGTTCATAAAAAGTTAAGCAGGGAATATGCAATAAGTAATGAACACGCTATTTGGAGAGGTTCGATCGAAGAAAGATCTACATCCTCTACCAAGATGGTTAGTCTTGGATTTCTAATGAAGATCTTATTATATGAGAGAGTATTACAAATTACAACATTTGAGCTCAATACTAACTCAAGATCTATTATCTATGAAGAACAAATCTTAGACTAAACCGGGTATCTCAAGAAGTTAGATCAAAATGATCAAAGCTTCAAGAGGTGTGTGTGTGACAGAAATTCTGGGCTCTATGAATATGAAAGATGAAGAGCACCAAGAATTCTGGTGATATAGGCTTTGTGATATGAGCAGGAGTTTTGAAGGTTTGAAGATCTTGAAGGCTGTTCTAAGGAATCTGGAAAAACTAAGCAGCAAACTTCAGATCTTCATGGTTTCTCAGTGAAGCATGAAACTCGAGCTCTGAAGCATAGTGGCCAACAAGAGGGGCTTGATCAAAGGTGATGATCAAGGGCCGATAAAAAGGGCTAAATCAATAGGCAGCTTGGAAATGAAGATGAGCAGGCTATTTATAGCTGAGAGCTTGAATATAGCTGTTGGAGCTCTGAGCAAGGACAATGAGCTGTCACAACATGATTGGCGCGCAGCTGTCCTTTATAGCCGTTGGGGCTCTGATCAAATATGATGACCTGGCACAATATGATTGGTGCGCAGGTATATAGAGCCGTTGGAGACTGAGCATGAAGACCAATTTCAAAAGCTTCTTCCAGAAGGTTGACAGCTGTCTTCTCTTGAGAAATTTCTTTGAAGCATGTCTCCACCAATGGTTTTGCTGAGTGTGCTTATTTTGTCGTTTGTGCACACCTCAGCTTTTTTAATAAGTGTGCATCTTCTAAGCGTTTTCCAAACTTTCTAGAATGTGAGATCAGGAGATGAGGAACTTGACCAAGGTTGTGTCCGCGCACAAAAGGCATGCGCATTGCCGGCGCGCATGGATTCAGCGCATGAGCAGCATGCGCACCATGCTTGGTCACAAAGAGATCTCTTGAGAGTTTAGGAAGAAATATCTTGAAAAATGAGCAGGGTCAAGGTCTGCGCAAAGATATTTATGCGCAGTGGCGACCTGCGCAGAGAGCATTCTGCGTAGCGAAATGAATTCCTGCTTAGGTGATCTTTAAAGCTTCAAGTCCTATCATCTAAGCCTATACTATAAAAAGGACTTAGCTAAAAATTGAAGTTCTAAACTTCTTTACATGAGGTCCTAAAGTCCGTAAAAATACTTATAGGTGATGGTATCAATCAATTCTAACAAAAGTAGGAGGGTTAAGTGATAAGCATACCCAACAGATGTGTTCAGTTTGATTTTTTCGGTATGACTCTCCGAATGGGCACCGTTGTGACTGTTCTGATGGACACCCTTATCCGAACAAACCAGTTGAGTCAGGCATTACCACTATAAACAGGATTGCCTCTACTGAATTGGACTACTGGAAAAATTACAGAGTTCTTTCTTCTTAATTAAAATTCCTCCCTTCTTCTATACAGTTTAAAAAGCTTTGAGTTCTTGTTCCATATTTATTCAAAGTAGTGTAACTTTGAATAGAGTTGAGTAGGTTTTGTATCCTGGAGGTGAAATTCGTTGAGAACCATTACACCAGTGTGGGACGAATTAAAAACCTTAAAGATAACATCTTTTCGGTGTGTCTAACCTACTGATTCCTTACCCACAAATCGAGTCATATATACAACAATTTTAAGGTATTTAATTTGAGTGATGGAGTCAGTTCTGTTGAAGGCACAACTTCCTGAAGCAGATAAGTTGGAGAGGCTGAATGGGCTTAACTATAAGCGATGGAGTTTGAGAATGGAATACCTTTTAACCATTGCAAAGGTATTCTATGTGCTATGTGATCCTTGTCCAAAGGAGAATGAAGATCCAAAAGCAACCGAGGCACAGAAAACGGAGGCTTCGGAGAAAGTGAAAAAGTGGAAGGCGGATGACTTTATTTGCCGTTTCACTATTCTGCAAGCATTAAACAACACATTGTTCAATGTGTTCCATATCCACAAGACCGCGTTCGAAGTTTGGTTTGAAATCAAACGAAGGTATGTCAATGATGATGCTGGTAATAAATCATTTTTGGTTAATAAATTTGTTGAATACAAGATGGTAGATTCGAGGCCTGTCATTGATCAAGTTAACGAACTCAATGACATAGCCACCGAATGTTCCGATGCGGGTGAACCCATTTCTGAGACTTTCCAAGTTTCGACCATCATTGGTAAACTTCCACCTTCATGGAAAGATTACCAAAAGAAATTGAAGCATAAGAAGAAGGCCATCTCTTTAGATGAACTTCTTCAAGGCATCCAAATTGAGTCTGAAAGTCTCAAACGTGATGGTTCAATTTCTGAGAAGATTGATGGTGTAAACTATGTGGAAAATAAAAATGTTGCCGGAACTTCCAAGGGAAACCGAGGAAATTTCAAAAGGAAGAACAACAATAAAAATGATGGAAATGGAAAAGCTACGAAGAAGCCAAAGGGTGCTTGTTATGTTTGTGGCAAAACAAACCATATGGCTAAAGACTGTTATCACCGCAAAGGGCAACAGAAAAATGAACAAGCAAATGTAGTTGAGAGCAACTTCATCAGCGTGCTTTCCGAAATCTGTTTAGTCAGCAATGCCGATTCAGATTGGTGGATTGATTCAGGGGCTACATGTCATGTAACTCCAAATCGAAGCTTGTTCAAAACATATGAAGAAGTAAAAGAACCGAAGGCTGTTTATATGGGAAATGCTTCTACAAGCGAGGTCTTGGGCATAGGGACTATTATTATCCCCCTTACTTCGGGAAAAACTCTTACTTTGCAAAATGTGTATCATATTCCCTCTATGAGGAAAAATCTTGTATCAGTCCATAAAATGGACGAAAATGGCTTTAAAGTAACCTTCCGCGCCCAACAAGTGAATATCACTAAAAATAGGACGTTTGTTGGAAAGGGATACATTAAAGACAATATGTATTTATTAAGCGTTGATAATAAAATTACCAGTTCTGCTTACTTTGTTGATTCTAACTTTAATGTTGAAAAGCATGATTTTTGGCATTCTAGATTAGGGCATATTGGTATGAATGCAATGAGTCGCATGATTAAATATGAATATATTCCAAAATCTTCGACTATTTATTCTATGAATAATTGTGAATGTTGCGCTCAATCTAAGTTGACTAAAACATCTTTTAAAAGTGTAGTAAGATCAACTAGGTTACTTGAGTTAATTCATACCGATATATGTGACAACAAAGAGCACTTGACAAGAGGTGGAAAACGTTATTTTATAACATTTATTGATGATTTTTCTAAGTTTACTTATGTATATTTACTTAGAACAAAAGATGAAGCTTTTGACAAGTTTAAAATTTTCAAAGCCGAAGTTGAAAATAAAACAAATTTAAGGATAAAAGAATTGAGATCGGATAGAGGTGGTGAATATTTTCCAAATGAGTTTATTTCATTTTGTCAACAAAATGGAATTGTTAGAAAATCTTCAGCACCTAATACTCCACCTCAAAATGGAGTAGCCGAGAGGAAAAATCGATCCTTAATGGAGATGGTTAGTGCCATGATAATACATTCAAAGTTACCAATGAGTTTTTGGGGAGAGGCACTATTAAGTTCTGTTTACGTTAGTAACAGAATTGTGAATAAACATATGAAAACTCCATACGAATTATTTATTGGGCGTAAGCCTAACATTTCACATTTTAAAGTATGGGGTTGTAATGCATATGTTTTAGATTCAACTTTGAAAAGAAATAAACTTGGGAGCAAAGCTGTGAAATCTATATTTATTGGTTATTCTTCAATAAGCAAAGCATATAGATTTATGAGAATGAATGACAATCGTGTGTTTGAAGCTACTCATGCTGTTTTTTATGAACATTTAAACATAAAAAATGTAGACAAGGTAGATATAAACCGTGAATTGTCAAATGAACTTGAAGTAGAAAATGCATCAAGTTTACATGATAATGGTAATACCATTCCAAATCATGAAAATCCAGACAACAATGAAAATGATGAAATAGTTGAATTAAGGAGGAGCAAAAGACAAAGAATTGAAAAGAATCTTGGTCCTGGCATGTTTACATATATGTTAGAAGAGGATCCTAAGACTTTTCAAGAAGCTATGTCTATGTCTGATTCAGACATGTGGAAAAGAGCCATGGATGATGAAATTAAGTCTATACTTGATAATCAAACATGGACTTTAGTAAATCCTCCTCCTAATACTAAACCTATTGGCTGTAAGTGGGTTTTGAAAAAGAAACTCAAAATAGATGGTACTATTGATAAGTACAAAGCAAGATTAGTAGCCAAAGGTTATAGTCAAAAGGAAGAAATTGACTATTTCGAAACATTTTCACCAGTTACTAAATTTACATCAATTAGAACAATGTTTGCTATAGCTTCCGTTTATGGACTAGAGGTTCATCAAATGGATGTTAAAACTGCGTTCTTAAATGGAGATTTAGATGAAGAAATTTACATACAACAACCCGAGGGGTATATCTCTAAAGGAGAAGAACATAAAGTATGTAAATTAAAGAAATCTCTATATGGACTTAAACAAGCACCATTACAATGGTACAAGAAGTTTAAGCAAGAGATTCGAAAGTTTGGCTTTAAGAGTAGTAAAGCAGAAAGTTGTGTTTTTACTAAAGTTACTCTTAATTATAAAGTTGTTATAACTTTATATGTTGATGACTTGCTAATATTTGGTTCTGATATAAATGAAACAAAGAACTATTTAAAGCAAGTGTTTGACATAAAGGACTTAGGTCCAGTAGATGTCATTTTAGGGGTTAAAGTGATTAAAAAGGACAAAACTTACATATTAACTCAATCTCACTACATTGAGGAAATATTAAAGAAGTTTAATTATTTTGATTGCAAAATAAGTAAAAGTCCTATTGACCCCCAAATGAAGTTAGTTCCAATTAAAGGTGAGGCTTTAAATCAAGGAGAATATGCCAAGATAATTGGTAGCATAATGTATGTGGTTAATCATACAAGACCTGATCTTGCATGTGTAATTGGCATACTTAGTAGATTTACAAGCAATCCAAGTGAAGAACATTGGACGGAACTAAAAAGAGTACTAAGGTACTTAAAATTCACAATAAACTATGGCTTGCATTACAAGTGTAATTCACCTGTACTTGAATGCTATAGTGATGCAAATTGGGCATCAGATGTAACCAACTCCAAATCAACAAGTGGTTGGTTATTTACCATTGGAGGAGCCATAGTTGCTTGGTCTTCAAAAAGACAAACATGTGTTGCTCTATCTTCTATGGAATCTGAATACATAGCCATGTCAATGGCTAGTAAAGATTTAATATGGTTTAGAAGATTTCTAAGAACAATACCTTTTATTGATTCTAAGAAAGGAGCCACAACTTTGTATTGTGATAATCAGGCTGCCATATACAATACAAATAATGAGAGAATATCAAATCATAGCAAACACATTGCTATGAGATATAATCATATTAGAGATATGGTCAAAAAGGGAAAGATAGCGCTTGAGTATCTTCCTACAAATCAAATGTTAGCTGATCCACTAACAAAATCTTTATCAGGGGATAAAATTACAAAGGTCATGAGAGATATGGGACTATTACCGGTCTAAACAATATCTTAATTGAAATCAACTTTATCTTAAGATACAAGTCATGGATTTGTCATCTTATGTTTAAAGTTAAAAGGAAATTCAATATTAGATATTGGTGAAATGGAAACTTGGACACATTTCAAGTGCATAACTTAAAAATAGTGGGGGTGTCACTATTTGAAAGTTTCATATCTGACCTATGCACTTTTCATTACCACAACAAGATTAGGTTGGATTAAACATCCTTAATAGACTTATAGCTTCCATAGAATGCGTTGTGGACATTCTTGATAAGTCTACCTATACAAGTAAAGAAGTGAGAGGCCGCTTCTTATGGATTACTCCGGTAAAATTCCTAGAGTACTTGTGAAACTAGGATTAAAGCACAAGGCCCAACTACAAGGTGCTGCCAAGATTGAAGGAACAAGAAATCATACATGACGAGGATATGTTTCCCTAAAGGTTTCACATTCAACCATAAAGTTTAAGGCTCGTCCACTTAATGGCTATTCATTATGTAAAGAAGCTGTAAACTATTTTTGTCTGTCTAGTGTTATATGTAAATAAGTGGGGGATTGTTATATGTAGTAGTATTCACATGTAACACTCTTCTCCCACATTGAGTTTGTAAGCAACCTTTATTGATCATCCTTTATACAAAAGTCTTTTTGTCTTCTTTGTCTTCTTTCATTGTATCTCTTTTATCCCACATGGGATTCCTATCTAAAGCTTGGAGCCAAATTTACTATATCATAGCTAAGTTGAAGAGTTCTAAGTAGCTTGCTTGGGCTTCCCATTAATATGGGAGAATACCAAGTATGGCTTTGAGTATTATATATATATTATATATATATATATAGATATATATATATTATATATATATATTATATATATATATTATATATATATATTATATATATATATATTATATATATATATATATATATATATATATATATATATATATATATATATATATATATAAATATATATAAGAAATAAATAAATTAATTAATTATGCGATTAATTAGTTAGTTAAAAGTTTTTAGACAGTCCGACTGATTTGAGGTCAGGAGGGGTGTACGCAAACAACCCATTTTGTTTGAGACAAAGGGGATGTGTTCAGTTTGATTTGTTCGGTATGACTCTCCGAATGGGCACCGTTGTGACTGTTCTGATGGACACCCTTATCCGAACAAACCAGTTCAGTCAGGCATTACCACTATAAACAGGATTGCCTCTACTGAATTGGACTACTGGAAAAATTACAGAGTTCTTTCTTTTTAGTTAAAATTCCTCCCTTCTTCTATACAGTTTAAAAAGCTTCGAGTTCTTGTTCCATATTTATTCAAAGTAGTGTAACTTTGAATAGATTTGAGTAGGTTTTGTATCCTAGAGGTGAAATTCGTTGAGAACCATTACACCAGTGTGGGACAAATTAAATACCTTAAAGATAACATCTTTTCGGTGTGCCTAACCTACTGATTCCTTACCCACAAATCGAGTCATATATACAACATGAGAGACATAGTAAAATCCTTAAAGATATGCTAAGAAATATGATTTCTTTACCTCACTCATTATGGGCGATACATTGAAAAACCGCAAATTTAATTCTCAAAAAGAGCTTCCTCTAAAGTTACTAATAAAAACCCTTGTGAATTATGGACAATTTAGAAACCGTCCTTAAATCATCTTCATTTATGGGGTTGTCCAGTAAAAGCTAGGCCTTATAGGCCTAATAAGGGCAAACTGGACACTAAGACTATTAGTAGCTAATTTGTGGGGTATGCCGAGAGATCTAGGGGATATAAATTTTACAACCCAAAAACTAGAACATTTTTAAATCGAGAAAATGCTAGGTTCTTTGAGGATGTTGAATTTAGTGGGAGATTAGGAGTAATATTTTGATTTTGGAAAAGGAAAAGGCATTCTTTTCATTACCTCTTCCTATAAGTTCCAAATTTGATATCATGGTTTTGTACTTGATATTCAAAGAAGAACATACAATTCAAAATTATGATTTCCCTATAAATATTGAACAACATGAAAATGTTGATCACAAGGATGAAATTCAACAACTTCAAAATCAGGAAGAACTGGTGCTCTTAAGGAGATCCAATAGAGTTAAAAGGAATGTAATTCCGGATAATTATAAAGTGTATCTTGCGGAGAATGAAGGACACTTAGGTTTAGTGGGAGATGAGTCTCTCACCTTTCATGAAACCATTAATAGTCCTAATTCTCATAAAGTGAATTAATGTCATAAATGAAGAGTTGAAATCTATAAGGATAACAACGTTTGAGATCTTGTCCCATTACCTAATGATGTGAAACCTATTGGGATTAAATTAATTTTTATGACCAAAAGGATTCACAAGGTAATATTGAAAGATATAAAGCCCATCTAGTTGCTAAAGATGTTTACTCAAAAAGGAAGACATTGATTATAAAGAAATACTCTTTCCGGTATCTTCTAAAACTCTTTTAGGATCATTATGGCACATATGTCATATTATGATCTTGAGTTTTATCAAATGGATATAAAGACAACTTTCCTTAATGGAGACACTGAGGAATCTATGGTTGATTTGGATCAAACTAAGCAATTAGTTTGTGAACTTAAGAAATCCATTTGTGGGCTCAAGCAAGCTTCTCAGCAATGGTACTTAATCAAGTTATTATTTCATTGGGTTTTGAAACGAATCTTGGTAAAGATTGTGTATACCATAAGTTCAGTGGGAGTAAATTTAAAATTTTGGTCTTATATGTGGATGATAATTTTGCTTGCCAGTAATGATATGAACCTTATTAAGGAAACTAAGAAATTTCTTATTTGAAATGAAAGATCTTGGTAAGGCATCTTTGTATTAAGATTCCAAATTCACTTTGATCACTCACGAAGTGTTTTAGGATTATCACAAAAACCTATATAGAAAAGGTATTACAAAGGTTAAGCATACAAAACTGTAAACCACTTGACACCCCTAATTTTAAAGGAGACAAGTTTAAAAGTCTCGAACAGTGTCCTAAAGGTAATTTTGAATCCAAGTATATGGAAAATATCCCTTTGCATCAGCAGTAAAGAAGCTTAAATGTATGAGTAAGTCTTATATTTATTGTTGGAATGCTTGGTCAATACCAAAGCAACCCGGAAGAGAACATTAAGTAGCAGCCAAAAGAATGATAAAAGTATTTGCAAAAACACAAAAGAACTACTTGCCTATATTTGAAGTCGGATCATCTTGAGATCATTAGGTATTCCGACATTAGTTAAATTATATGGCTGCATAAGTTTATTAAAGGACGGCCAATTTACCACAAGTGTCGAAAGACCGCTTAATTTTATTGTGACAATCAGGCGGCAGTCTTACAACAACAAAAATTCATCAAAGTCTGAAGGATATAGACATTAAGTTTCTTGTTGTAAAGGAAAATGAACAAAAAAATACAACTTATAGAAACAAACTCCATTTTAGAGGATCCGTTTATGAAAGCGTTATTATATTCAGTGTTTCACATGGGTGTAACGATCTTAATAACATTTGGTATAGTGGGAGTTTGTATTGTCTTTCATTAATTGTTCTATTATTTTAAAAGTTTTGATCTCATTTGGTTAAGTTGGACTAGTTGGAAAAATATGCATATATTCATTATGATTCTATGCTACACATCTGCACTTTTGATCTATGTCTTTTAGTTGGATTTGTCCACGTGATTACTGTGCGTTTAGTTGCGAATCAATTACAACGACTGCCCCTTTAGTCCTTATACTTGGATGACTAATGGACGAGATTGTTATAAATGACAACAAAGTGCGCACATTTGGGTTGTCATTTGTGTTATATTTATGATTTTAAAGGAAAGACTTGTTTTGCAACCCAATTGAGAGATTGTAAGATCATGGCTTGCAACACAAGTCATTTAGTGAATTCCATACATAAAATCATAAGTATAATGTTAATATAAAGTGTAGTCAATAATAAAATGTGTAGAATTCCTGAAATGTAATTTATCTATTTATGATGGGCAAAATGGTAAATTAACATTGCTAAAGCTTGAAAGGGTGTGGTCCCTAAATGAATTGTCACCATGTTTACTATTTAAAGGCCTCTCCATCAAGCCTAAAACATACTTCATTCTTACTTTCTCTCATCTAAATTACTTCATAATTTTGGAAGACTTTTGAGAGATTAAGAGACACTTATCATTTAGAAGAACACTTCTCCCTATTTGTTCTTCATTTCTCCCTACAACATTCATAATGGATTCAACAGGTATTATCTCGCTTCCGCCTTCATCTTCTTTCTCAATCTTATTCTGAATATGAATGTGGCATTCAGGGATCTCAAAATTGTTCCAACACATATAACTTGCCACGTGGCAGTCACCCATTGGCAAAAAAAATAAAAAAAATGAGTTTTTATATTATTTTTTTCCGGCTTTTACGTCGTTTACCAAAAGTAATAGTTACCATAACTTAATGTAATGACTGTATACGTATAAAGTAACATTGTTCATAAGTAAACGTAACACCTGTTTTACAAAAACAAAAGCTCGTTTTACCCATTTTTTCAAATGTAATACTAACTATAATTACATGTAACCCAAACAATATCTAAATGTAATTATAATTTATACTGAAATGTAATAGTGCTTTTGCAAAAATATAAAACATTGTGTATTTTGATTTTATTTTTCAAAAGAAAGTAACATTTGAAAAATAACAACTTATATACATGAATGTAATTATTTGTACAAGTAAATGTAACAATTTAGTAGATGAAATTGTAACAGATTTATATAGATAATGTAATACTTTTACATGTATCATGATAAATTGAACCCATTGTAACTTATTTTGAAAACATATAGATATACTATTACTTTTCTATACATATGTGTTACAAATTATTTATAAACATTGTTACATATAAGTAACACGTTTGTTATATTTTAGTTGTAATAAGTATTACTTTTGGCAAACGAAGAAAACATAGAAAAAAACACGGTTACTTTTCTGTATATATGTATTTCTTTTATGTATACAAACTGTTACATATAAGTAACACGTTTGTTACATTTAGTTATAGTAACTATTACTTTTGACAAACCGAAAAAAAACCAAAAAAAATATATATATATATATAAAAATTAAAAAAAAAAACAAAAAAAACAAAAAAAATTGGGCCCATGAGAGGCTGCCACGTATATTTGGCAGCGAGCAATGCTAGAGGCACAAAATAAGGTCGCAAAATCTTGCACACAACATGAGATGGCGATATTTTATTGGTTGTATCGATAATGAACCCGTCACACTCTAATTAAAAACACCAATAAAATCATTACACTTAGGATTTTGTGAGCAAGATTTTGTGACTTTTTTGTGGCCCTAGTATTATTCTTTGACAGCGGTGCAATTCTATTCCCAAGCTTACTGATGACTACTTAAGTACTTGTAAAAAGATAAATTATTTTATTTATTTTTGAAGAATAAATCTAAATGAATCATGTCTAATCACTGATAAAATATATGAAAAAATATTCTTAACTTATTAATCTTATGTTTTGCAAAACCAAGCGCCAAATTGCTAAAAATATTATTAAACATAATTCGAAACATGAAACGAGTCACAATGGCCAAACAAGATGAATGAAAGTGGTAGTAACAATTATGAAATTATTACGTATAAATAATTCAAGATGAATGAAAGTGGTAGTAACAATTATGAAATTATTACGTATAAATAATTCCTTCTTCTCCATTGTTTATGCCACTGGATCTCATTTTCCGTTTTCAATTTAATTGATGTTATTTGATAATTTGAGTTATTTAATTATTTTAATATATTTTTTTACAAATTTATATTGTATCATTTTTAGTAATATATAAATAATAAATTTAATATCAATTAGAATATTTATTTTTATAAATATTTAGACAAAATTCATTTAAATTATCCACTAAAAATAAGATTGCAATTCCCGGGAAGAATAAGTAATTAACAAAAACCATCAGCCAACACAACTCTTATGTATTTTATCTCCTAATTTTGTCTATTTTAATGAAAATGCTTATATTTTAATAAAATATAATGCAAAGATGTATAAATATTTTTGTAACTAATCTGCTTTTAATTTTTTAATTTTGTATATTTATATATAATTAAATGTGAAAAAGGTAGTAAAAAAATTAGGAACATTTTTTTTAAAAAAAATAAACATTTATATTGAAACAAACTTTTCTAAAAAATAAATACTATATCGGTTTCTCTGCTCTAAAAACACATGTAAACGTCATAATATTATTATCATAAATATATTTGAAAATTACAAATCTAATCAGAAAGTCTCTAATGAAGAAAAGGAAAAAAATATGGAGACTCGTAATATTTTAGGAGTAAACTACCAAAATGACCCGCGTACTAATCCAGATTATCATATTTACATCCATACTATTAAAACGACCAATCTGACTTGCGTAATATTCATAAATTACTCAAATTAACCTAAATTGTTAATGAATGTTATATATCTTAACTGATGTTACTAAATTTAACGGAATTACAATAAACAGTTTCAAACCACCCCATAAATATAAAAAGGGCTAAAATGAGAAATAATTACTTGGACATTATGCCCCTTTTATAAACAACCTAGACCAGCTTTGCATCAAGATTTATTCCAAACTTCTTCTCCGGTCAGTCCATCCTCACCGACCACCATCTCATCCACCAAAGTTTTTCCCTCTCCCTTCCCCACCATCGCCATCCACCAACCCATCCCTTTCTCACATCCCCATCAAATCTTTCCAACCTCTGGCTGTTATATGTAGCAGTATTCACATGTAACACTCTTTTCCCACATTGAGTTTGTAAGCAACCTTTATTGATCATCCTTTATACAAAAGTCTTTTTGTCTTCTTTGTCTTCTTTCATTGTATCTCTTTTATCCCACATGGGATTCCTATCTAAAGCTTGGAGCTAAACTTACTATATCATAGCTAAGTTGAAGAGTTCTAAGTAGCTTGCTTGGGCTTCCCATTATTATGGGAGAATACCAAGTATGGCATTGAGTATTATATATATATATATATATATATATATATATATATATATATATATATATATATATATAGAAAGAAATAAATTAATTAATTATACGATTAATTAGTTAGTTAAATGTTTTTAGACAGTCCGACTGATTTGAGGTCAGGAAGGATGTACGCAAACAGCCCGTTTTGTTTGAGGCAAAGGGGATGTGTTCAGTTTGATTTGTTCGGGTATGACTCTTCGAATGGGCACCGTTGTGACTGTTCTGAGAGACACACTTATCCGAACAAACCAGTTCAGTCAGGCATTACCACTATAAAAAGGATTGCCTCTACTGAATTGGATTACTGAAAAATATAGAGTTCTTTCTTCTTATTAAATTTCCTCCCTTCTTCTATACAGTTTAAAAGCTTCGAGTTCTTGTTCCATATTTATTCAAAGTAGTGTAACTTTGAATAGAGTTGAGTAGGTTTTGTATCCTGGAGGTGAAATTCGTTGAGAACCATTACACCAGTGTGGGACGAATTAAATACCTTAAAGATAACATCTTTTTCGGTGTGCCTAACCTACTGATTCTTTACCCACAAATCGAGTCATATATACAACAATTTTAAGGTATTTAAGTCTGAGTGATGGAGTCAGTTCTGTTGAAAGCACAACTTCCTGAAGCAGATAAGTTGGAGAGGCTGAATGGGCTTAACTATAAGCGTTGGAGTTTGAGAATGGAATACCTTTTAACCATTGCAAAGGTATTCTATGTGCTATGTGATCCTTGTCCAAAGGAGAATGAAGATCCAAAAGCAACCGAGGCACAGAAAACGGAGGCTTCGGAGAAAGTGAAAAAGTGGAAGGCGGATGACTTTATTTGCCGTTTCACTATTCTGCAAGCATTGAATAACACGTTGTTCAATCTGTTCCATATCCACAAGACCGCGTTCGAAGTTTGGTTTGCAATCAAACAAAGGTATGTCAATGAAGATGCTGGTAATAAATCATTTTTGGTTAATAAATTCGTTGAATACAAGATGGTAGATTCGAGGCCTGTCATTGATCAAGTTAATGAACTCAATGACATAGCCACCGAATGTTCCGATGCGGGTGAACCCATTTCTGAGACTTTCCAAGTTTCGACCATCATTGGTAAACTTCCACCTTCATGGAAAGATTACCAAAAGAAATTGAAGCATAAGAAGAAGGCCATCTCTTTAGATGAACTTCTTCAAGGCATCCAAATTGAGTCTGAAAGTCTCAAACGTGATGGTTCAATTTCTGAGAAGATTGATGGTGTAAACTATGTGGAAAATAAAAATGTTGCCGGAACTTCCAAGGGAAACCAAGGAAATTTCAAAAGGAAGAACAACAATAAAAATGGTGGAAATGGTAAAGCTAAGAAGAAGCCAAAGGGTGCTTGTTATGTTTGTGGCAAAACAAAACATGTGGCTAAAGACTGTTATCACCGCAAAGGGCAACAGAAAAATGAACAAGCAAATGTAGTTGAGAGCAACTTCATCAGCGTGCTTTCCGAAATCTGTCTAGTCAGCAATGCCGATTCAGATTGGTGGATTGATTCAGGGGCTACATGTCATGTAACTCCAAATCGAAGCTTGTTCAAAACATATGAAGAAGTAAAAGAACCGAAGGCTGTTTATATGGGAAATGCTTCTACAAGCGAGGTCTTGGGCATAGGGACTATTATTATCCCCCTTACTTCGGGAAAAACTCTTACTTTGCAAAATGTGTATCATATTCCCTCTATGAGGAAAAATCTTGTATCAGTCCATAAAATGGACGAAAATGGCTTTAAAGTAACCTTCCGCGCCCAACAAGTGAATATCACTAAAAATGGGACGTTTGTTGGAAAGGGCTACATTAAAGACAATATGTATTTATTATGTATTTATTAAGCGTTGATAATAAAATTACCAGTTCTGCTTACTTTGTTGATTCTAATTTTAATGTTGAAAAGCATGATTTTTGGCATTCTAGATTAGGGCATATTGGTATGAATGCAATGAGTCGCATGATTAAATATGAATATATTCCAAAATCTTCGACTATTTATTCTATGAATAATTGTGAATGTTGCGCTCAATCTAAGTTGACTAAAACATCTTTTAAAAAGTGTAGTAAGATCAACTAGGTTACTTGAGTTAATTCATACCGATATATGTGACAACAAAGAGCACTTGACAAGAGGTGGAAAACGTTATTTTATAACATTTATTGATGATTTTTTTAAGTTTATTTATGTGTATTTACTTAGAACAAAAGATGAAGCTTTTGACAAGTTTAAAATTTTCAAAGCCGAAGTTGAAAATAAAACCAATTTAAGGATAAAAGAATTGAGATCGGATAGAGGTGGTGAATATTTTCCAAATGAGTTTATTTCATTTTGTCAACAAAATGGAATTGTTGGAAAATCTTCAGCACCTAATACTCCACCTCAAAATGGAGTAGCCGAGAGGAAAAATCGATCCTTAATGGAGATGGTTAGTGCCATGATAATACATTCAAAGTTACCAATGAGTTTTTGGGAGAGGCACTATTAAGTTCTGTTTACGTTAGTAACAGAATTGTGAATAAACATATGAAAACTCCATACGAATTATTTATTGGGCGTAAGCCTAACATTTCACATTTTAAAGTATGGGGTTGTATTGCTTATGTTTTAGACGCAACTTTGAAAAGAAATAAACTTGGGAGCAAAGCTGTGAAATCTATATTTATTGGTTATTCTTCAATAAGCAAAGCATATAGATTTATGAGAATGAATGACAATCGTGTGTTTGAAGCTACTCATGCTATTTTTTATGAACATTTAAACATAAAAAATGTAGACAAGGTAGATATAAACCGTGAATTGTCAAATGAACTTGAAGTAGAAAATGCATCAAGTTTACATGATAATGGTAATACCATTCCAAATCATGAAAATCCAGACAACAATGAAAATGATGAAATAGTTGAGTTAAGGAGGAGCAAAAGACAAAGAATTGAAAAGAATCTTGGTTCTGGCATGTTTACATATATGTTAGAAGAGGATCCTAAGACTTTTCAAGAAGCTATGTCTATGTCTGATTCAGACATGTGGAAAAGAGCCATGGATGATGAAATTAAGTCTATACTTGATAATCAAACATGGACTTTAGTAAATCCTCCCCCTAATACTAAACCTATTGGCTGTAAGTGGGTTTTGAAAAAGAAACTCAAAATAGATGGTACTATTGATAAGTACAAAGAAAGATTAGTAGCCAAATGTTATAGTCAAAAGGAAGAAATTGACTATTTCGAAACATTTTCACCAGTTACTAAATTTACATCAATTAGAACAATGTTTGCTATAGCTTCCGTTTATGGACTAGAGGTTCATCAAATGGATGTTAAAATTGCGTTCTTAAATGGAGATTTAGATGAAGAAATTTACATACAACAACCCGAGGGGTATATCTCTAAAGGAGAAGAACATAAAGTATGTAAATTAAAGAAATCTCTATATGGACTTAAACAAGCACCATTACAATGGTACAAGAAGTTTAAGCAAGAGATTCGAATGTTTGGCTTTAAGAGTAGTAAAGTAGAAAGTTGTGTTTTCACTAAAGTTACTCTTAATTATAAAGTTGTTATAACTTTATATGTTGATGACTTGCTAATATTTGGTTCTGATATAAATTGTATAAATGAAACAAAGAACTATTTAAAGCAAGTGTTTGACATAAAGGACTTAGGTCCAGTAGATGTCATTTTAGGGGTTAAAGTGATTAAAAAGGACAAAACTTACATATTAACTCAATCTCACTACATTGAGGAAATATTAAAGAAGTTTAATTATTTTGATTGCAAAATAAGTAAAAGTCCTATTGACCCCCAAATGAAGTTAGTTCCAAATAAAGGTGAGGCTGTAAATCAAAGAGAATATGCCAACATAATTGGTAGCATAATGTATGTGTTTAATCATACAAGACCTGATCTTGCATGTGCAATTGGCATACTTAGTAGATTTACAAGCAATCCAAGTGAAGAACATTGGACGGAACTAAAAAGAGTACTAAGATACTTAAAATTCACAATAAACTATGGCTTGCATTACAAGTGTAATTCACCTGTACTTGAATGCTATAGTGATGCAAATTGGGCATCAGATGTAACCAACTCCAAATCAACAAGTGGTTGGTTATTTACCATTGGAGGGCCATAGTTGCTTGGTCTTCAAAAAGACAAACATGTGTTGCTCTGTCTTCTATGGAATCTGAATACATAGCCATGTCAATGGCTAGTAAAGATTTAATATGGTTTAGAAGATTTCTAAGAACAATACCTTTTATTGATTATAAGAAAGGAGCCACAACTTTGTATTGTGATAATCAGGCTGCCACATACAATACAAATAATGAGAGAATATCAAATCATAGCAAACACATTGCTATGATATATGATTATATTAGAGATATGGTCAAAAAGGGAAAGATAGCGCTTGAGTATCTTCCTACAAATCAAATGTTAGCTGATCCACTAACAAAATCTTTATCAGGGGATAAAATTACAAAGGTCATGAGAGATATGGGACTATTACCGGTCTAAACAATATCTTAATTGAAACCAACTTTATCTTAAGATACAAGTCATGTATTTGTCATCTTATGTTTAAAGTTAAAAGGAAATTCAATATTAGATATTGGTGAAATGGAAACTTGGATACATTTCAAGTGCATAACTTAAAAATAGTGGGGGTGTCACTATTTGAAAGTTTCATATCTGACCTATGCACTTTTCATTACCACAACAAGATTAGGTTGGATTAAACATTCTTAATAGACTTATAGCTTTCATAGAATGCGTTGTGGACATTCTTGATAAGTCTACCTATACAAGTAAAGAAGTGAGAGGCCGCTTCTTATGGATTACTCCGGTAAAATTCCTAGAGTACTTGTGAAACCAGGATTAAAGCACAAGGCCCAACTACAAGGTCCTGCCAAGATTGAAGGAACGAGAAATCATACATGACGAGGATATGTTTCCCTAAAGGTTTCACATTCAACCATAAAGTTTAAGGCTCGTCCACTTAATGGTTATTCGTTATGTAAAGAAGCTGTAAACTGTTATTTTCTGTCTAGTGTTATATGTAAATAAGTGGGGGGATTGTTATATGTAGCAGTATTCACATGTAACACTCTTCTCCCACATTGAGTTTGTAAGCAACCTTTATTGATCATCCTTTATACAAATGTCTTTTTGTTTTCTTTGTCTTCTTTCATTGTATCTCTTTTATCCCACATGGGATTCCTATCTAAAGCTTGGAGCTAAACTTACTATATCATAGCTAAGTTGAAGAGTTCTAAGTAGCTTGCTTGGGCTTCCCATTAATATGGGAGAATACCAAGTATGGCTTTGAGTATTATATATATATTATATATATATATATATATATATATATATATAAATATATATAAGAAAGAAATAAATTAATTAATTATACGATTAATTAGTTAGTTAAATGTTTTTAGACAGTCCGACTGATTTGAGGTCAGGAGGGATGTACGCAAACAGCCCGTTTTGTTTGAGGCAAAGGGGATGTGTTCAGTTTGATTTGTTCGGGTATGACTCTTCGAATGGGCACCGTTGTGACTGTTCTGAGAGACACACTTATCCGAACAAACCAGTTCAGTCAGGCATTACCACTATAAATAGGATTGCCTCTACTGAATTGGATTACTGAAAAATATAGAGTTCTTTCTTCTTATTAAATTTTCCTCCCTTCTTCTATACAGTTATTAAATTTCCTCCCTTCTTCTATACAGTTTAAAAGCTTCGAGTTCTTGTTCCATATTAATTCAAAGTAGTGTAACTTTGAATAGAGTTGAGTAGGTTTTGTATCCTGGAGGTGAAATTCGTTGAGAACCATTACACCAGTGTGGGACGAATTAAATACCTTAAAGATAACATTTTTTTTCGGTGTGCCTAACCTACTGATTCCTTACCCACAAATCGAGTCATATATACAACACTGGCAACCAACAAAAACCTCTACCTCTGCTCCCCCACCCCATTCATGTCGCACCTCCTCTCCGACCAAACCCCTCGCCATAGAAAGTGTTGAATCAAGCCGCATACTTCAGATGCACCCTCTTATCTCCCATCCGCCCCCTCCCCAAAAGCCGCCCTCTCACATGTCGCCCTTTCCTCATCTCACACTTCAATTCTTCTGCAATCTGATTCAAATGGAGTTTGCTGCTACCTTTCTTTTTATATATGCAGTTTAATTTTAGGCTTACTATGTTTTTTCCAGATCTGAACCATTGGAGAGCTATTTGTAATCTAAATACTAAATCTGCGATTTTGTGTTAGTATATCAATATATGGTGGAAGATAAAATTCTAATTGTTCATTGAACTTACTGTAATATTTTAAGTTTAGGCAAAAAGAATGCTGTAAGTAAGTCAAGTGAAACACAACCAGGATACATCCACATGGGATACGAAAGGGCAAGAGATGAGGCAATGCGTTGGAATGATTTGATGGGGATGGGAGAAAGGGACGGGTTGGTAGGTGGCGATGAAAGGGGAAAAACTTTGGTGGAGGCGATGGTGGTCGGTGCGATGGGGGTGCCGGAGAAGAAGGTTGAATTATATTTGGGTTTTCAAAACTTCGATGCAATGATGGTCTGGTTTGTTTATAAAAAGGGGTTGATTAAGTTATTATTTCACATTTTAGCCCATTTATATTTATGTGGGTGAATTGAAATTGTTTATTGTAATATCCGTCAACTTTAGTAATGTCAGTTAAGATTTATAACATTTATTAACGATTTAGATTAATTTGAGTAATTAATGAATAATACACAAATTAGATTGGTCGTTTTAATAGTACGGAGTTAAATATGATAATCTGGAGTAGTACGCGGGTTATGAGTTTTTAGCCATTTTGACCTGCGTACGGTTTGGGCGTAGTCAATGTGACATGCGTACTTCATAAACAGCAAATGTGACCTGCGTACTTTAGTTTCGTTTTCAATTTGACCTATTTTTCTAACGCCAGTTAAAATTTAACGAAACAGTCAATAAAAGTTAACGTACTAGTTAGTTTGAAGTAGATTTTCCTTTTAAGGGATTCGTTGAAAAATACCATAATTAAAAGGGTTGTGAACAAAAAATTTGAAACATTAATACTTAAAGATTAAAATAAATATATATTTTCATAATTTTAATTATTTTTTAATGTGTCTTAAAAAAAACAAATAATTAAATTAAAAAATATTTAATAAATGACCAATGTATCTAAAATAATCAAAATTGTTAATAAATGAACAATTTAACCTTGTATATCATTTTTTTTTCAAAAAATTCAAAAACCCGGTTTAAAAAAAAAATTGAATTAGGCAAGCTATGGCGGTGACAGTAGCACCCATAGCATACCAAGCCAACACATCCGCCGCCATACCGACTGACTAAACAAAGGCGACAACGCATGGCAGATGATCTCCGCCACCTTACCCGATGGCGTCGATGGTGTGGTTTTGGTGCGTTTTCGCGGCGATTACGCTGATTTTGATTGCCGGATCTTTACTGGGGGATAAATATTAAGGCGTGGATGATGTTTGTGCTGCTGTGGATGATACATATTTAAAGTTTAAATAAAACATTTTACCCATTAAGGGTTAATAATTTATTATTATCATTTCATATTATTTTAAAAAATATTTTTTCTCATAAAAATTATTTATTTTAAGCTTTAAATATTGTTTCAATTTTTTTTATTCACAACCCTTTTATTTATGAAATTTTCAATAAACCCCTTAAAATGAAAATCAACTTCAAACTAACTAGTACGTTAACTTTCATTGACTGTGTCGTTAAATTTTAACTAGTACGTTAACTTAAAATAAACCCCTTAAAATTAAAAAATTGGTCGTAATAATCACAAATCATAACTCAGAAAACTCCCGCCTGTCCCATCTTCCCCGTTATATACACACACCCCCTTGACGTATATCAATCTGTGGTGCGCAAACTCGCATTTCCAGATTCCTCCCCTCCTTTGCCATCGCATTAATCTCCCCTCCATCTTTGTACACAACCACCACCATGACCGGCGGCGGCCACAGCGACGCTCCTCCTCCTCATCAGGTCAACAACGCTGCTCGTAGCGGCGGCGTTGTTAAGATCCACCACCACACTCGAATCCTCCCTGATTTCCTTCAGAGCGTCAATCTCAAGTACGTCAAATTAGGTTACCATTATTTGATCTCTAATCTGTTGACTTTGTGTCTCGTTCCTATAATGGCCATGATTATTGTCGAGGCTTCTCAAATGAATCCTGAAGATATTCGTCAGTTATGGCTTCACCTTCAGTACAATCTAGTCAGCGTTATTGCTTGCTCCGCCGTTCTGGTATTCGGATCCACCGTTTATATCATGACTCGGCCTCGGCCGGTCTATTTGGTCGACTATTCATGTTACCGTGCGCCGGATCATTTGAAAGCGCCGTTCAGCCGGTTCATGGAGCACTCTAGGCTTACCGGAGATTTCGACGAGTCTTCGTTGGAGTCTCAGAGGAAGATCTTGGAGCGGTCAGGTCTAGGGGAGGAAACTTATGTCCCCGAAGCAATGCATCAGTTGCCGCCTCAGCCGTCCATGGCGGCGGCTCGGGAAGAGGCTGAACAGGTCATGTTTGGTGCTTTGGATAATTTGTTTGCTAATACCTCTATTAAACCTAAGGACATTGGTATTCTTGTTGTGAATTGTAGTTTGTTTAATCCTACGCCCTCACTTTCAGCTATGATCGTTAATAAGTATAAGCTGAGGGGTAATATTAGGAGCTTTAATTTGGGTGGGATGGGGTGTAGTGCTGGTGTGATTGCAGTCGACCTAGCTAAGGATATGTTGCAAGTTCATAGAAATACTTATGCAGTTGTGGTAAGTACTGAAAATATTACTCAGAATTGGTATTTCGGGAATAAAAAGGCTATGCTGATTCCAAATTGTTTGTTTCGTGTTGGGGGTTCTGCGGTTTTGATGTCTAATAAGTCTGTGGATAGTAGACGGGCTAAGTATAAGCTTGTTCATGTTGTGAGGACTCATCGTGGGGCTGATGATAAGGCTTTCCGTTGTGTTTATCAAGAACAGGATGATATTGGGATAACTGGAGTATCTTTATCAAAGGATCTCATGGCCATTGCTGGTGGAGCTCTCAAAACCAACATCACCACTCTGGGTCCACTCGTTCTTCCAATTAGCGAGCAACTCCTCTTCTTCTCTACTTTGGTAGTTAAGAAATTGATCAATAAGAGTGTCAAGCCTTACATACCGGATTTCAAATTGGCTTTTGACCATTTTTGCATACATGCTGGGGGAAGGGCTGTGATTGATGAGTTAGAGAAGAACCTGCAGTTGGAACCCACACACGTGGAGGCTTCGCGTATGACTCTTCACCGATATGGTAACACTTCATCGAGCTCCATTTGGTATGAACTGGCATATACTGAGGCCAAGGGGAGGATGCGCAAGGGTAATCGGGTATGGCAGATTGCGTTTGGGAGCGGTTTCAAATGTAATAGCGCGGTATGGCAGGCACTCCGGAATGTTAAACCATCTGTTAATGGTCCCTGGGAAGATTGCATTGATAAGTATCCTGTGAAAGTAGTCTCATAGCTGAACCAATAAAATCGTCCTCGGTACTGCTCAATGGTATTCTAGTTTTTTTGTTTCCTTTTATAATTTTCTGTGTTTATTTACTTTATTTGGTCCCTATTTTGATCAATAAAGTGGAGGTTGTTAAACTTTTCCTATTTTACTCCTGTGGTTTTTGATAATAATATTTAGCTTTTCTAACTGTTTACTCTTCTGGATTTATACTGCCTAACTTTTGTGTATTTACATCAGTTTACCTACCCTTTTTCTTTATATGATTTGTAGTCCTGGTCCTCCATTGGCATCTTCTGTTTCCAGTTTCCTTAAATTGATAAAAGGTGGTTGAGATTGTGATAACTAGGCCATCTCGAGGCATCTTCTTGTGCCCTGCATCATAGATAGTTCAATGTCAATTTTTTTTCCATATCTATACATGTCGGGTGGAAACAGAGAAGGGCAAAATTTACCTTTTATGTCTATTTTTTTTTTTGTTTTTTTTTTTTTTGACAAACTTTTTGTTGATTAGGTGCTACATGTGCCTTAGCAAATTTAGGGTTCCTTTATAATATACTCCGTATGTATTTTCCCTTGTAGCTGTGACTTAAGGATACGTCCAACTATGTTTTTCACACTGGATAAGTAGTACTGAAACAGGGGTGTCTAGAATTCTTGACCTTATGTCTCTGCTTCTGGATATGAGTTGGTAGGAACATTCTGCTAATATAGAAATAATCTGGTAGTAATCCTAATGAAACGCCTAGGTCCCCTCTAGGATATTATAGTTATTTTTGAATTCTCGGCCCTGCCTAGGCGCTAGGTGCCCCTGCGGCGCCTGGCCACCGCCTAGCGTTTTTTAGAACCTTGCAATCAAGTGAATCTTTGGAAGTGATTGCAACCCGTGGTTGTTTTTCCTAACAAAATTCTATAACTTAAACGAGCTACATGCCAATCTCTCAGGAAGTTTGGGGAAAGAACTCCATATGTACTACCTATGTCCCAAATTGAATGTCCAAAGTTTCTTTTCCACTTCGGACATTCATTTGGGACGGAGGGAGTAGTAGTTATTTGTCACAAACTACACATGTTTAAAGATTATACTTCCTCCGTATACCCTGAATGTAGGGAATTAAGGAAGTTGATGTGTAAGCAACTTTACTAGCATGTATAAATATAAATAGACCATGCTTATAAATATGAAAAATCCCCTAGTGTCTATATTATAGCATGGACGAAGTTCAGGTTAATAAATTCATAGGAAAAAATGACACTCATTTTGGGACAACTTTTTTAAAGCACATTTTGTTTACAAGAGGAGTATTTATCAAGACTTCCATTTATGCAGCCATCCACAAGGCTGCCATGAAAGTTGTGTGAGGTTTGGACATACTCCAATAATCTACTTATGAAATGTGTCTCTTTGCCGTGCTGAACAGTTCCTTGTTGCATGGCAATTGTGTGTTTTCATGTGATATTACCGTTTCAAAAAAGAAACTGCAACTTAGCTAGTACGGCATTACTTGGGTGTGATTTTTTTTATTATCAACAAAATTCGGTCTGGATGAAAAGAATGGGTAGGGATACCGATAATCACACGTTCACACGGTTCATGCTAAGTTACTGTATCCTATTTCCCATGTTTTTGCAGTGACAATTATAAGCGGAACTGTTTCCTCCTATAAAGAACTCCCTACCAGTATTCGTTTCTCAACTCGTTCTGTCTGCATACTTCATTCCCAGCCTCTCTGTAAGTATCACAGGTTGGAGTTGTTATTTGTTTTATTTCCTTAAAATACTTCGCTTGAAGTAGTATAATGAAATCTCATTGATGATTATCAAATAATGAGATTCTCAACTCCATTCTCATATTGTAACAGTCTATACTTCTTACCTTAGTATTTATTTGTTTAATGCAATAATGGTTTGACAGTCTATCTTACTAGTACTTCCCTCTGGAATAAATTTTTTTTTTTTACTTACGAATGAATTTTGAACAATGAATTTAAATTGATTTAATTATCCTAACAAAGTTGATATATATTATTGATACACCATTATAAATAATATCAATAATAATTTTTAAAATTTTTATTATTATAATTAAATTAACATAAAATTATTGCTAAAAGGAAGTATTATATGTAGTTTATGTTTTTTGCAAAATGTAAGTAACAGTCGGACTTTTGTGCAGTTTGACTGCACATATCCCGATATAGTGTTCCCACTTACCTTTATCTCCTTTGTATCAACATCAGTATGTCCAAAACTTGTCTCAAAAAAATCACCTGGGACGCTCCTCCGGATTGACAACCACCATTTCTCCAACCCTACTATATCCGGATCCAGGTTGGCTGTTTCTTTTTCAGTTACAGTGGGAATGTGGTTGTTATCTTTCCTATCATCTAATAATTGATAAATGATTTGGTTGGAACAGTGGAAAGTAGTTGCTATTAATCGTTGTTCAATTTATGATCTGGTTGGTGCTTCTCTTCGTCGGTAGCCTCCTAACCTTTGATTTGATTCTCTAACCTAAGAGAGCAGTGGTAAATACCAAGCGCCTACATCCAGTGGCGTATCCAGGATTTACAGTCAGGGGGTCAAAAAATTATATAGAAAAGATAAAAAAAAAAAAAATTACACTAAAAAATGACAATAAAAACACACATATAAAGCCTTTTTTTCAAACGAATTCAAAGTTTGATAATATAATAAGAAAAAAGTTACATAAGTGGTTTCCTATTCTTCATCTTTTTAAAATACTCCATAATATCTTCATTTGCAATTTTCCTAAAAATCTCATCCTCTACGTAGATTACCAAACAATCATTCAACCAAGCATCTCCCATTTTATTACGTAACGTTGTCTTAATGAGTTTCATCCATGAAAATACTCTCTCAACACTTGCCGTTGCAACAGGCAAAAGTAAAGCAAATTTGAGGAGTGAATAAACCAAAGGATAAACAGTATCCTTTTTCTTCGCAACCATCAACTCACCAAGTTCACCAATATCCTTCACATTGGCAAATTCAACATCGCTGCGCACATCCATAATGTATGTCTCAAGTTCATTTGAAAGACCACTACGCTCTATTTCTGTAAAGTCCGAAGGATAACAATGCAAGCAATATATTGCATCTTTGCTTGTACTGTATTCCAACCAGCTACCAAATTTTTCGTACCATTTTGCACTGAATTTGTAATACGCTCCTGAAATTTCGGTCTTCTTAAATTCATGATTCTTTGGTTGAGATGGGCCCTTCAACAAATACGCCCTTCGAATATTCTCTAACTCTTTTCCATTACGAGCAAGACTGTAAATCGAAGGCCGCATCCCGGGATCAAACACAAGTTCACGCATACCATCTACTTCTTGAACATTAGAAGTTGGAATATTAGGCTCTTGGGTATTAGGCGTTTCAGGATTTGGATTTGGGACACTAGCATCGGGGATGATAGGCTCTTAAGCTTGAGGCTCTTGAGCTTGAGGCACTTCAGAATTTGGATTTTGGGTATTATGGTCTAGGACGTTAGACTCTTGAACTTGAGGCTCTCCATTACGTTGTGAATGTTTCAATTTCTTGAAATAGTTTTCGAGCACTGTTTCAAAATGCGTACAAACCAAATTAACAAACAGATCAACAAAGCCACAGGCCACAGTGGCGTATCCAGGATTTACAAACACACAACAAGGCCACTGGCCCACAACAACAAGGCCACTGGCCATAAACAAGTAAACAACCACACAACAAGGCCACTGGCCATCAAACCACAACAACAAGGCGCCCACAACAACAAGGCCACTGGCCATAAACAAACACACAACAAGGCCACTGGCCCACAACAACAAGGCCACTAGCCATAAACAAGTAAACAACCACACAACAAGGCCACTGGCCATCAATAAACACGCAACAACTAAAAGGCCACTGGCCACACACAAACAAATAATAAGATTATAGTTAAGTTTCTAACCTCTGGGACGGGGAGCCTCATTTGATTTAGAGTCAGAAGTAGACGACCCACATGATCTTTTCAAACTTCGAGGAGGAGCCATTTTTTCTGTAGAAAAAAATAAGTTCGAGTTGAAATCCCAAATGAATTTCAAGAAAAAAAATATTAACACTGTAAAGCATAGAATCCCAACTTCCTTTTGCATTACAAATAAATCCCAAATTGAAATTCCTGTAATCTTAAAAAAGAAAAACCTATTGAAAAAATTAACACTGTAATGTAAGGCATAGAATCAAAAAAAAAAAAAAAAGACAAAACATTCCAGTAAGCTAGAAACAAAAATATCAAAATCCTGTTTCTACTCTCTTTGGGAGCAACATGAGATGAAATATTTGATTTTGTTTCATCGTCTCCTTCCTCCAGAATCTGATTGAAGAAAGGGCGAAACTTGATTTTTTGGGAAATTTAGGGATTTGAGATTAGGGACGGAAGAGAAAAAAGGCCGACAAAGGGGAGAACATTACCTGCGGTGCGGGCTGCGGCGACTGGCGATTGGAGACCGGCGATTGGAGACCGGCGAGTGTCGACCGATTTTGTCGAAGTCGGCGACGGGCGACGGCTTCTTCTCTTCAATTCTTCGTCGACTCTCAAATTCCCCTCCTGCGTCAAACAAATTTGATAAATTGGGGTAAGTTGGGTAAAAGTCTACTATATATATGTAGGGATTTGAGGGGGGTCAATTGAAATTACGGAAAGTTCAGGGGGGGTCAATTAACCCCCTCACCAACGTGCGCCCGCCCCTGCCACATCACTTGGTAAGGGTTTTGAAAAGAGGGTTAAGATTATTTTCGGGATATTATTATAGTTGGGGTATTCAAAATTAGCATACAAGGGTGTCAAAATAATAATGTAGTGCAAAATTTATCTACAATTTAAGGGGTCAAAATGTAAAAGAGGGTTAAGATTATTTTTGGGATATTATTGCCACGTTCCAAAATTGAAGGGGATCGAGCAACCCTTTTTTCCACTAACGTGGCGAAGCCACGGGGTGTTCTAGCTTTGTGAATCCCAACAATGTCAAACGTTGGTAATGAAAGTTTTTTCGTCCTTGTACACATCTCAAATCGATTCTGTCATTCAAACGAAAGCTTTTTCGTCCTTGTACACACACATCTCAAATTGATTCAAGTTTCAACATCACCGACACTTTTGAAGCTCTATGATATCAGGGGCGGATCTTGTGTTCTAGATGGGGGTGAAAGTGCACCCGGTCAACTGCAATTTGTAGTTTTTATTTTTTTTATTTTTTTCAATTGTATTTGTTAAGTGCACCGGAAGATTCAATATAAATAAAACACTGGCATAATTGTGAAGAATATATGTATGCACCATTGGTAATAGAGCTTAGTTTGAAAGCTTAGTCACTTAGACAACCTAAGTTCGAGCTTCCCTTCCAGCAATTTGCTTTTATTCTCTCTCATATTCTATACTACTACATCTTTTTACTCTCTCTCTCTCTCTCATTTTTACAAGTTTACTCAAAGCCTCAAAGGCAACTTTGGGTTTCTTTTAATTATTCAAAATTTAATTAGATAAAATTTGGCCTTCTTCATAAATTAATATAGTCCTACATTTTTTTTTAAATTAGTTAAATTTAACTGAAAGGAACGACCCGACTTGAGGAAACGGGCAGGAAGTCCGGCCTAACATGCCCCGACCTGAGCATCACATACTGAACGAACCCAGGTCGAACCTGGATATCATTAGCTCGTTTGAACCGATCTGGGAAGTCGTAGCCAAGAGGAACCGAACAAGGATTCCGAAGACCAAACCGTCTCTATTGACTTTCAGCTCGTCGGCCGAGCTGACCACGATAACCAAGATTACTTTAAAAGGGCCCTTCATCGGTGCCCGCGGACACGCCCGACTCGAGGTCGGACTTCGCGGAATGTTTGCTCGGTCATACGAGCTCGGACTTGTATCTGACCCCGCCATGATTGGAAGAATAGGAGGCCAGGCCCAATTCTCCGATGAGGCCCATTGATGACTTCTAGAAGTGTTGCCCTAATACAAACATGATGAGTCATAGATGTGGATAAGTACAAATCCCTACGTTCAAGGAAGGAATCTAGGTGACAAGGCATGGATTCTGGGGTATATATAACACCCTCATTCAGCTGGAGGAAGGTTAAGCTCTCTAACCTCACTCTTTCTCTCCAGATTTCATACTTAAGCAGACTAACTCATTCTCACGCCGGAGGGCCTTCGCCGGTGAAGCCCCGGCTGAGTTAACGTTTGTTCATCTCTTTCAGGCTAACAGGCATCCAGATATCACTCCGTGGATCCGGCTCAACTGATTGCAATATTTTCACGATCAGTTTGGCTCCATTGCCGGGAACGTAGTCTTGTTAGCCTGAGTTTTTTCGTTCTAGAGGATATTTCCATCATGATTTTGGAAAACTCAGAAACCGTTCCCGGAGTTTTCATAGCTCCCGGAGACTCAGAACCTTATCGGCCCGCTCCTTGCCCAAATCCAGAGAACCGCCGCACGACTCGCTCTCAATCCGCCTTGCTAGTGCAACAAAACCCAGGAGTTGCCGGAATCACTACCGCAGTCACCGCCGCCCCGGTGAACGTCTTAAACCCGATTGAAGAGGTTCCCTTCACGGAGAGTCGCCAAATTCATGTCGGTGGCCAGATAGATCGGAGACCCCCTCCGATAACTTATGCACAACGGACGGTCGAAATCCCGCATAATGGAGCCAGAACAAGCGGTGTCAATACTGGAGCGGTGGCTGAACATGCAGCAATGTTGAATCGGAGATTGACATTGCTCTTACAAATCCAAGAAATTTATGATGAGCTGGCAACCTTAGGTCCGGAACATGCCGCCAACCTCCCGGCGATTCCCGTTGTACCTGTGGCACGGGAATATCCACCTGTCATTCCCGTTCCCAGCGGCAGTTTGCAAAGGATGAATCAGATCCCACCGATCACTATAGGCGCGCACAATCCAAACGAGCAGGAAGAAACCTCAGGAGCAAGGAATGCGGCGCCCCGAGGGCCGAGCCTCATGGAAGAAAGAGAACATTACAAGGAACGGCATGGAGATCAACCACCTCGATTTCCCCATACTTCTCATTTGACACACAGGAGAAACGAGGAAGAAATTTCCAGATCGGGAAATAGAGAGACCCTCGATCCTCTGATCATGGATCTACAGAGGAGAATGCATGAGATGGAGTCTAGCAGGAAAAGTACCAAGAAAATTGCGAACACGATGGCCCCGTTTGCTCGGTGGATCTTGGAAAGCCCTCCTCAGCCTTATCTTAAGCTCCCCTCGTTGACCAAGTACACTGGGTCAGAGGACGCCCGGGACCATGTGCACACTTTTGAGGCGATTATGGCTTTGGTCTCCCATAACGATGACGTTCTATGTAAAGCGATGGTCAGCACCTTAAATGGTCCGGCCTTAGCTTGGTTATGGTATGCTTCACTGCAGGCATGAGAGCCTCTCAATTGAAGTTTGAGTTTGAAATAAGGCCTCCGGAAACAAAGGGAGACTTGTATGAGCGAGCATATCGCGTAGCTCAGGCCGAGCTAGCGGATAAGCGGACCTCGAAGGAAGGAAAGACCAAGGCAAAAGAAGAATCAGGAAGAGGCAACGAACGCGAATCCAAGGAATCAAAAGAAAGTGAGTCAAGAAGGGGCAAGAACCGAACCAGGAGTACTGAAAGGAAGGAGATCAATGAGGAGGCTTTCACTCCGCTGAACAGATCCCACAAGGAAATCATGAATTTGATAGAGATGTTCCCCCCTCGTCCCATGGTGGGAAACGAGGAAGGGAGGAGAGCTTCGGGAAAATGGTGCGCCTTCCACAAGGATTTTGGGCACGAGACGGAGAACTGCCTCTCATTAAAGAGAGCCATTCAGCAGAGAGTGGATCAGGGAGAATTGGATCGTTTCATCAAGAGAGATGGAAAGCGAGGTCACGACGCCAGAGGCCATGATACCAAGGAAAATTACGAAGACCGACAACGGCAGGAGCGACCACCTAGGAAAAGAATTGGGGTGATCCACGATGAAGCCTTGTCGATCACTGCCTTGAAGAATCAAATCTACAGTCTTAAAAAGGTACCCTTTGTGCCAGCCTGGAACAATAAAAGGGAGGAAACCATCTCCTTCTCCCCAAACGAGCTCGCGGCCAGTAAAGTAGCAAAAGAACAATCCATCATTCTGGAGGGAAGAATTGACAATTGTGAAACGAGCCGACTTCTGGTGGACACCGGAGCTGCCCGGGATATCTTGTATTATAGATGCTTCAAAGAAATGGACTTGTCTGATAGCATGCTGACCCCCTATGCAGGTCGGTTGGAAGGGTTTACAAATCATAAGGTGGAGGTCAAAGGGACCGTGAGCCTCCTCGTTGAGATAGGTACTTCACCTTATAAGGTCCAGGAAACGATCACCTTCATGGTCATTGACGTGGCGAGTGATTACCATGATATTTTAGGGATCCCGAGCCAAGTCAAGCTTGGGATGGTTGTTTCTTTACCTCACCAGCGAGTCAAGTTTCCAACTCCGGCCGGAGTGGGTTGTCTGCGGAGCCGAGCCCAGGAATTTCTGGAGTACCTGATGGAAACTAGGAAGAAAGCTCGAGCGAGACTCCGTTGGAGTCGAGGTCAAAGCAAAAAGAGCGTTGGAGACAATGCTGGTCGGTGCAGTAAGCGAGATCAAAACGGATGAAGAGATTGAAAAGGAGCTGAGGATCGTGAAGAGCAGCATGATCGGTCTCATAAAGAGCGAGGCACCCACTTTAGCCGGGGAAGACGTGGAAAGAATCACAGACATAATTATAGACACCCTCCAATTCAGAGAAGGGCCCGAGCTCAAGCCGGTCGATGAGCTCGAAGAGATTCCGATCAACCCCGAGTTCCCTGAACAGGTAGTCAAGATTGGGAAGCAGCTGTCCCAAGACGAACGGGCTAACTTGATCACCCTTTTGAAGGCGAGCTTAGATGTATTCGCCTGGAAAGTTAAGGACATGAGAGGGGTTAAGGAGGAGATAGCCGTACATGAGCTCTGCCTCGACCCAAGCGTGAGGCCAATCAAACAAAAGCGCAGGATTTTTTCACTTGACAAACAAGCAGCCATCAGGGAAGAGGTGAGCAAGTTACTACGAGCCGGGATAATTAAGGAGGCTTACTACCCATCTTGGCTAGCTAACGTTGTGATGGTCAAGAAAGCCAACGGCAAGTGGAGAATGTGCGTTGATTTTACCGACCTCAACAAAGCTTGCCCTAAAGATTGCTTCCCGCTCCCCAGAATAGATAAACTCGTCGATTCCATAGCCGGTCACAAAACACTCAGTTTCTTGGACGCTTACTCGGGCTATCATCAGATTAAGATGGCCGAGCAGGACATCGAGAACACGGCTTTCCAAACAAGCGAAGGGACCACCTACCAGAGAATGGTGAATCAAGTCTTCAAAAACCAGCTCGGGCGGAACATGGAAGCGTATATAGATGACATGGTCATCAAGACAAGGGATGGAGACCACTGCAGAGACCTGCGGGAAACTTTTGGCAATTTGAGAGCCAATGAGATGAAGCTCAATCCGAGCAAGTGCGTTTTTGTTGTCACAGCAGGAAAATTCCTCGGCTTCATGGTATCTCAAAGGGGCATTGAAGCAAACCCCGAAAAGATAACTGCGTTACTCACTATGAAAGAGCCGGTCTCAGTCAATGAAGTTCAGAGGCTAAACGGACGGGTGGCAGCATTGGGTCGTTTCATAGCCAAGTCGGCGGAAAAATCATTACCGTTTTTCAAGGTTTTGCGAGGAGGAAAAGAATTTCAGTGGACTGAGGAGTGTTCCTCAGCTTTCAAGCAATTGAAAGAATATCTGAGCCGTCCCCCCTTGCTCAGCAGCCCTTCTTCGGGAGAAACCTTGTACGTGTATCTCGCTGCCACAGACAGGGCGGTCGCTGCCGTGTTAACCAGGAATGACAATGGAATCAAGCCGGTTTTCTATACAAGCAAGGCTCTCAACGATGTAGAGTCACGGTACTTCAACGCCGAAAAGCTGGCGTATGCTCTGGTAGTGGCCGCCGGCAAATTGAGGGCTTATTTCTCAGCCCATCCCATAGTGGTGTACACTAACGCACCCCTTAGGAAAATTCTGCACAAACCAGACAGCTCGGGAAGGCTCTTGAATTGGTCGATCGAACTTACCGAGTTCGATATCTCTTATCAACCGAGAAAAACGCTCCAGGCACAACCATTAGCAGATTTTATGGTTGAAACTATGTTTAGCAGCGAACAAGAAGCTTCATCCACCAACGACCACCGGATCGAGGATCTCAAGGGCTGGCATATGTTCACGGACGGATCGGCATCAAAAAGCCATAGCGGGGCTGGAGTATTGTTGATCGAACCAGGAAACGGCCTCACTGTTGAAAAGGCCTTGCGATTTAAGTTTCCAGCCTCTAATAACCAAGCTGAATATGAGGCTCTCATAGCCGGAATTGACTTGGCCAAATCGATGGGAGTAAAGAACTTGAAGGCTCACACGGATTCTCAACTAGTTGTTAATCAGTTGAAAGGAGAGTACGAGACCGTCAACCCAGTATTGTCCCGATATAGAGATCTCGTTGCAAAGTTGGCGGAGGGATTCGAGTCTTGGCAGATTGAGCAGATCGGTAGGAAGGACAACGCACGAGCTGATATGCTGTCAAAATTGGCTACTATGGAAATGGGAGAAGCTAATCAGTTAAAATGGGTCGAGTTTTTGGAACGGCCCGCAATTGAAAGAGTTCAGATCATGGAACTAAATGAGGCTTTCTCCGATACAGACCTTGCCAATTGGATCGATGACTTGAAAAATTATATCGAGAAAGAGGAACTGCCGTTAGACACCGAGAAAGCAAAGGCGATCAAAAAGAAAGCCCCACGCTTCATAATTCTGGAAGGGAACCTGTACAGGAGGTCGTTCGTCAAGCCCCTTTTGAGGTGCGTACCTCCAGCACAAACCCCGGTGCCAGAACCTTGGCGGAAAAAGTTATCACCTTGGGCTATTACTGGCCAAATTTGAGAAGGGAGGCAGTAGAATATGTCAAAAGATGTGACAAGTGCCAAAGATATGCCGACCTCCCCAGGCTGCCTGCTACCGAGCAAACCCCAGTCGTGGCATGCTGGCCATTTCACATGTGGGGGATGGATCTGGTCGGACCTTTCCCACTGGCCCGTGGGAGGCTCAAATTTGCAGTAGTAGCTGTTGATTACTTTACAAAATGGATAAAGGCCAAACCATTAGCTGAGATAACCGAGGAAAATGTACTGAATTTTGTCCATGATCAGATTTGGTGCCGATTCGGGGTACCGAAACACATTGTTTCGGATCGAGGACTCCAATTTTCAGATGCTTTCACTGCTGAGTGTGCCCGGCTAGGGGTTAAACACACAAGTCGTCGGTCTCCCATCCTCAAGGTAACGGCCAGGCTGAGGCAGCTAATAAACTTGTGATGCACGCGTTGCATAGAAATCTAACTGGGAGAGCAGGAAGATGGGTCGATGAGCTCCCACTAGCTCTATGGGCCGTTCGGACAACCACCAGAGGCCCCACGGGTGAATCCCCATTCGCGCTGACTTACGGCTCAGAGGCCATGGCTCCAGCTGAGTTAGTAATACCCACAGCTCGGGTCGCGTTCTTTGATGAAACTAAAAATGAAGAAAGAAGAAGGATCGATCTGGACTTGATTGATGAAAAAAGGCTAGAAGCTCACTTGAGATCCGTGAATTACAAGCAAAAAACGAAGAGGTACCATGATAGAAGGGTGAGAAAGCGACTTTTCCAAGTAGAGGACTGGGTACTGAGAAAGATCGAAGACACAAGCCGAAAAGCTCAGCAAAACAAGCTCTCCCCAAACTGGGAAGGTCCTTTCGTCGTAACCCGGATTGTCCGCGACGGGACTTATATGCTGAGAACCCCTGAAGGGAAAGACCTAAAAAATCCCTGGCATTCCAATAGCTTAAGGCGATATTATCATTAATATGTCCTCGTTTTGTATGATTTCCAAGGGTAGCCCTTTTCGGGCACTTGATTCCTGTATCAGCTCGTTTATATATTGAAATCACGCCGGAATTCGTTTATCTCAATGTATGAATTTTTACGCTTTAACATTGAACTCGTCCTGAACGAGCTAAGCCTTGTCTTGAACAAGCAAACCTTGAACTCGTCCTGAACGAGCTAAGCCTTGTCTTGAACAAGCAAACCTTGAACTCGTCCTGAACGAGCTAAGCATTGTCTTGAACAAGCAAACCTTGAACTCGTCCTGAACGAGCTAAGCCTTGTCTTGAACAAGCAAACCTTGAACTCGTCCTGAACGAGCTAAGCCTTGTCTTGAACAAGCAAACCTTGAACTCGTCCTGAACGAGCTAAGCCTTGTCTTGAACAATCAAAACTTGAACTCGTCCTGAACGAGCTAAGCATTGTCTTGAACAAGCAAACCTTGAACTCGTCCTGAACGAGCTAAGCCTTGTCTTGAACAAGCAAACCTTGAACTCGTCCTGAACGAGCTAAGCCTTGTCTTGAACAAGCAAACCTTGAACTCGTCCTGAACGAGCTAAGCCTTGTCTTGAACAAGCAAACCATGAACTCGTCCTGAACGAATAAGACTTCAACAAGCAGCCTAAAGCGAAAAAGGTACACGGTATTCCACAAGAAAGAACAATTACAAAGGTTCATATTAATAACGAGGTCAAGAGCCGACCTCGGGGGGCATACAAAAGAAAAAGAAAATTAATTAAAATTATTACAAGGGTGGAGATTCATCCTGGGCTACCTCGCCCTCGGCCACGGACCCCTCAGCTCCGGCTTCTTCTGGCACCTTATCGGCCTCAGCACGTTCCCGCTCTAGGGCACGGCGAGCTAAGATCGTGTCCACATTGACATCCAAAAGATCAGGCCTAACCCAGACCTCTAACTTATCTTCCTCATCTTCACAATCAAGCTGACCCAATTCTTCTTCGTTAAAAGGAATCATAGCATGGGCAGCCCGAGCTTCTGGATTAAATTGGGGAAGCTCGATGAGATCGGCGATGATTTCAGGATCCTTGGGGAGGTATCCGTGACCATAAGCATCCCTAATGCCATGCCTATGACCTGTCTCAAAATAAGGCATGGCTTTTTCTAGCACTTTCGTAGCAAAAGCCTCGGTCTGCACATACCGATCAATAATGGCTTGCGCGTTTAGAGAAGTGCGTTGAGTCACCTCGGCTTCAACTTTGAGCAGCTCGTTTTCCTCTTCAGACAAACGGAGGCGCTCAAGGACCTCCGTATTGCGCCCTGCCGCCATCTTGACCTGATCCTCGAGGTCTTTGATCCGAGTACGACCTGACACCACCTCCGCCTGAGCCGTCTCTATCTCTTTATCCTTGACGGACAGGATCCGCTCTAGCTCAGCCACCATCGTTTTCAACGAGACAACCTCATCAACATGAAGAGCAAGCTCTTTTTCCTTGGCCGCTAACGCCTCTGCCTTTTCCCTAGCTCGGGATTCAAGTTCCTCGCCACTCCGAGTAAGGTGGAGACCAAGCGTGGCCATCTAAAAAAATAAATAAAAGGGATAATAATAATAAGTTTCCTTAGACAAATCCGATGCAAGCAGAGCACAATAAACCAAGCCAAAAATCCGTACCTCACTAATAAGCAAGCCAAGGCGACCGCCGCACAGAGAAGAAGACGATTTCTCCTTCGTAAGATCCTCAAGATGATCAAAATCGGCTGCTCGGCGAAGCACGGCGCGACCAAACCTGACTTTATACCCTTTGCGGGCATAAAGGTTCAAACCTCTAAACAAAGTTACGTTGCCGAGCCGGTCAGCCAGCTCATCAACCTCCTCACCACTCTTCACACCTTCCAAATCCGCACGAGTAATCTGAGCTCGGGGGGCCGACCTCTTCGAAAGAGGAACATGGTCAGCGGTTTCCTCTGTACGCCCCCTCTTCTTTGTAACATCAGAAACGTGCCGAGCTGGTGCCTCTTTTTCCGTTGAAGGGGAGGGTATGATGTTGGAAGTACCGGGTCTCTTCTCAGTAGAAGCTTTAGGACCCCCGGCATTCCTCTCTTTCTCACCATCGGTAGAAATTAGAGGGACAGAAGAAGGAGCTTTCTTCGAGAGTTCAGACTGCCGAACCACCGTCTGCACTTTGGCGACCGAGGACGAAGTCGACTTGTTCAGAGTCTTCAATTGGCGAAAGGAGGGAACCTTCTTCTTGGTCGCGGCCGCAGCCAGGTACTGCTCTCCGTGTGAACTCATTGCTGCAACAAGAACGAACGACGTTAAGAACACGAACACAATGAGGAAACAACAACAAAAAACAAAACAGGTAATCACCCCCAAAATGCTCAAAGGAGCGACAATGTTCGACCGAGCTCAAGCAAGCGAAGCGATCTGTTTCAAACGAGCATTCCTCATGAACCACCCAATCTGGATAACATCGACCAGGAGCAATCGTCACCAAAGGCTCAACCCCCTCTGAAGTAAAGCCATGAAGGCCAGCGCGAGCAAAATAACGTGGGCTCTTCTCTAACTTGTCCCAGTTTACCACCCATTCTCGATCCCTTTTTGGGGCCACGAGCTTCTTCAATGCTTTCTCTAAATTAGCCGACCACTCAGGCTCCCATAGCCCTGATAAACGAGAAAGTTCACCTTGGGAGCATAGAAATTTCCATCCTTTCCTGCTCTCGATAAGCACGATATGATTGGCGAAAGTATTTATTTTGCTAGGAAAAGAACGAAGAAGGTGAGGAGCGTTGGGGTTAGCACCTACACTGAGGGTATGGTACGGTGGCTTACCAAACCGGTTCTTAGTTCGGGAAATCCTAAAAAATTTCTTAAATACATGAACAGTGGGCTCATAACCGAGATGACGGCAAACGACCAAAAAACTATTCACCGTCCTCACCGTATTGGCCACCAATTGAAGAGGGACAGAACAAGTATCCGTCAAAAAATCATTAATAAAAGGATCCAGGGGAAGACGGAGGCCGAGTTCAAATTGGCCAACGAAGAAAGCCACCTTTTCTTTATTTTGCATCAGGTCGACCACTGGGACACTGCCCTGAGGAACGTAGGAAATACGATAGTCATCCCTACTTATATTATACTTATCGTACATGTTATCTACAAGTTGTGCTTGTACAACAGTAGGGGGTGGAAGAACCAAGCCTTGGCCCTCTAACGAGCTCTCAAAACCTAGTGTCCGGGCACTAGTGGGATGAGCGACGCGAAGCAGTTCCCTCTCTATACACTGGAAATTATAAGCGTCGTCGTCCTCTCCAACGAGTTCAGTCCCCTCACTCTCTCGAGAATCCAAAGTGTCTTCTAGGAGAAGAGCCGGTCTGGAAGGTGTCGCGTCCTCGGTATACCGAACTGATACAGGCTCTACGTCATATACAATGTCCTCCTCGGACCCAGGATCACTTATTTCTTGTTCAACTTCAAGCCCCAACTCATCTCCAGATAGATGATCGTTCTGAGAGTCAGAAGCCTCATCACTGCAAGCCATATCTGCAAGAAGAACATGGGGGCCAGACCCCAAGTTAGAAACCAAGGTGGAGCTCGTTGGACGGTCAGACCCCACGCCTATTCGAGACCCGGACTCTATGCAAGTGAGAGGGGGTTTCTTCCCGACAACGTAATAGTTGATTATGTGGTTGATCAACTCGTTATAATACTCGAAGAGAATGACACTGGGGTGCTCGGGGCGCATCCAATCTTCACTGCCAACATAGGGCCACCTCAAACTGCCATCAAGCCCATATGCGTTCAAGATCTCCCCGATCTCTCCCAAATCTAACTTCCTCCAACCACCAACGATACTACGGTATATCAAGTCCGTACGATCATGAAAGCAAAACGAGGAACCTCCAACCACTTTCATGAACTCCGGCGTCATTTCTGGAGAAGTCATGATGAGCGCTCAATGTATAACCACTACCGCCGGAAAATTTAAAGCAATCGCCGGAAAATTTAAAGCTATCGACTGGAAATTTAAAGTTCTCGTCGGAAAATTCAAGTTCTCGCCGGGAAATTTTAAACTTTCACCGGAAAACTCAAGTTCTTGCCGGAAAATTCAAAATTAATTAACGAAAAACCAGATTTCCAACCAAAAAGCACGAAAAGGAAAGAATATACCAATATAACAAAAGTTGAGGACGGGAGTATACCTGTATTCGAAGTTTTGAACAAGAAGGCCAGAAAAATCAAAAGGTCGTCGTCGGCGTCGTCGGAACTTAAGAAGTTTGCTGGAAGTTACTGGAGGCGAGAAGGAGTTAAAAGGGAGAAATAAGGGTTTTTATAACCCTCTTCTTTACAAAAAGTTCGCGGGTTGACCCGAACCGATCCGGTACCCATTGATTCAAACGGGCCGCATTTAATGCCCTGTACCTTCCCTAGACGCATGCCTGCACCCCTAGGCTAGGTAGGATGACGACGGCGCCTGGCATAGAAAACTGGAACCGTCCCATCACACCACCACGTCCTTGATGCGTTACAGCTGTACCCCCAGTCGCTCCTGATGCCACGTGTCCCTTCAACTATTCCTATTTATAAGCTTTAACGAGCAAACCACATGGATCGCCTTCCTGGAGCTATGATTCCCACTTTCGTTACTCTCAACTGGGAATCATGGGGGCCACTGAAAGGAACGACCCGACTTGAGGAAACGGGCAGGAAGTCCGGCCTAACATGCCCCGACCTGAGCATCACATACTGAACGAATCCAGGTCGAACCTGGATATCATTAGCTCGTTTGAACCGATCTGGGAAGTCGTAGCCAAGAGGAACCGAACAAGGATTCCGAAGACCAAACCGTCTCTATTGACTTTCAGCTCGTCGGCCGAGCTGACCACGATAACCAAGATTACTTTAAAAGGGCCCTTCATCGGTGCCCGCGGACACGCCCGACTCGAGGTCGGACTTCGCGGAATGTTTGCTCGGTCATACGAGCTCGGACTTGTATCTGACCCCGCCATGATTGGAAGAATAGGAGGCCAGGCCCAATTCTCCGATGAGGCCCATTGATGACTTCTAGAAGTGTTGCCCTAATACAAACATGATGAGTCATAGATGTAGATAAGTACAAATCCCTACGTTCAAGGAAGGAATCTAGGTGACAAGGCATGGATTCTGGGGTATATATAACACCCTCATTCAGCTGGAGGAAGGTTAAGCTCTCTAACCTCACTCTTTCTCTCCAGATTTCATACTTAAGCAGACTAACTCATTCTCACGCCGGAGGGCCTTCGCCGGTGAAGCCCCGGCTGAGTTAACGTTTGTTCATCTCTTTCAGGCTAACAGGCATCCAGATATCACTTCGTATAATGGTTGCAAGTCGAACGAGGAATACTTGATTCAGTACACCTCTGGTGGAAGTGGGATCCCTAAGCCTGTTCTTGTGACTGCTGGATCGGCAGCTCACAATGTTAGGACAGCAAGAAAATCCTATGATCTTCATCCAAACAGTGTTATTGTTTCATGGTTGCCTCAGTACCATGATTGTGGGCTTATGTTTCTGTTACTAACAATTGTATCAGGTGCAACTAGTGTGTTAACATCACCCAATGCTTTCATAAGAAGGCCTAGGCTGTGGCTCAAGTTAATGACAGAGTTCAAGGCAACTTGCACTCCTGTTCCGTCTTTTACCCTTCCACTCGTTGTCAGGCGAGGGGAGGCTGATAAAGAAAACCTTCCTATAAACCTATCAAGCATGAAGAACTTGATTATTATCAACGAGCCTCTCTATAATGACGCAGTTGAGGAATTCGTTCAAGTGTTTAGGCCTTTCGGTCTGAACCCTTTGGCTATTTATCCGTCTTATGGCTTGGCAGAGAACTGCACCTTTGTTTCAACTGCATGGATTACTAATAGTAATGTTGGCTTTCCAATTTACAAGAAGCTCTTGCCTAGTGCAAGACTTGGTTTTCGTGGGAGAGATGATCGCGATGATGATGAAGAAGAAGATATTGACATTATCATTGTAAATGAGGAAACACACGAGCTAGTTGAGGATGGGGTTGAAGGAGAAATATGGATTTCATCACCGAGCAATGCTTCGGGTTACCTAGGCCACCCTTATTTGACTCAAGAAGTTTTTCATGGAAAACTCAACAACAAAATCAGCCATAGCTTTGTTCGAACTGGTGATAGAGGAATTGTTAAAGGAAAGGAAAGATATCTCTTTGTGACTGGTCGATGTTCAGACATAATAAAACTCCAAAATGGTGAGGAGTTTCACCCTCATTATTTAGAGACTGCAGCCTATAACAGCTGTCCAGAGATTCTACGAGGAGGGTGTCTTGCTGCATTCATGGTTTCAAGAACAGTAGTCATAGTGGCAGAGATGCAGAGAAGTGAACGAGAAACAAAGATTTTGAGGGAAATATGTGAAGGAATAAGAAAAACTGTTTCAAAGGACGAGGGAATTGAGGTTGGATTAGTTGTTCTTGTCAAGAGTGGAAATATTCCCAAAACTACTTCCGGCAAGGTACAAAGATGGGGTGCTAAAGATAAATTCTTAACTAATAAACTGAACGTTGTGATGCAAGTGAAGTTTGGCCTTAGTGATTACGGTTCAATATCATTGGGAACAATAATTGGATCGAGTGAAGGGAAAGAGAGAAGAAAGATGGTGTCTGAAGAGACAGAAGCCTCATTCCATTCTGCCTCAACCTCTAAAAAATATCCGGCTTTTCTGTCCTCTCTGTAGGAACCAAAAATCATAGGATTTTGAGGACCATTTCGTGTTGTTCTCCTGAGTACTTGAATGCAATCCTACACATACTTCATGTGTATATCTGTAATTTGCTATTTGTTCCTTAAAATCTGATCATATGTACGCTTTACAATAAGACCTGTTTAATGACGAAGATCAGAATTCCAGCGATAAAGTCTTTTCTCTTCCAAAAGAATGCAACATTTCCCCAGAAACTATACAAGCACAACATACAGTTACTTCTATGTAGTCATGATACAATACTTGCAATGGAATTGCTACAATCCCCATAAAGAATTCTTGAATCACAACTATGAAAACTATGTAACGGAACGATTATCGAGATCGTCTCTCCTACGGAAGACCTTTTTTCCCATTACCTGTAGAAACCACCAACGGAACGGACAAAAGTGAGTCCAGTGTGACGTAGCTTGCTTCGAACAGACTTAAGAGGTCCCACTCTCCTGGCTCATTACAATGGTCTTCCCTCCCAGGCAAGAGCTTGTACTGGCCTAAGGTTATTCGTCAGGGCCGATTTCAGACTCTTCTTTGAGATAAAAAGAGGGTCCTCTATTTGACTTTCCTATGACCAAAAGTAGAAGGCTTGATATCACTATAAGTTTTTTGTTTAATCGTGTTTCTCACCTCCTCAATTCTACCAATCTTGTGGATGTCCTGACCAGGACTTATCCACTTCAGATTATTAAAATCATTACATCCACATCCTCGATTAATCTCATTACATGAGTCAGCTGACACTAATGACACCAATACATAAACTCATTTAAATTCCACAAAATGTTGCTTTTATAATCCCAAGCTTAAGTTAGAGTTTCAAAAATTTCTCATGGCCACATTCACTGAACAGGATTGACATGATAAATCTCTCCCAGCAAACTGTCAAACAATGACTAATTTGTGATTGGATCTGAACCCTCCAAGTTTGGTAGAACTCTAAAAATTTGCAAAATATACAAATAGAAGAACTCTATTGCTAGGATTTGGGAATCAAGAAGTTCGCTTGATTGATCAATTTCAACTCCAGGGGAAAAAGAACAAAAATACTGATAACGAAGATAATAGAGAATGTAAAACAATGACCAGTTAGTTCCTTGCGGATTTAAGAATTGATGGAATGTACATGTTGAATATTACTCTCATTAGAGCAGGGTGCCTGTTTTTATGAGTTTTTGTGCATCCTACTACCCTTGTTTTGTTGATTACTATTTACTTGCCTAGCTATGTCTGTCTGCTCCTCTCCTTTGATAGGCACTCGAAATAGATTTAGGGTTCTGATTTAGGAAATTTCTGATTTACTTTAAAGGAACCTTACACAAATCTAACAACACTTTACAAGATGAAATGAGAATTATTGGTTCCATAACAAGAAGAGTAAACGAAACAACTAATTGAAAACCACCTAGCCAATGAATAGTGAACATGATCATGAACTTGAACATTAATCGAGCAACCATTTCTGCATTAATCTAACACCAAAATTTATATAGGCAATTAGCGACTACAATTTTGAGTTAAGAAACGTACCGCTCAAGATCTCATAATTCACTTCTATTTCTTTCATATCTCCCTTAGAATCATCCCAGTATCCATCTAGGGCTTGTTGAACGGGATCACAGAAATGTATAAGCTCGATTCCCTCAAATGATTGAGATCATGCATTGTACATTTGTACTTGTTTCTAATAAGAAGTCTAAATTAAGCTTGAATAATTCCCCTTGGCATCATCACCAACATGTACATTCTCCGAAAATGTGAATTCGTAACTTTGAATAAACCCTAGGGCTGAAACAGTGACATGTCTTCTCCCCAATCCATTATACATTGATACGTCCAGAAACGGTTCTAGGTATCCGTTGATTGATAGCGGCAAATTGACGGTCTCGTAAATCGAAAAGTGAGAACTGGTTGCCACTGGTTGGGGGTGGCGGTGGGTATGTTCTATTTGAGTAAGATTACTTGGGGTGGAGGTGGAGGTGGAGGTGGTAGGTGAGATTTGAACGCGGTGGCGCGTGGTGAAGTTAAACATGTTTCTACTAGATGATGGGGTGAAAAATTGCACACCTCCACGGCGGCATTATCGTCTGGCATCGTTCTCTCGTCTTCAGCTCCAGTCGTACGTACGCAGTGCAATTATATTTGGACTCTTATTTGTGCCAACTCTAAGACCATCTACAATGGTTTCACACAAATTTCCATTCAACACCCACTTTATCACTCCACAAGTCCACATCAGCTTCTCTCTCTTCCAACTCATCCATTCAACACTCATTCAACAAAACATCTGGTTTGTTTAATCCACCATTCAACACTTTTCTCACTCATCATCCTATACCCCACCACTTAAAATTTATTTTTTATTTTTTATTTTTATGATTAGTGTTGAAATAGCTATTATTGGGATCTATTTCAAGAAAAAAAATGAGTTTTTTTTGTGTTGGAATACAATGAAACTTATGTCAATTTAAAGAGAATTTTTTTTTTAGGAATTTTGGTGTAAAAAAAAAAAACATTTTTTTGTGAAATATTTATTGGGAACATCCCAAAAATATTTGTTTTTATTGTTTTTAGTTTTTATAGTTTTATATTTGTTTTGTTTTACTCGAGGACGAGCAAAAGATAAGTTTGGGGGTATTTGATGGATGTGTTTTTACCCATCCAAATCTTATACTTCTATGACTTATTAGATGCTCAACCTTGGGTGTTTTGATGGTTTTTGGAGTATTTATGAGTATAGGGAAGGAGCGGACGAATGTACGGATTCATGTATGCTAAAGCGTGAAAAGAATGATAAAAAGCGGACCAGAACATAATGATAAAAAGATGTGACCTCTGATCAATCAATGCCATTGGATAGTACTCGAAAAGAGCTTTCCAACGAGAGTTTACACGTCCAAATCGGAGTTCGTATCAAGAGGGCTGATCAAGTGGGCGAGCGCCCACTCTCAAAGTGGGCAGGAGCCCATCAAGGACCTTAGAGGAATTTTTCAGGGACCTTTGAGGAATTATCTAAATTATGATGGGCTTTTTAGTAATTTTGGATTTCCAGGGACTTTTCTGAAATTTCTGGAGGACCTTTGGGGAATATTCGGAGGGCTTTTCTGGAAACCCAAAAATACCAAGGGCTTATGGGAAATTCCGGCCATCAGCACTTATTTTCTCGTTTTTCAACAAGGAATCCTAAGTTTTTCCTAATTTTTACACCTCCTTAGCCCTAGTATAAATATAACATTCCATCCGCAATATTTGATATATACTTTATTCAAGGATTCAAGAGTTGTATCAAGATTTTCATCAATTTATTTCAGGTTTTGATGTTCTTTATTATTTTTCTTGTTTCTTTTGTTATGAATACGAGTAACTAAATTTCTAGATTCATGGATTGGTAGTAGCAAGTACTAGATCTTTATGCTATATATTTAATTCTTCCATTCAATATTAATTCTTGTTCATCAAAATATTCTTCATGTTAAATTCTTTAGTTTCAATTATATGTTAAGATATAAATTGACTTTAGAATTATTGGGTATTTATTACTGCACTAGCGTGGGTGATAATACGTTGACCATTGTTTTGATAATTAAATTCAATTGAGGATCTAGCGGAAGTCAAAAGAATTTAGGTTTATATGTTCTTGAGTGCTTCATGAATTTCTTGCATATTGTGTAGACCTAGCGGAAAGTATAATATAAAAGAAATAAAATGATTGCAATCCGGCGACCGAACCGTCCCAATTCTTACTAAAGTGAACAAACCCAAGAATGAGATTGATCTTATTATTATGAGCATAGCATAAAGTGAAGGTATTTGTGAATCAAATCCGTGAATCCCTTGTCATCCTTGATAAATCCTTTTTTTTTAATTGTTTTCTTAATATTAGTTTAAATTCTTGCATTAGTAGTTTAGTTAAATATTCTCAATCAAAAACCTCTGGATACTTTTACATTAATTAAATATACTTGTTTTCAATCAAGTCTCTGTGGTTCGACCCTTACGTTTGTACGTTTCTACTTCGGTGACTTGTACACTTGCAAGGTTTTTATTACAGTGGAATTTTTTTCCATCAACAACCCTTTTATTTATGAAAATTTCAATAAACCCCTTAAAATGAAAATTAACTTCAAACTAACTAGTACGTTAACTTTCATTGACTGTGTCGTTAAATTTTAACTGGCATTAGAAAAATAGGTCAAATTGAAAATGGAACTAAAGTACGCAGGCATATTTGCTGTTTATGAAGTACGGATGTCATATTGACTACGACAAATAATATGCAGGTAAAAACGGCTAAAAACTCCTATGGTATGGTAGTTTACTCAATATTTTAGGTCGGCTGGATCAACAAATTGTGTACTACTACTGTACTAGTACTTAGGCTCCGTTTGTTTCGCGTAAAACAATTTCCGGAAAATGATTTCCCGTAAAATGTTTTCCGGAAAATGAAAATGTTTTCCGGAAAATGACATAAACATGTTTTTGGTTGTTTGGTAAATCTAAGGAAAATGTTTTCCGGAAAATATTTTCATATGAAAATAATAATTTAATATGAGGAAAAGAATAATTATGAGAAAAAAATTGAATGTGGGTGGAGATTATGGGTTGGGGTGGGATGGGTGGTTGTGGGGGTGGGTGGGGTAGGGGTGAGGGGTGGGTGGGGTAGGGGTGGGTGGGGTAAGTGGGGGTGGGGGAGGTGTTCAAAAATAATTTTAATATGAGTTATTTTTTTTATTTTTTTTTGGGGGGGGGGGTGGTGGGGTAGGTGCGTGGTGGGGGTAGGGGTGGGGTAGTGGGGAGCGGGGGAGGTGTTCAAAAATAATTTTAATATGAGTGATTTTTTTTTTTTTTTTGGGGGGGGGGGGTGGGAGGTGGGTGGGTGGGGGTGGTAGGGTAGTTGAGGGGTGGAGGTTTTTTTTTTTTTTTTTTTTTTTTTAATATGAGTAAAAAGAAGTTTTTTTTTTTTTTTTTTTTTTTTGTGGAGGGGGGGGTTGCGTGGGGTGGTGGGGTAGGGTAGGGTGGGGTGGGGTGCTGGGGTAGTTGGGGCTGGTGGAGATGTTCATTTTTTTTTAATATGAGTGAAAAGAAGTTTTTTTTTTTTTGGGTGGGGGGTGGGGTGGTGGGGTAGGGTGGGGGTAGGGTTAGGGTGGGGGAAGGGTAGTTGGGGGTGGTGGAGATGTTCATTTTTTTTTTTTTTTAATATGAGTGAAAAGAAGTTTTTTTTTTTTTTTTTGGTGGTGTGGGTGGGTGCTGCGGTAGTTGGGGTTGGTGGAGATGTTCAATTTTTTTTTTAATATGAGTTAAAAGAAGTTTTTTTTTTGGGTGGGGTGGGGTGGTGGGGTAGGGTGGGTGCTGGGGTAGTTGGGGGTGGTGGAGATATTCATTTTTTTTTAATATGAGTGAAAAGATTTTTTTTTTTTTTTGGTGGGGTAGGGTGGGGGTGGGGTGGCGTGGGGTGGTGGGGGTAGGGTGGGGGTGGGGTGGGTGCTGGGGTAGTTTGGGGTGGTGGATAGGATGGATGAAGAGGGTGGTGTTAGAGGTGTAGTGGGTAGGGTGGGGTTTTATGGAGAGTTGGGTGTGAGTGAGAGAGTTAACATTTTCCGGAAAATGATTTACTTAGTAAAAATCCGTAAGCCATTTTACTTAGAAAAGAGGGAAAACCATTTTCCGGAAAATATTTTTCTCATTTTCCGATGCGTAACAAACACCGGAAAATGGGGAAAACATTTTCTGAAAGTTATTTTACGCGAAACAAACGGAGCCTTATTACGACCGTTACGATAAGGGAAAAGGTAACGTAATCCAAGTCAATGCCTCTCTCATCACGTGTGTTTTTCAAAGGAAACAACTACCCCGGTCAAAATTGTCTCCGTAACAGAACGATCACTATTTCTTCAGTAATTCACCTTTTTTTTTTTTTTTTAAATTTGTTTTTTGTTTTAAGTAGAGCCGTCAATTCGGGACAACGGGACGGGACGGGACAAAACTATGTTGTCCCGCTAACTATACGGGACGGGACCAATTTATCGCGGGACGTGAATACCCCGTCCCGTCCCATCCTACCTCGGGACGCGGGACAATTCGGGACAAAGACGGGATAGATTTGTTCAAAAGGAAAAAAAAAAAAGGCAGCAAGTTTTTGTTCAAAAGAAAAAAAAATGCCATAAACATTGAACAATAACAGGGAAATAAATGCCATAAACTAGTTACTTACTTACTTAGCAATGCAGTTTGTTCAAAATAAATGCCAGACATTGCAGTTCAAAAGAAAAAAAAAAAAAAAAAAAAAAGGCTGTTGCTGCAGCAAGTCAGCCATGAATCATGATCCAAAATTCCAAGTCTTGCAGTTCAAAAGAAAAAAAAAAGGCTGTTGCCGCTAGGAATACTACAAGAGTTAGCTGCTCTTTCTGATCTAAACTGAACAATAATTGAGTAATGAAATTCAGGGATCCAGTAAACATGAACATGATCACTCTAATCACAACTCACCAAGACCAAACATAAAGATGGAGAATGTGTGTGTCAGTGTGTGTGTATCACAACTCACCAAGATAGTTTTTGCCTCAGAGTCACCAGAGATACTAAAAGTTCTTAACCTTTCAATAGTATTGCAAACTCGTAAACATTATTCTTAATACTCCCTCCGTCCCAAAATGATCTTCATACTTTTTTCGTTGTTATTGCGAAGAAACTTTGAGCAATAATTTTAGGTTGATTTGATTATCCTAATGGAAATATAAAACTTGTTAGTGATACACCATCAACAATACTATCAATACCAAGTTTTAGATTTTTATTACGACAATTATATCAACTTAAAATTACCGCTCAAAGTTCCTTCGCAATAACAGTGAAAAAAGTATGAAGATCATTTTGGGACGGAGGGAGTAATAACCATTTGATTTGAAATGGTCCAAATCAAATGTAACTGACTAACTGGGTTTCATTTCATGGGCCGTCGGTTTGGTTGTTTCAATTGGGCTTGGGCTGCTGGCCTGCTGCTTTGTTGGGTTGGGTTTTTAAAATGCGGGACGTCCCGTCCCGTCCCATCCCGCGTTGTCCCATCCCGCGTTGTCCCGTCCCGAATAGTCCCGTCCCGAATAGTCCCGCATTTTTTCGGGATATGAATATGCTGTCCCGTCCCGTCCCATATATAAGGGGGGACGGGACGTCCCGACGGGACGGTCCCGAATTGACGGCTCTAGTTTTAAGCAATAGTAATGAACTTTTTAAAAAAAAAAAATTGAACCAAAACTTTTTTATAATTAAAAAATTGGTCGTAATAATCACAAATCATAACTCAGAAAACTCCCGTCTGTCCCATCTTCCCCGTTATACACACACCCCCTTTGACGTATATCAATCTGTAGTGCGCAAACTCGCATTTCCAGATTCCTCCCCTCCTTTGCCATCGCATCAATCTCCCCTCCATCTTTGTACACAACCACCACCATGACCGGCGGCGGCCACAGCGACGCTCCTCCTCCTCATCAGGTCAACAACGCCGCTCGTAGCGGCGGCGTTGTTCAGATCCACCACCACACTCGAATCCTCCCTGATTTCCTTCAGAGCGTCAATCTCAAGTACGTCAAATTAGGTTACCATTATTTGATCTCTAATCTGTTGACTTTGTGTCTCGTTCCTATAATGGCCATGATTATTGTCGAGGCTTCTCAAATGAATCCCGAAGATATTCGTCAGTTATGGCTTCACCTTCAGTACAATCTAGTCAGCGTTATTGCTTGCTCCGCCGTTCTGGTATTCGGATCCACCGTTTATATCATGACTCGGCCTCGGCCGGTCTATTTGGTCGACTATTCATGTTACCGTGCGCCGGATCATTTGAAAGCGCCGTTCAGCCGGTTCATGGAGCACTCTAGGCTTACCGGAGATTTCGACGAGTCTTCGTTGGAGTTTCAGAGGAAGATCTTGGAGCGGTCAGGTCTAGGGGAGGAAACTTATGTCCCCGAAGCAATGCATCAGTTGCCGCCTCAGCCGTCCATGGCGGCGGCTCGGGAAGAGGCTGAACAGGTCATGTTTGGTGCTTTGGATAATTTGTTTGCTAATACCTCTATTAAACCTAAGGACATTGGTATTCTTGTTGTGAATTGTAGTTTGTTTAATCCTACGCCCTCACTTTCAGCTATGATCGTTAATAAGTATAAGCTGAGGGGTAATATTAGGAGCTTTAATTTGGGTGGGATGGGGTGTAGTGCTGGTGTGATTGCAGTCGACCTAGCTAAGGATATGTTGCAAGTTCATAGAAATACTTATGCAGTTGTGGTAAGTACTGAAAATATTACTCAGAATTGGTATTTCGGGAATAAAAAGGCTATGCTGATTCCAAATTGTTTGTTTCGTGTTGGGGGTTCTGCGGTTTTGATGTCTAATAAGTCTGTGGATAGTAGACGGGCTAAGTATAAGCTTGTTCATGTTGTGAGGACTCATCGTGGGGCTGATGATAAGGCTTTCCGTTGTGTTTATCAAGAACAGGATGATATTGGGATAACTGGAGTATCTTTATCAAAGGATCTCATGGCCATTGCTGGTGGAGCTCTCAAAACCAACATCACCACTCTGGGTCCACTCGTTCTTCCAATTAGCGAGCAACTCCTCTTCTTCTCTACTTTGGTAGTTAAGAAATTGATCAATAAGAGTGTCAAGCCTTACATACCGGATTTCAAATTGGCTTTTGACCATTTTTGCATACATGCTGGGGGAAGGGCTGTGATTGATGAGTTAGAGAAGAACCTGCAGTTGGAACCCACACACGTGGAGGCTTCGCGTATGACTCTTCACCGATATGGTAACACTTCATCGAGCTCCATTTGGTATGAACTGGCATATACTGAGGCCAAGGGGAGGATGCGCAAGGGTAATCGGGTATGGCAGATTGCGTTTGGGAGCGGTTTCAAATGTAATAGCGCGGTATGGCAGGCACTCCGGAATGTTAAACCATCTGTTAATGGTCCCTGGGAAGATTGCATTGATAAGTATCCTGTGAAAGTAGTCTCATAGCTGAACCAATAAAATCGTCCTCGGTACTGCTCAATGGTATTCTAGTTTTTTTGTTTCCTTTTATAATTTTCTGTGTTTATTTACTTTATTTGGTCCCTATTTTGATCAATAAAGTGGAGGTTGTTAAACTTTTCCTATTTTACTCCTGTGGTTTTTGATAATAATATTTAGCTTTTCTAACTGTTTACTCTTCTGGATTTATACTGCCTAACTTTTGTGTATTTACATCAGTTTACCTACCCTTTTTCTTTATATGATTTGTAGTCCTGGTCCTCCATTGGCATCTTCTGTTTCCAGTTTCCTTAAATTGATAAAAGGTGGTTGAGATTGTGATAACTAGGCCATCTCGAGGCATCTTCTTGTGCCCTGCATCATAGATAGTTCAATGTCAATTTTTTTTCCATATCTATACATGTCGGGTGGAAACAGAGAAGGGCAAAATTTACCTTTTATGTCTATTTTTTTTTTTGTTTTTTTTTTTTTTGACAAACTTTTTGTTGATTAGGTGCTACATGTGCCTTAGCAAATTTAGGGTTCCTTTATAATATACTCCGTATGTATTTTCCCTTGTAGCTGTGACTTAAGGATACGTCCAACTATGTTTTTCACACTGGATAAGTAGTACTGAAACAGGGGTGTCTAGAATTCTTGACCTTATGTCTCTGCTTCTGGATATGAGTTGGTAGGAACATTCTGCTAATATAGAAATAATCTGGTAGTAATCCTAATGAAACGCCTAGGTCCCCTCTAGGATATTATAGTTATTTTTGAATTCTCGGCCCTGCCTAGGCGCTAGGTGCCCCTGCGGCGCCTGGCCACCGCCTAGCGTTTTTTAGAACCTTGCAATCAAGTGAATCTTTGGAAGTGATTGCAACCCGTGGTTGTTTTTCCTAACAAAATTCTATAACTTAAACGAGCTACATGCCAATCTCTCAGGAAGTTTGGGGAAAGAACTCCATATGTACTACCTATGTCCCAAATTGAATGTCCAAAGTTTCTTTTCCACTTCGGACATTCATTTGGGACGGAGGGAGTAGTAGTTATTTGTCACAAACTACACATGTTTAAAGATTATACTTCCTCCGTATACCCTGAATGTAGGGAATTAAGGAAGTTGATGTGTAAGCAACTTTACTAGCATGTATAAATATAAATAGACCATGCTTATAAATATGAAAAATCCCCTAGTGTCTATATTATAGCATGGACGAAGTTCAGGTTAATAAATTCATAGGAAAAAATGACACTCATTTTGGGACAACTTTTTTAAAGCACATTTTGTTTACAAGAGGAGTATTTATCAAGACTTCCATTTATGCAGCCATCCACAAGGCTGCCATGAAAGTTGTGTGAGGTTTGGACATACTCCAATAATCTACTTATGAAATGTGTCTCTTTGCCGTGCTGAACAGTTCCTTGTTGCATGGCAATTGTGTGTTTTCATGTGATATTACCGTTTCAAAAAAGAAACTGCAACTTAGCTAGTACGGCATTACTTGGGTGTGATTTTTTTTTATTATCAACAAAATTCGGTCTGGATGAAAAGAATGGGTAGGGATACCGATAATCACACGTTCACACGGTTCATGCTAAGTTACTGTATCCTATTTCCCATGTTTTTGCAGTGACAATTATAAGCGGAACTGTTTCCTCCTATAAAGAACTCCCTACCAGTATTCGTTTCTCAACTCGTTCTGTCTGCATACTTCATTCCCAGCCTCTCTGTAAGTATCACAGGTTGGAGTTGTTATTTGTTTTATTTCCTTAAAATACTTCGCTTGAAGTAGTATAATGAAATCTCATTGATGATTATCAAATAATGAGATTCTCAACTCCATTCTCATATTGTAACAGTCTATACTTCTTACCTTAGTATTTATTTGTTTAATGCAATAATGGTTTGACAGTCTATCTTACTAGTACTTCCCTCTGGAATAAATTTTTTTTTTTTTACTTACGAATGAATTTTGAACAATGAATTTAAATTGATTTAATTATCCTAACAAAGTTGATATATATTATTGATACACCATTATAAATAATATCAATAATAATTTTTAAAATTTTTATTATTATAATTAAATTAACATAAAATTATTGCTAAAAGGAAGTATTATATGTAGTTTATGTTTTTTGCAAAATGTAAGTAACAGTCGGACTTTTGTGCAGTTTGACTGCACATATCCCGATATAGTGTTCCCACTTACCTTTATCTCCTTTGTATCAACATCAGTATGTCCAAAACTTGTCTCAAAAAAATCACCTGGGACGCTCCTCCGGATTGACAACCACCATTTCTCCAACCCTACTATATCCGGATCCAGGTTGGCTGTTTCTTTTTCAGTTACAGTGGGAATGTGGTTGTTATCTTTCCTATCATCTAATAATTGATAAATGATTTGGTTGGAACAGTGGAAAGTAGTTGCTATTAATCGTTGTTCAATTTATGATCTGGTTGGTGCTTCTCTTCGTCGGTAGCCTCCTAACCTTTGATTTGATTCTCTAACCTAAGAGAGCAGTGGTAAATCCCAAGCGCCTACATCACTTGGTAAGGGGCAGTGGGTTTGAAAAGAGGGTTACGATTATTTTCGGGATATTATTATAGTTGAGTGACGCAGCACGGAAGCGATAGTATTCGTGAATAGCGAACTAAACACAAGAGTTCACAAGCGATGAACCCTAGAACACAATAAATCTGGAATCCACCAGAAAAGAGAAGAAAATCTCCTTGAACAAAGTTCAATTGATAAATAAAAGTTGTAACCCTAGAGCAATGAAAGAGATGAGTATTTATACTCCTAACTAAACCCTAGCAAATAATAAAGAAAGTCCTAATCTCAAAAGGAAACATAACAAAAAAGCAATAATGAATTGTTTTATTAACAAGAACTGCAATTAACTCGGCAAACTCGTCTCCAGTCGGCGGCACCGAGCGGGCGCTTGGACTGGACCACGCGGGCGCTCGCATCACGGCAGAAACTTCAGCCGTTTTGGATGAGGTAAGCGGGCGCTTGATAACCATCAGGCGGGCGCTCGGTCTGCTTCGCTGGAATTCCTCGTGCAGTCTGCTCTCCTACATCATTGAGGTATTCAAAATTAGCATACAAGGGTGTCAAAATAATAATCTAGTGCAAAATTTATCTACAATTTAAGGGGTCAAAATGTAAAAGAGGGTTAAGATTATTTTCGGGATATTATTGTCACGTTCCAAAATTGAAGGGGGTCGAGGGGTAATACTATATACAAGGCATACATTTTACAAGGCATGGACAAATGACTAAAATGCCCTTATATATATACTAAAAAAAAATAAAAAAATCCCTCCTTCCCATTCAAACGTATCAGTCGCTCTTCTCTCTCTCTCAAAAACCAACGGCGAACCCTTCTCTCTCTCGACGACTCGACGAACCCGGCGACCACCACAACACCACCACCGGAAATGAAGACAAACCTCCCTCTCACCGGTGAAAAGTCCGCCTCTTCTACCGCCGCTCCAAAATTAATATAATCTCTTTTTAACCTAAAATTTAAATTTGAAAACCCAACAACAATTTTATGCCTAAAACCGATTATATAACTGTTAAATGTTGTGTAAACCTATCCAAAATGGTTCTAATTGTGATTTGGTAAAACAAATTAGGGTTTTTCGTTGGAATTGGTTACGAATTTGTGGGGTATAATCTGGCCATGTCGGGGTGTGTTTCGTGTATTACAACACGAAATGGTCACCAACATTTCGTGTAATGGCACACGAAATGTAAACTGATTCATCAGTTTACATTTCGTGTGCCAATACACGAAATGTTGGTGACCATTTCGTGTTGTAGTACACGAGATACTTTCCACATTTCGTATATTAGGACACGAAATGTAAATTGATTCATCAGTTTGCATTTCGTGCTCTAATACACGATATGTGGTGAGGTTTCTCGTGTCTTTATACACGAAATGATCACCAACATTTTGGGTATTCCCACACGAAATGTCAACTGATTCTTGAAAATTAATTGTCTCTTATTTAATTTTTTGTAGGGACGTAAACCTGCGACCGCCTCTAATAGAAAGAGGAAGGCCGAGGAGGCAACTGCAGCTAGAGTAGATGCACGGAGCAAAAAGAAGCACAACAAGAATGTCGTGATTGAGCAGATTGTGGATGATGAGACAAATAGTGAGGGTACAGATTCTAGTACGGGGTCGGAGGAGGATTCATTTTCTCGTACTAGTTCTCGAGGTGCATCTGTGCATGAGGCACAGTTATCTAGTGATGAGGAGGAGGAGGTGGAGGTGGAGGAGAGTTTATCTGTGAGGCCTCGCAAGAGGCGGGAGGCACGGGCCAGAAAGGGGAAAGGGGCTAAGGATGAACAGTGGCAGCTTAAGAGTAACCCCGGTGGTGGCCCGGAGGAGGTTGATTTGTTGTACGGGTTTGGTCATCACCGAGCCCGTAAGATATGGGAGAACGCCACTTGTGAGCCGGTGTTGAAGCGCCAAACGAGGCAGCAGATTCTAGATAAGTAAGTATATGATTTGTTTATTAAATAACTTTATTATTTGTTGTTATTGTTTTAAACCTCCTCTGTTCCAGAAAAACAGTCCCATTTTGACTTTTTGTTAAAAAAAAAAAAAAAAAAAAAAAATCAAAATGGGACTGTTTTTCTGAAACAGAGGGAGTATTAATTATAATGTTTTGTTTGGAATCAACAGGTTCTCGCATGCTTCTTTACCGGCGGATGATAGAGCTTGGTGGGCTCGTGTTCAGGGTACCGGCCTCCATTACCTACATGATGCTACCATTCGCCGGCCTAGCATGCCGCTCCTAACGGCGTTTGTGGAACGGTGGTCTCCCGAGACTAATACCTTCCACATGCCGTGGGGGGATGACGATCACTATGCATGACGTCACTCATATCCTAGGTATATTCTTGTTTGTTGTCTATTTTTTATAAATTACATAAATTTTATCAATTTCATAAATTTTATCAATTTTATTAATTATTTCATTTTCAATTTGTATGTATCAGCTGTTCAGGTGGCCCTGTTACGAAGGCGGTTCCAGAGCCTAACGTAGCCGGTATCAGGGCACGCCTTGATACATGTCGGAAGGGCACGACGTACTCTTTAGATGGCCTCCGCCGGTCCTTTGAGACCCCTTCCGACATGACTGACGATGAGCGCGCTTCCACGTACATCATGTTCCTCCTCGGCTCCACGCTGTTCGTGGACAAGACTCAGGATAAGATGCCCTCAGACTACCTTTCATTGTGTGTGGTATACATTGATTGGATTTTGGCACTTTGTAAATTAATGTTTTGTAAACTTTTGATGTTTGGCACTTTGGGTAAATTTTGCTGAAATTCTGGTTTAGTGTTATTGAAATTTTGGGTATGTTTTTGTTACTTTTAAGCTTCTGTTTTTTTCCAGTAAAGAGACCATCTCGTGTGCTAATACACGAGATGGTATTAATCATCTCGTATGAACATACACGACATGTCTTCATTCATGTCGTTTATACACACGAAATTCATTTATACCCAGAAAACAAAGCATTTCGTGTTTGTATATACGACTTGTTTAATTCAACTCGTGTAAAGTTCATACGACCAGAACAACTACATCTCGTGTATGTTCACACGAGATACAAAGAACCCAGAAAAAAAAAAAACATGATTACATAACCTAAAACCCACAATTTCATACATCATTTAATACCAGAAATTCAAAACCCAAAAACCAATAACACAATCATACTAAAGTCAACTAATGTATCCATACATCACAACAACCAATATCAAAACAAGAATTTCAATACTACATCAAGTGATCCAAAAATAATAGTACTAACTTTAATATACTATCTCCGTCCCAAACAATACGAAACTTCATACAAACTGGATGATTCAAACATCAATACACTATACACATAAACTATGGCCTATTTCCTGCAATTCGTGCTTCGTTCGCCATAATTGAGAGTCGGTTGAATGTTTCTATCCGAGTTCTGTATGGCATGATCAGGTTACTTGCGCTTGGATCACGTTGCTCATCCCAATATAGTGCTACTGATGGTATCGGGTAATCACTATCTGACATGTGCAGCTGCAAAAGTAATAAAATTGTCAAATATAACAAATTTAAATAAGATAGTTAAATATAACAAATTTAAATAAGATAGTTAAATATAACGAATTAAAGTATCATACCAATATAAAATGGTTTCCCACATGTCCCAACACAAGTGTGTCTGTGGGTGGTCCTGTTCCTTGTGGTACAGTCACTGGTAGGCATGTGAAGCCAACGGTTTGCGAGTACGATACAAACACCACATTATACACCGTGGCTATGATGTGCCCTATCTCTGGGAGTATCAACCAATAATATTCCGAACAAGGAGAGGCATAGTGAGTAATGCGACTATAGAGCTCGTCCATATCTCTCCAAGGCATAACTCTCTCATAAAGCTCGCGGCGATGAAGCAGCTCCTTGGCACAATCTGAGCGCACTCTTTGCCACATCTCCTCTGTTCCGTATATTTGCGCTGCTACTGCTCTATATCCACAATTTCCATCACCCATCACATCTGTGAAGCCATCAATAAATGGGACAATGAGAGGGGTAAGCAACATCCTATTCACAGAAGTATGTATATCATTGACTTGTCCATTTCCACGACCCCGTCCCCGTCCCTGTCCCCGTCCCCGACCTCGACCTCGACCTCGACCTCTCCCAGGACCTGAAGTAGCTAGTGGTGGAAGAGATGTAGGAGTAGTAGGGCTAGATGGTGTAGTGTTTGAAGCTGATTTCGGATTTGGTGACTCACGCGACATCAAACCTGATTGGGTTGATGCAATAAATTAAGATCTAGACCTGCTGCTAGTGGAGGGTGGTGTAGTGGGGACTCCAAAATGTCTGTCGGTACGCTCCCAATCTGACAGTACTCTACAACTGGTGGTCCGGGGTTTATTTGCCTTTGAAATATGATCCGGCTCAGAAGCATCTCCGGTTTGTGGATGTAGCCCTTCATTTATCGTTTGAAATAACCTTCTCTTTACCGGTCCAGGTGCGTTCTGCAGTTCATTCAACACAACTTCAAAATCAGGTCCAGTGGGACAGTATTCTACTTCAATGTCCAACTTCTTCCAAAAATCATGAATCGAGGACAACTCAATCCGGCCCCCAGAGTTTTGTATGCATGCAATCTCGTGACTACATGGAAGTCCATGTGTTCGCCTCAGGTAACACCCACAGCCTGAAGGATCCATGACATTATCCCCACAACGACTCCGCTCTTCTTTGATGATGTCCAAATCTGCCTTTGACACTCGCCCCAATATGTCGTGATACAGATCACGTGTCTTCATATCATTTGGAATTCTACTCTTTGATTGCTCCATAGTAGCTTTGATTGTTGTTATTTGGATTTCCATAATCTCATGAGCCTTTTTGAATAATGTGTCAAAAGTAGAAGAAGCACTCCCCAAGGCCTTCTTCAACATGTTATGCTCACTCTCAGCCCTGTTCGTGGTGTGGGTTCCGAAGTGCAGTAACTGATCTGTGTGCATCGACAAAATATTCGTAGAGTATGGAGCAATCCAAGTCTCGCGGAGGTAGGTCAATAAATCAGGATAAGATCTGTAACGATCGCGAAACAATTGCCAACGGGTGTCCCACTCTTCGCGAGTAGCGGCTGATATTGCTTCATTAAATCTCCTCATGAATGATAGTGCAAACTCATTGCTACCAGTTTTAGTCAACGCTCTCCTTTTAACATTGACTTCGATATGCCTTCGACACAAATGGTGTGCGGTCTCGGGAAATACCATTTGGACAGCATTAATGAAAGCCAAGTCACGATCAGTTAAGAAAACAGTTGGCATGTGGGGAGTATGAAAAAGACTTTGCAAATTCTTGAGTGCCCACGTGTAATTCTCAGTCTTCTCATTTTGGAGGAACGCATATGCAATTGTGAAATTCTTCCCCGTTGAAGTAAATCCTATAATCTCAAGTAATGTCATTCCATAGCAGTTGGTCTTGTAATTGCAGTCACCTTGTATCATTTAAAGAGAAATAAAGTTAGAAATGAATAAAATTGCAATTCAAAAAAAAATGCATACGACTTGTGGAAAACAGAGTCAAAAAACAGATTCAAAAAAATCAAAAATTTACCTTGTACTACATATGGAAAACAGTTAAGCATATCCGATGCTCGTGGGTGAGAGAAGAATATGTCACCGATCATGTCACTCTCGTTAGCTTTCCTCATGAAGACGGTATATTGCTTATCCTCGAGTGCTTTTATGAACTGTTGAAGCGAAGATCTCCCTTGTCGTTCTTGTGACTTGCATTTTGTGAGGGCATTGTGGACGTGTTTCGGAGTACTCACGTTCTTCTCATCCTTCCTCTTTAACATTGTTAGAATGTTATTTGGACGCACCGAAGACTGACTTGCGCTATACACCTCCTCATATTCAGAACTAGTCAATTTACCCAACGGATGACCTTCGGGATACGTTGGAAAGTCATGATTATGAGAACCATGATTCACAACGTAACCCCATACCCCATCACCCCTATCTTTGGCCCGGATTTCAAAATTGCACCCAATCTTCTTCGTACTAGTCAACCTCACATCTTTAGTTTTTCCGGACCTGTACTTGCCACCAAAATGGCATACAATCTTCGCGTAGCCTAGGATCTTGCCACTTGTCTTCCTCGAATCTCCTATAGAAAGGCTTATATTTTGACGGGCCGCGATATCCCGTACGTGTTTAACAAGATCATCCCTATTTGAAAATAGTAGGGATGTATCGAATTGATCACTGACATCCGGTCCCTACAAATTGTATTACCATCAATTAGAAAATTGCACAATAAACAACAGGCTGTATGACATTTCGTGAAACATTATACGAGATGGTCTGGCACATCTCGTGTAACTATACACGACTTAAACACATTTATCTCGTGTGACGTAATACGAGGTAATACACCATCACTCGTGTAGACACACACGACAACTAGCATAAAACTCGTATAATCTCACACGAAATAGAGTAATATCAGAATTTAAAAATCCAATCTTGAAAACAATTTCGTTTCAACATTGGATTTTATTGAGATTTTGATCAAAACACCAAATATAACTTTAAAAACTTACTTCATTGCTGCTTGGATTTTGATTTTGATGTGGAGAATTTGGTGGCAAACCTTCTTATTCAAAAATATATTCCACAAGATCAAGATCAATATGATCATAAAAACTTGGAGAATGTTGTGGAGAATCCATACTATGGTGTTAGATGATTTGAGAATTAATGAAAATAATGGGTATAAATTTATGGGTGTTAAGACTTGGACAATGTTGTGGAGTATATCAATGTTGCATGGGTGTACAGCAATGGTGTTTCTCTGTAGGGTTAAGTTGTCTGTGTGTATATCGTGTTTTATGTAGGGGTTCAGGGTGTATCTCGTGTGTATATACACGAGATACTATGGTACATATCGTGTAAAACCACACGATATAGTCTTTTTTCTGGTAATTATCTCGTATGAACAATACACGAGATATAATGTTTCATTTCGTATATTGTTCATACGATATGTCTTACTAAATGTCGTGTATTTCAACACGACACACCATATAATAAAATAAAAATTAATTATAAATAAATGTGGTAGGTTATATGATATTGTATGATGTTGGTTCAATCTTATATGTAATCATTGTTTGTTTTCCAACTTATTATAACAAGAAACATATAATCTTGATTAACAAATATGATAATTTCAAATATATAATCTTGAGTAGTTGGTATTCCTCTAATGTACAACTTATCATTAACCCCGTTTGGCAAATCATCGAAACAACTTAACTCGTTATATAACATGTTTAATTAACTCATTATATATAATCTTGATTAGAAATATAACACATAATTCATTAATTTAACATAGTACATGCACATCATAACATCGGTTGTTAGTTGATAAATAAAGTGGTATCACATTAACCTAATGAATGTGGTAGCTTATATATGATATTGTATGATGCATTATAACATGTTTAATTACCTCTTTAAATATATTATTGATTAGAAACATAACACCACAATCATTTGTTAGGTGATTATAAATAAAGTGGTATCACTTAAATGTGATAGGTTATATGATATTGTATGATCCAATATGACGTTTGTTCCTTGTCATGTATAAGTGTATAAATTTTGCTCAATTAACAACACAATTCAATAATATAACATAGCATATGCGTATCATTAACATCGTGTTGCAAATCATCGAAGAACACCTTCATTTTGATATGTCGTATGCATACACACGAGAAAATAGACTTATATCGTGTTATTATATACGACATGTATGACACGGACTGTCTTATAAAATATACACGACTTATTTACATTTATTTCGTGTGTCTATATACGACAGAGTATTGTACAACTCGTATAATTGAACACGACTTAACATCTTATACATTTGGTATATCTCGTGTGTTTTCAGATGACACAAAGCCTTCAAGTCGTCCTTTTGCACACGACACGCGAGGGTAGTTTTGCCATTATTGATGCCTTGTATGTAATATGCCTTGTATATAGAATTTACCGGGATCGAGCAACCCTTTTCTCCACTAACGTGGCTTCGCCACGGGGTGTTCTAGCTTTGTGAATCCAAACAACGTCAAACGTTGGTAATGAAAGCTTTTTCGTCCATTTTCGACTCCTCTCTACTTCCCGTATAAAACCTAATCAATTTGTAACAGATGCGATTCAAACAAAAATACGAAAATGGAAATTGAAATCAAGCTGTATTGATTGAACTTGAATTACAACGAAAATAGAGAAATAAGCTAGATAATCAACTACTAGCTAAACTATGAAGGAAAATGCTAGCTACTCAGCTATGCTAAACTAAGAAGAAAGAGAAATAGCAATATCATCCGCACTTCAATTCATCCCCCTTGTGTCCCTTTTATAGGGAAGCCCCATGTGCAAGTTGTTGGAGATAACCGCCTCACGCCCTCCACGTGGCCACGTGCTCTCAACAACCTCACGAGACTTCCACATGGTTCCAACACCCTCACGTGGTCAATTAACGAAATTACCACAGAGACCCTCCACCTTGACTTTACCACTACTTGACCACACTAACTTACCACACCAACTCTACCACAATAATACTTCTAATACTTCCTCCATTGACCGCATGATACTCCTCCCCAACTTGACCGCATAAACTCTCCTCCTTGACCGCACCATACCCGACCGCCACCTTGACCGCACAAACTACTCCTACGGGGCTGAAGTAGTACAAGGCCCCTACGGGGCTGAAGTAACCCATGCCACAATCCCACCTTGAACCTGCAGTAGATTTAGGGATAATCAGTCTCGAACTGATGACTTCTAAAGATAATATATATGGGCTTGTCTATAATAATAGCTAAAGGAAAGATTTTCTCAAGATTATTCTTCCGCTCCTTGAGATTTTGAGAATGGTTCCATTGACCGCAAATTGCTTCCTCCGTTACACAATTTCCTCTTAGATCTGAGCCTAACCCGACATACCCACCCCATATTTATGGTTAACAGTAGAATGTAGAGATGTAGTTTCAGTTTTGGGGTTCATTGCAAAGGTGGCTTTGGGTTGACTTTAAATTGGAATCAAGTTCGTGTGGATGTACCTAAGTGTGTTTTATTGATTTTTGGGTTGAAGTTGAAGTTGAAGTTTTGTGGTGTGGTGATGGTCATGGTATTATTATAATGTTAGTGGTGGTGGAATGGTATTTTTAAAATGACTGAAAAAGCCTTTTAAAACTTATGCGCATGGCGCATAACTAATTTTTAGTAAAAAAACTAACACCTTGCCAGTTTTTATACCAAGTTGCAACAAAAAGTAAAACTTAAGAATCATGTTGCCAATTTTACACCCAAAAAAACAAATCGCAAAGGTGATACAAACTCGAGTGATCGAATTGCAATTTGCTCAAGAATATCTACTCTTGTGTTCCAAATTATACCTTTATTTATAATACTGAAGTATTCATTGTACAAGCATTTGATTGTCATTCTCAAGAATACTAAGTATTTTTTAAAGAAAAACTGAGTTTTTCTTACCTATATTAATACATTTCATTTCTTAATATTGTTTTTTAAGCAATTTAATATTGGCAATCTTTGTAAAAAAAATTAAAACAACAAATATTGTGAACAATATTGTGAAGGAGACATCACAATTTTCTTTTAGTTTAACAGACAGAATTTTAATCATAACCATATGAATACTTCAAAGAGGAAATACATTAGGCTTGGGAAAGCAGAAATAGTTCTTTTTTTCAGGGATATAGTTCTTTTTTTCAGGGATGATCAAACCGGAACCGCCAGACAGCCCATAACCAGAACCAAATTAACTATAAATGCCTCGAACCGTGCTAAAAACCGTAACCGTATTTCATCCGATCCGGTTAAGGTTCAAGGGTCCAATATCCATCGAACCGGATGGACCAAACCGAAACCGTCAGAACTGTCTGAAAAACCATCAGGGCCGTCAGAGTCAGAACCGTCTAAAAAACCATCAGGACCATTAGAATCGTGAGATTTCTGTCAGTTTCGTCAGAATAGGCGTTACTAACGGAAAGTTGACCAAAAAATAGTCATTTTAACTGAATTTTTAGCCAAATTGAGTGATAAAAATAAAATAAAATATCGTTAACCTAATATATTACCTCAAATATAAATATCACCCCCTCCCCTCACAATATTTTCACACAAACTTTATTATCTCTCTCTTAACTTTGTCCAACGAATTTTGCTAATTTCTTTCATTATTGAGCTCAAATCATTATCCAACTTTCTTACCTCCATTAAATATCTATATTTCTATGATTGTTGAGTATATAAAAGAAAAGAGGGACGAATTTCTTTTTAAAAAAATTAACATTTTTTTCTATAATTTGTTTTTCTAAAATTCAATAACAAAATAATTATAAAACTGTTTTTATATGAAAAAAAAATGTGAACTGGAAGTTTAAGACCGAAATCGCAAGCCGTCTAAACACACACGGTTCAGTTAAAGTTAAAGTTCCTCCTTTTCCGAAACCGGAACGAACACAGTGTTTGGTCATCCCTATTTCCGTGATGCACATGGTCTTATTAAACGAGTAATATCAGGCAGCAATATAAAACCAATAAAATCAATAATATACATTGATTTTGTTTGCATTATTATTTGGAATTCTGTACATTTGGCTTAAAATTAAGAATTAAAAGAAATATAGCTAGTTGTATGTGCGCGATTTCACATGGAGAATAATCTGGAAGATGTGATTTTAAATTTCTTTATGTTTCATTTTTCAAATATTCGTCTTAAAAGTTACTATATCCGTCCTAGAGTATATGTCCTGAAATTAAGAAATCGTGTCCTAGAGTATATGTCCTGAAATTAAGAAATCGTGGAAGTGATATAAGTGTTGTGGGTGTGAAAAATGTGGTAGGAGAGAGAATGTGGGGTAGAAAATAGTAAGTTGATTGGTGTTGTGAGTATAAATGTAAACTAGGAGAGAAAATGAGTTAGAAGATAGTAAAGATTATTTGTCATTTTTTGAAGTATTTTGAGACAAATAATAAAAAGGAAAAGTAGACATATACTTTGAGACAGAAAGAGTAGTATTTTTAAAGTATTTATTTTGAAAATAAAAATAATTTTTTTTTAGGCAACAAAAAAGAATGGACAGAGGGGATGTAGGGAGTATATCAAAAACTGTTGCTCTACTAGTCCCAAATATTGCTAGGCAGTTGCACTAGCCTTGTCCCAGAAATTTGCAGCTTTCCTTGCCTCTCTTGAGTTGGGCTTCACAACTCAGTGTGAAGGAAATTTTATGCCCAGACCAGCCCAGCCCTAGGCCTGCATGCCAATTGATCGGGCCGGGTTTACCATTTTCCAATAAGACTGCAGTCCACCAGGCCCGATCCGGCAGCCCGGTCCTTTTTATTTTGCGGGTTCAGTGGTAAATGACAGAAATATCCATGGGGTAGCGCTGTTGCAAATCTAGTCCAGGGACATTTTTGTCATTTCGGAGGGAAAAAAAATCAAATGTGTTGATCCATATTGGTCAAAGTGCCTGGTCTACCCTGAAAAAGAACCAGGCTGGGCTAAGCCCGTGAGACATACCGGGCTGGGCCACGACCAAAGCCCATTAAGCCAGCCTCTATTCCTCCCTCTCATAAGGGAGTGCACAGTGCTACATACTTCTTCCGTGACTTAGTATTTCTTTTTTCGTCCGTCCTAGACTTCTCAAAACGACAGTTTTAAATAGTTTTTTACTCAATGAAACTCACATCAGATATTCACAACAACAATCAACTTACTATTACTACCATTCATTTCCTCTCTTACTTTACTTTTCATACTCACAACTCCTCCACTATTAACATTAATATTATACTGTTTTTTTATAATCTCCGTGCCCAAAAAAAAAAAAAAAAAAAGTCTTGGTGGGACAGAGGGACTATGCCTCAGAAGCCATATATTCATTTCCCTAGAAGATGCTGATAACAGACTTGTAGTGCAGTTCACACCTTTTCCCCAACCCAAACAGAATCCATTGCAGTCCTCTGCTACTAGTAGGAGAAAAAGACCATCCTTTTAGCATGAAGATAATTACTCCCTTTTATCCCAGAATAAATATCCCGGAATAAATGTTCTATTTTCCATTTTCGTTTGTCCGAAATAAATGTCATCTTACTAAAAATAGGGTATGAAGTTTGGAGATCTTCCTATGCTACCCATTCTAATAGGCACAAACATTGCAATGCCATTAGAGAGGTGTCAGTGTCACTCTTCCCATATGAATAGATTGGGACGATCAAGAAAATATAATAAAAGCTTAAAAACATTGACTTGTCACGACACATTTATTCCGGGACCGATGGAGTATCAGAACAATTCAAACTAACAAGAACAAGAAGATTGAGAAGTATACCTATTATTGCAGGCACAGATCATGACCACTGATAAAATATAATTTGTTCCCTCAAAGAGGAAAGAAGTCCCTTTGCCTTTTGATCCACCCCTACATTACAATATCAATGAAAAAGAAGAAAAAAAGTAGTCGCAAGAGTTAAAATTTTAGTATAATTTCAAGAACGTAAAGACAAGTAAAACTATATCTTGAGAAGATGGGCATTTCAAATGAGATTATCTTGTCACAGTCTCATTAAAATAGCAATGGACCTAATTATATCCTAATCATCACTGGAAACATTATACTATACCTGTTTGTTTCTGGAGATACACTGGTAATATTCTTGCCACATGATAAAATTGGATGTGAAGTTAAAGGTGTGTTCGTCAACTCATATCTAAGCTCGGGATTTAGAATTGGAAGAACACTTTGATGAACGCAGAATTCATTTTATTCATCCAATTCTGAATCCAAGATAGCTCTAAGATTATACAAACATTTTTTTCAAGATTTTATCAGATAAAACCATTCCTTCTCATTTCAATAAGACACAATTATAGATTCTCGCACCTAGGTTAAGCCAGTGGCGGAGGCAGAAAATTTACAGAAGGGGGGCAAAATTGCATAACATATTTAAGGGGGGGGGGGGGGGGAATATCTTAGTGCATTTATTTTTTTACATTAAGGGGGGCAAAGTCTAATATATTGCACTAACTTTAAATAAAAATGCACTAGTAAAATTTTGCTTTTCAAAAACAAAGGGGGGCAATTGCCCCCCATACACTACACTTACCTCCGCCACTGGGTTAAGCTGGACTTACTAAAAATCTTAAACGAAGGACAACAACGTTAGACATTTGCAATGGGATATTCCATCAAAGATCTCTGATACTGTAATTACTCCACTTTGAAGTTATCATACGACATGTCAAAATTTAATTTCACAAATCACAGATGAGACACATCATCAATTCATCATCGAATATCTTTCGTAGATTCTCTAGCTCTTTACATTTTTTAGCTTATTCATTGCAAAGAACCAACACTTAAACATCCTCCCTTCTATTATTTCTTTTAAAAAATTAACAGCATAAAATAATAGTCATCTAAATACTAGTAGTCTAGTACTATATAATAGCCTAAAACAAGCCTTTTATCCTACAATTAAACTACACACAAAAATGAGCCACGAAAACTACGACCCTCATTTCCCTGACCAGCCCGTGGTTGATCTTTATCTTCCAGTATGGGCTAAACTTCCCGCCTTCCGGTCCAAGCCAGCCTTCATTTGGGCAGAAGACGGTTCCCCCGGTGCATTGAAATCCTCAGCCCTCACCTACGGACAGCTTAATGATTCAGTTCAGTTCATTTCCTCTCAGCTTCTCCTACCACATAATAGAGGCGATATTGTAGTCATTTTATGCCCACCTGGGCTCGAATTTGTTGAAATCGTATTTGGTTGTCAAAGAGCTGGGCTTTTGGCTGTACCCATTGTACCTCCTAACCCATTTTTCTCAAAAAATGACCATCACCACCTTGTTCGAGTTCTATCCCAAACAAAGCCTAAAGCTGCCATAGCAAGTAGTGAGTATATCAAACATGTTCAAAACTATATCAGAGAGTTTCCTAATACCCGACTCTCTGAGCTTTTAAAAAACCCAAGATGGATTTCTACTGAAAATATGCGTAAAGGGAATGTAACCATGCAACTAAGCTGGTCATCGTATAATGGTTGCAAGTCGAACGAGGAATACTTGATTCAGTACACCTCTGGTGGAAGTGGGATCCCTAAGCCTGTTCTTGTGACTGCTGGATCGGCAGCTCACAATGTTAGGACAGCAAGAAAATCCTATGATCTTCATCCAAACAGTGTTATTGTTTCATGGTTGCCTCAGTACCATGATTGTGGGCTTATGTTTCTGTTACTAACAATTGTATCAGGTGCAACTGGTGTGTTAACATCGCCCAATGCTTTCATAAGAAGGCCTAGGCTGTGGCTCGAGTTAATGACAGAGTTCAAGGCAACTTGCACTCCTGTTCCGTCTTTTACCCTTCCACTCGTTGTCAGGCGAGGGGAGGCTGATAAAGGAAACCTTCCTATAAACCTATCAAGCATGAAGAACTTGATTATTATCAACGAGCCTCTCTATAATGACGCAGTTGAGGAATTCGTTCAAGTGTTTAGGCCTTTCGGTCTGAACCCTTTGGCTATTTCTCCGTCTTATGGCTTGGCAGAGAACTGCACCTTTGTTTCAACTGCATGGAGTACTAATAGTAATGTTGGCTTTCCAATTTACCAGAAGCTCTTGCCTAGTGCAAGACTTGGTTTTCGTGGGAGAGATGATCGCGATGATGATGAAGAAGAAGATATTGACATTATCATTGTAAATGAGGAAACACACGAGCTAGTTGAGGATGGGGTTGAAGGAGAAATATGGATTTCATCACCGAGCAATGCTTCGGGTTACCTAGGCCACCCTTATTTGACTCAAGAAGTTTTTCATGGAAAACTCAACAACAAAGTCAGCCATAGCTTTGTTCGAACTGGTGATAGAGGAATTGTTAAAGGAAAGGAAAGATATCTCTTTGTGACTGGTCGATGTTCAGACATAATAAAACTCCAAAATGGTGAGGAGTTTCACCCTCATTATTTAGAGACTGCAGCCTATAACAGCTGTCCAGAGATTCTACGAGGAGGGTGTCTTGCTGCATTCATGGTTTCAAGAACAGTAGTCATAGTGGCAGAGATGCAGAGAAGTGAACGAGAAACAAAGATTTTGAGGGAAATATGTGAAGGAATAAGAAAAACTGTTTCAAAGGACGAGGGAATTGAGGTTGGATTAGTTGTTCTTGTCAAGAGTGGAAATATTCCCAAAACTACTTCCGGCAAGGTACAAAGATGGGGTGCTAAAGATAAATTCTTAACTAATAAACTGAACGTTGTGATGCAAGTGAAGTTTGGCCTCAGTGATCACGGTTCAATATCATTGGGAACAATAATTGGATCGAGTGAAGGGAAAGAGAGAAGAAAGATGGTGTCTGAAGAGACAGAAGCCTCATTCCATTCTGCCTCAACCTCTAAAAAATATCCGGCTTTTCTGTCCTCTCTGTAGGAACCAAAAATCATAGGATTTTGAGGACCATTTTGTGTTGTTCTCCTGAGTACTTGAATGCAATCCTACACATACTTCATGTGTATATCTGTAATTTGCTATTTGTTCCCTAAAATCTGATCATATGTACGCTTTACAATAAGACCTGTTTAATGACGAAGATCAGAATTCCAGCGATAAAGTCTTTTCTCTTCCAAAAGAATGCAACATTTCCCCAGAAACTATACAAGCACAACATACAGTTACTTCTATGTAGACATGATACAATACTTGCAATGGAACTGCTACAATTCCCATAAAGAATTCTTGAATCACAACTATGAAAACTATGTAACGGAACGATTATCGAGATCGTCTCTCCTACGGAAGACCTTTTTTCTCATTACCTGTAGAAACCACCAACGGAACGGACAAAAGTGAGTCCAGTGTGACGTAGCTTGCTTCGAACAGACTTAAGAGGTCCCACTCTCCTGGCTCATTACAATGGTCTTCCCTCCCAGGCAAGAGCTTGTACTGGCCTAAGGTTATTCGTCAGGGCCGATTTCAGACTCTTCTTTGAGATAAAAAGAGGGTCCTCTATTTGACTTTCCTATGACCAAAAGTAGAAGGCTTGATATCACTATAAGTTTTTTGTTTAATCGTGTTTCTCACCTCCTCAATTCTACCAATCTTGTGGATGTCCTGACCAGGACTTATCCACTTCAGATTATTAAAATCATTACATCCACATCCTCGATTAATCTCATTACATGAGTCAGCTGACACTAATGACACCAATACATAAAATCATTTAAATTCCACAAAATGTTGCTTTTATAATCCCAAGCTTAAGTGTTAGTTTCAAAAATTTCTCATGGCCACATTCACTGAACAGGATTGACATGATAAATCTCTCCCGGCAAATTGTCAAACAATGACTAATTTGTGATTGGATCTGAACCCTCCAAGTTTGGTAGAACTCTAAAAAATTTCAAAATATACAAATAGAAGAACTCTATTGCTAGGATTTGGGAATCAAGAAGTTCGCTTGATTGATCAATTTCAACTCCAGGGGAAAAAGAACAAAAATACTGATAACGAAGATAATAGAGAATGTAAAACAATGACCAGTTAGTTCCTTGCGGATTTAACAATTGATGGAATGTACATGTTGAATATTACTCTCATTAGAGCAGGGTGCCTGTTTTTATGAGTTTTTGTGCATCCTACTACCCTTGTTTTGTTGATTACTTGCCTAGCTATGTCTGCCTGCTCCTCTCCTTTGATAAGCACTCGAAATAGATTTAGGGTTCTGATTTTGGAAATTTCTGATTTACTTTAAAGGAACCTTACACAAATCTAACAACACTTTACAAGATGAAATGAGAATTCTTGGTTCCATAACAAGAAGAGTAAACGAAACAACTAATTGAGAACCACCTAGCCAATGAATAGTGAACATGATCATGAACTTGAACATTAATCGAGCAACCATTTCTGCATTAATCTAACACCAAAATTTATATAGGCAATTAGCGACTACAATTTTGAGTTAAGAAACGTACCGCTCAAGATCTCATAATTCACTTCTATTTCTTTCACATCTCCCTTAGAATCATCCCAGTATCCATCTAGGGCTTGTTGAACGGGATCACAGAAATGTATAAGCTCGATTCCCTCAAATGATTGAGATCATGCATTGTACATTTGTACTTGTTTCTAATAAGAAGTCTAAATTAAGCTTGAATAATTCCCCTTTGGCATCATCACCAACATGTACATACTCCGAAAAGGTGAATTCATAACTTTGAATAAACCCTAGGGCTGAAACAGTGACATGTCTTCTCCCCAATCCATGATACATTGATACGTCCAGAAACGGTTCTGGGTATCCGTTGATTGATAGCGGCAAATTGGCGGTCTCGTAAATTGAAAAGTGAGAACTGGTTGCCACTGGTTGGGGGTGGCGGTTGGTATGTTCTATGTTGAGTAAAATTACTTGGGGGTGGAGGTGGAAGTGGTAGGTGAGATTTGAACGCGGTGGCGCGTGGTGAAGTTAAACATGTTTCTGCTAGATGATGGGGTGAAAAATTGCACACCTCCACGGCGGCATTATCGTCTTGCATCGTTCTCTCGTCTTCAGCTCCAGTCGTACGTACGCAGTGCAATTATATTTGGACTCTTATTTGTGCCAACTCTAAGAGGAGATCAAGAGGGCCGAAGATGAGATGAGATCACATGTGTCACTTTGTGTATCTCTGGTGATCCGATGGCTATTATCATTGATGATAAAATCTTGATGGCAACTTAAATAACTCATAATCGTTGGATTACTAGTGGTACACAGGTGTGGTACAGGTGATTTCGTCTCGCCGAAGATCTAATTAAAAAATTTAACGCGAAATCTTAAGAAAAATGAATTTTCTTAATACTCCCTCGGTCCCAAAACGATATTCATACTTTTTCGCTCTTATTGTAAAAAATACTTTGAGGAATAATTTTGGGTTGATATAATTGTCGCAATGAAAATCTAAAACTGGGTATTTATAGTATGGGGAAATGACAATTTAGGGTCCAAAGTTTGGGGGGGTGTGCCAATAGGGGTCTGATGTATCAATTTTGTCAATTTAGGGTCCAAAGTTGCAAAAGTTGTGCAGGTTAGGGTTTTTTAACGATTCTATTAACGGAATCCAGTTAAGTCACAAGTGTTCTGAAATGGACTTAACTGGAGTTTGTTTTTATTATTTGCATGAGCATATTGTCATTTCAGATGTAGAAAATTAATAAAAAATGAAATATTAAATTTTACTTTCTTATATTAAATTAACTAATAATTAAGACGTCATTTACCGAAAATATTTTTTCAAGATATACAATAAAAATATTTTTTTCATTAGAACCACTATAAAATAAAAAGTATAATTTTTTAAAAAAGAAAAAGTGTAAAAAAACTATATTCCAAAAAAAACCACTTAATTTTTTTAGAAAGAAGAAAGTGGGGATTTGGACATTCTTTTTTTTTTTTCTGTGGTGGTGGTTAGTATTGTTTCATTATTAATATTAGTATTCCAATTATTTTATTTATAAAATTATTTTTTATTTTTATTATTAATTTTCCTTGTTTATAACTTCATTATTTGCGGTTTAAAAAAAAACCACTTTAATTTTTTATTTGCTTATTATTTTATTTATTATTATTTTTGAATTAATTAAAATTATTCGAAAATTTAATAATAAAAGTGAAAGAAAATTTAGGGTCCATTGTATAAGGGGTGTGTGAAATGACAGCCCAGGCGAACATCCAAAACTAACTCCAGTTAAGTTTTTCTGTTACTTAACTGGATTTTCTTTGCAACTTAGTCCAAAAACCCTTAATTGACTAACGTTGTTAACTTTGGACCCTAAATTGACAAAATTGATACATCAGACCCCTATTGGCACACACCCCCCAAATTTTGGACCCTAAATTGTCATTTCCCCTTATAGTATTGTTAGTGATGTATCAATAACAAGTTTTAAATTTCCATTAGGCTAATTAAATCAAATTAAAATTATTTCTCAAAGTTTTTTGCAATTACGGCATAAAAAATATGAAGATTCATTTTAAAAGACGGAGCGAGTAATTAATAAAAAAAATAAATTTTAAAATGCGCGATGACAGTTTTGAAAAGAGCACATACCTGTAACCACGTCTTCTTTTTCTCTTCGTTTGCAACCACAGAGAAACAAATAAACGAACGTGTTATTTTGTGTTTTTATAGTTTCAATAATTTTTGATTTCGAAGAAATAGATTTAAGGATTATGCATTTGAAGAAGATGGTTGGTGCCATGGTGGTAGTCGAAGTGGATATAGCAAGCATTCCTTCGCCAATTTTTTCGTGCACTCAAATCGATTTCCTTGTCATGTTTTATATTTTCTCCCTTTCATTGGGAGCCTATGTCTTTTCTACTTCGTTGAGAGCTTTTGCATTCTTTCCATCGTATTGAGAGCCTTTATCTGATATTCAGATTTTTCTTTGCTGCAATGCTTAGGATACTTGGTTGGTTCCAGTGGCAGACCCAGGTTTTTAGGAGGGGGCAAAATTGCATAACTCATTTAAAGGAGGCAAAAATAAATGCTAAATAAAGTGGGGGCAAAGTCTAAAATATTGCACTAATACCTCAAATTTAAAAAAAAAATGCACTAGTAAATTTTTTTTTTTAAAAAAAGAGGGGCCATTGCCCCCCATACACAACACATGGGTCCGCCCCTGGTTGGTTCGCCGACTCAAATGTGTTCACTTGTTGTGTCTTCAACGCCAAATATTTTCCGTGTGGAGATTTTCGAAGGCTACTGTTAGGCCGTGCCCAATTTATGCTTAGAGAAACATTTGTGCATAGTAGGTCATTGTTCGCAATACCGTTCCATGGAAATTTGGTTCAAGATTGTGCTTTTTACTTAGAAGAGTTAGGGTTTTTAATGAAGGTGGACAGTTTTTCGACGATTGTGCATCTTAATCGAAATCCTCAACTTTAAGATGAGCATCCGACTCTTTTAGAGTGTCATCTTCTTGAAATTTATTAATGATAGTTTGTGTTATTGTTTCAAAAAAAAAACATGTGCGATAACATTTTGATAAATAAGTGAAACTTTGTAGTAAAATCTCGCGTTAACATTTTTGTAAATAGTTGACATTTTTTTCTAACGTGCGGTCACATATTTGTTAATAAATGACACATATTAATACAACAACTACCGCTGGTATTTTTTAGGGCTGGCCATTTGTACCAAACTAAACCAACCAACCGAGTACCAATCGAACCAAAGGGTTTTGTATACCGAACTTCGGTATACCGAAAGTTTGGTACGGTACTACCGTACCGAGTATGTATTTTTTGTTGGTACATGGTACACAAATATGAGTTTGGTTGGTATACCGAGTACCGAGTATATTTTTATAAAAATAATTTTTATTATATATTTAATAGAAAATATATAAAATATTACTAAAATCTAAAAATCTAATCTGATCTTAACCCTAATAGTATATTTGTTGATTTTATGTGATTGGTGGAATTGTAATGAGGGAGTAATTTCAGGAATTCGATGTTGAGGAAGTTATGTTCGGTATATATGTTCACCAGGCAACTTACTTTGGATTAGAAGGAAAACTGTATTGAAATGTATATAGGAAAAACAGTCTATATTTATGTTTGTACTTTTCTATAACTTAATGAAACGTATTTTATGTAACTTATTAAGTTAATATAGTGAAGTTGTTGGATTATCTTGATATAAACTTAGTAGTATAGTAATTTGTCTTCCACTTTTCCTTCTTGTGTTTGGAACAACTCTACAAAAAAATTCTTTGGTAGAGGTGTAGTACCAACCGTACCAACCGAGTACCAACCGTACCAAGAAGTTGGTATACCGAGTTTGACGGTTGGGTACTCGTACTCATTTTCGTGTACCAACTTCATCTTGGTTGGTACCGGTACAAGGAAAAAATATTCGGTATACCTACCATGCCAGCCCTAGTATTTTTTTATAACATGAATTCACACTCTTTTAACAAACACCCTCTGTCACACAACAATGTGCACAAACTTCTTTTTTGGGTGTCCCAGTGATAAGTCACATTTTGTTTAAATGGAAATTTCATACAGTATATTTCTTTATTCAACGGGACCCACTTGTTATACTCACGACAACTATCTACTAATATTCCGTACCCCACTTTCTCTCTCCTACTTTACTTTTCATACTCATTACAACTACCTACCACTATTCACCTCTTAAATCCCGTGCGAACTCCATTTTATGCACATTATTATGGGACGGAGGAAGTATTAACTAAAATTTTCAAAACAATATAACTACCATTTTTAAACACTATTACTGTCACTCTTAAACACTATACTGAGTACTGACACTCATCAAACACTTGAACTGACACTTAATAACACATAACCAAACACTCTTAAAAGCTAAAACTGACATTTTTAAATACTAAAACTTGCAATATTAAACACTATCACTAGCTAGCACTTTTATAACACCCCGATTGGTACTTTGGCACGGTTCACCGTGCACTCAATATTTGGTCTTGAAAAAGATGTTCAATAAGTATAGTATAATTTGTAGACTTAGTTGATAATTTTGAACTAAATTGTAGTCACGGTTCAAAGGATATTTTTAAGTTATAGCTCTCATACTATGTAATGAGATAAAGGTGGCAACTTTTCCCGTTTTTGGTGAACACGTTATAGAAACTTAAACCGATAATTAACTACTCTCTCTGTCCTTAAATGAGTGTCTTTTTTTAACATAACTTTGTCCCTAAATGTTTTTTTTTCGAAATTTTTTTCACTGGTTTCTTTATATGCGCAAAACTAGATGTTTGGAAAGGAGATTACAAGATTATATATGAATATTTGCTACCAAATTGTACAACAAAGTTGAGATTTTCAGTGTCCCTTAAAATGAAATTTGGACACTCATTTACGGACAGAGGTAGTACTTTCTTATGATGTAAAATAAAAAGACAATGTTATTAGGAAGAACAAAGAAAGGGTTACTTTTAGCTTATTATGGATAATAATTATGTCAATGAGGACAAGCGGTGAATTATGTCATTTTTAGGTATGACGTTTGTTGCTTATAAAAACCTAATCCCCATAAGATCCGAAATCTCTTTAAGAAACATGTGATCTATGTGATGTCTTATACACCTTCTGGGTATAAACTAGTCCATAACCCGTGCTCCGCACGTGAATTGATGTATTATTTATTTTCTAAAGTTTATTTATATTTGATAATAATTATAATTTAAATTAGTCGTCATAAAAAAAAACTTTGTTTTTCAAGTATTTTTAGTTGATTGTAATTCTAATTTTAACTTATAGTTTTTCAGTAAATCTTAAGTGTTGCACCAAAAGAAGTAATGTAGTGTACTAAATCAATTCATTTTTTTTTACTTAATGCATATAAGATTTTATATAACAAAACTAACAAATCAATAAGTACTATTTGTTTATCAAATTATAAACAGTTATATATGCATTAATCTATGTATTTCAAATCTAAAATAAATATCAACCTCCTCTATATCACGTTGCAATTCATGACCTTCATGAAATAAGCATAAGAAAATTTAAAAATTAATGTAAAAGTCTTTTATTTGATTAAAAAAACCACATTCTTAAAAAGGAAAATCATTCTTATTCATCAAAGACGCTTTATAATTATAAAAAAGAAAAAAAATCATACTCTTTTTAACATAATTTATAATGTATGCATTTATATTTTATTCATAAAAAAAGTTACTAGTGTATTAGAGTGTCTTAATTTAATTTAATGTGTATAGGCTTTTCAAATTTCATAACCATTGTCATTAGATTTGTAATATTAACACACACATAATGATGAATGTAATAATTTCAAAATTTAATAGCTTAACTCTTCATCTACCTCATCTTTTCTCTATTATATATTAACATACTATTTTATTAGTATCCAATAGTAGAATATGATTATCTATAACAATAGTAGAATGGTAATGTCTAATAGTTGTATTCTTCTAATGTAGCTATTATAGTATGCTAATACTATTAGCTAAGAGAGAAAAATGAAAAGTCATATTGTTGTGGGGTACATGGTGATGTGGCTTCACGAAATGAAAGATTTCGATAAAGCTTGTCCACGTGTCATATCCATAGGACTCCGTATCGACTTATATATATAGAGATTTAAAATATTAATAATTTTGAAAATGAGACTACTTTTAAGATTAAAAAACAAAAAAGGGAGACTATTATTTGTTGGGATCGCGACCACCCCCACCACTCCATAATAGTATGGTATTGTCCGCTTTATCCCCAGCCAGCACATATTTGTTTTTGAGTCATCTCCCAAAAAGCGTCAGGCGCACACAGTGCAACATTCGCGAGGTCATACCAAAGGAAATCACACATATCTCACACACGCGGTCCACTGCGTGTCGGACCCATCCATCAACCTGGTCTCTGATACTAGTTCTTGGGACCGCGACCACACCCACCACTCCACATTAGTATGATCCGCTTTGGGCTTAGCCCGCACAGATTTGTTTTTGAGTCATCTTCCAAAAGGCCACATACTAATGGAGTGTGTGAATACTTTTATATACTAAGCAATTCTTCTTTCAATTTTTGACGTGAGACTTGAGTTGACACCCCAACATAGTTTACGACAGAGGGAGCAAAAAATATTTTGGGGCTTTAATAAAACTATTTTCAAAAAGAAATGCACCTAACAATATACTCTACGTAAAAAGGCTTAAAAAGAACAATTAATCTTATCCATGCTCCAAACATAATGATAACTATTCACTTCAAAAGAAAAAAAGAGAAACTCTCTTTGTATAAAAAGTTAATGTCCAAATTTGTTCATAACTAAAAGATATTTTGGACATTTATTTTTAAATGAAAGAAGATGATACTTCTGCTGTCATCGGCATGTCTCTAAATTTAGAATGTTACTAGTATATTACATGGGTATTCAAGTTTTATCAAAATGGTTGCGCCTTTTTCTTTGTTTTAGATAATGCAACAATTCAAAGCCATTATTACCTCCTAAGTCACATTTGTAACGGTCTGAATCAAAATCCAAAATATAGGTTTGATATACTCTCTTCAGCCCATCTCATAATAACATTTTTTGATGTGTATGAAAATTAAAGAGGGAATAGTAATAGATATTTGTGTGAGTATGAAAAATAAAGTATGAAAGTAAAAGTAGGGTAGAAAATAGTAGTGAATAAGTGTTGTGAGTATGACAAGTAGGTCACATTAAATAAAGAAATATACCCTCTCCGTCCCACCCGAAATATGACAAATTTCTACTTTGGGTGTCCCACCTGAAATAGAACATCTCAAATTAGAAAGTTTTTATTATTATTTTTTTTATTAGCCACTTGTCATACTCACAACAACTTTTCATTTAATATTTTTACTCACTTTCTCTCTCCTTCATACTCACAACAACTATGTTCTAAACTAATTTTTTTATTGTTTAAACACCATTTTTAGTAAAAATATTTGTAGTCCTTAATCTCTGTGTCGGGATCAAAACTCTTATTTTGAGTGGGACAGAGGGAATATAAAATCTTCATTTAAGAAAATTGTGACTTGTCAATAATAAGACACTCAAAATAATAGTTTTTTTTTTTTTTTTTTTTTTTTTTATAAATTCTTTTTTTACTTAAATCATAATTGATGTCAATACATAATCATTAATAGAAGCGCCTAGGAGACAAATCCTAAGGAGAGAAAATATCGAAAATGGAATTTTAAAGAAAAGTTAAATTGTAAATCCGCTTATGAGTTTTTTCCCAAATACAAAATGGTGAAATGAGAGAAAATATTGGTCTTGGTACAAGTCCCTTTAAAAAGTCCATGGCATGAGCCATGAAGTATGTCTATGTCTGGGTCTCTGGGTGTAATAAAGTGTTCTTTTAAATCAAAGGGTCAATGATAATATAGGCCTGAACTCAAGGGGGCGTCTTAAAGGGGTCAGACTTTTTTTCTCGCTAAATTAGGGCTCAAAATATATTTTTTTTGCAATTAGGGGCTTTCTGACAGATTCCGTAAAAAACCACCGTTAAGTGGACATGTGCGCTGCACGAGACTTTTCGCTGAGGGCAAATTGGGCAATCCCGTTTGGGCTAATGACAATTTAGGGCCTGAACTCAAGGGGGCGTCTAAAAGGGGCCTCGACTTTTTTTTGCTAAATCAGGACTCAAAATCAAATTTTTTTTTGCAATTAGGGGCTTTCTGATGGTTTCTGTCAAAAACCACCGTTAGGTGGTCATGTGCGCTGCACGTGACTTTTCACTGAGGGAAAATTGGGCAATCCCGTTTAGATTAGAAGAAACGCAAGACGCAACCCACGCTATAAGGTAAAGAAGTCGAGTTAGGAAATATATGTGACGAAAGCTAATTCATTTACCTAATTATTATGGAATTTATGTAATTGTATTTTTGGTGCTTTATTTTACATGTAGAATTTGACACTCATTCGCAGCTTAATTAACTAGTTTTTGTTTATCTTTCGGAATTAGTTAAAGAGCGATTGAATTTCAGGCACTTGTAATTGAGCATATACCAAATATTTTTGTAATTTTTTCTGTTAAATATAAATATCTTCTCATTTCTTCTGATATGAAACTAATATGCTCCACAATATAGACACTTCCCAAAAAAACCGGGAACCGGCAGAACTGGAACCGAGAACCGGCTATACCTGGGAACCATCGGAACCGAGAACCGAACCAGGAACCGTGTAGAGCCGATTCGAATACGGGTCCAAGGATATTAGAACTGTGGAACCAATGGTTACGAAACCGGGAACCAGAATTGTGGAACCGAACGGTTCCAACGATCACTTACCTCAATTTCAAGCCTTCCAGAGTTCCAGCGCCTTTTTCTGACCTCCTAGTCATTATTTATAGGTGTTACTAGCCGTTGGAGCCCGTTAGCTAATGGGAAAATCTGACTTTTTGGTCAGATTTGACCAAAATCAACTTCATCTCACACACCAACACCACCACCGATGCATGATGATAATGCCTACTATCCCTCTTATGATGGGGGTCTTGGTGGTGTAAATATGGGAGGACATGAAGGAAACGAAGAAGTGATGTCATTCAACGTACAAGAACAACAAAATGAAGTACAATGTGACGTGCATGATACACAACCCACGGCCACGAGAAAAGGTCGAGCTAGAGCGCCTCCCCGGGAACCGAAACTAGAACCGTTTGAGCATGTCTACACCACAAGATGAAGACGAAATAAAGTCATGTGAGAATTGAGTAGTTTGAGTACCATTCAAATAATTCGGTTTGCCCAATTTGCCCTCAGTGGAAAGTCACGTGCAGCGCATATGTCCACTTAACGGTGGTTTTTGACAGAAATCGTCAGAAAGCCCCTAATTGCCAAAAAAATATATATATATGGTTTTGAGTCCTAATTTAGCGAGAAAAAAAAAGGCAAAGCCCCTTTTAGACCCCCCCCCCTTAAGTTCAGGTCTTAAATTGTCATTAACCTAAACGGGATTGCCCAATTTGCCCTCAGCGAAAAGTCACGTGCAGCGCACATGTCCACTTAACGGTGGTTTTTGACGGAATCCATCAGAAAGCCCCTAATTGCCAAAAAAAAAAAAATGATTTTGAGCCCTGATTTAGCGAGAGAAAAAAAAGTCGAGGCCCCTTTTAGACACCCCCCATTAAGTTCAGGCCCTAAATTGTCATTAACCCTAAATCAAAATCTAAGCACGTATTTTTCCAATATGGTACTCCCTCCGTCCCCGACTAAAGTTTTTACTTTCCTTTTTGGTTTATCCCAGACTAAGTTTTTTAGTTGCTTTATTACTTAAAATGGACAATGTGACTCATTTGTCATTTTCACAACAAAAACTTTTTACCCACTTTCTCTCTCCTACTTTCTTCTCCTTCACTTTTCATACTCACAACATTTATTTTTTCTTAATCTACGTGTAAAGTCAAACTAAAAACCTTAGTCCGGGATGGAATGAGTATAAGATTATTACAGTCAGTCCCCAAAAGATAATACTTTCTTTGTCAATAAAACTCGTTACTAACTTGTCAACGTTTTTAAAGACGTGTTTTATTTATTTGTACTTTGCGTTACAATATGCACTAAAAATCGTTGTTAATTTAAAAATATGTCATTTATTATTTATTCGAGAAGGATTAAAATGAAAATTTGATAGACTATTTATTTTGGTAAGAAAGATGAAGTAGTAATTAGGGGTGGAAATGGTTCGGCTCAAACCGCGGTTCGGAACCGAGCCGAGCCAAACCGTGCGGTTTAGCTCGGTTTTTCCACTTAGGCGGTTCAGCTCGGTTTCAAAAATTGATAAACCACACGGTTCGGTTCGGCTTACGGTCTGACCCTTCAAGCCGAACCGCTTCGAGCTGAACCGTGGAGCTGAGTCATTAAACCGAGCTAGCTGAACCGGTGAGCAATATTATAGACCATTGATTAGTTTAGTGATTAGATCTGAACCGTTAGAATTAGAAAACCCTAGATACCTTATCCGCCTCCTATCGATTATCGTCATTTGGAAATTCAAAACGGCCAAAATTAATCTTCGCGTCTCCAGTTCTCTCGTCTCCTTCACCCACGACTCCATCCCTCCGACTCCATCCCTCCGGCCGACTCCACCCCTCCGGCCGACATCCTTCCTGGCTTCCTCCATCGGCACAAAATTAATCCTCTCGTCTCCAGTTCTCTCGTCTCCTCCACCCACGACTCCATCCCTCCGGCCGACATCCTTCCTGGCTTCCTCCATCTCACTCCCACTCGCCTCCAAGTTTATCCCACTTCTCACGGATTATGTCTCACCTACAGACATCAGCTAGTTGATTATCTAATGATTACAAATTATAATATTTGAAACTCGGCAGATGGTCAAATAGGTTTATTTTATAGGCATCACTTATTTTAGTTTCTTCTCAAAAGACAAACCGGTCAGAGATTAAGCCATGTCAGAATCAAGAGTAAATATAAAGTTACAAAAAAGTGTAACAAAATTTGGTATATAATATAAAATCATGTGGTATGATTTTGTTGGTGTTTTGGTGGGTTCACATTTGATGCAGCTGTCACCTCATTTTGTATTTTTTATTTTTTTTTGTAAACTTCTCTTGTGTTCCTATTCATAAGATCAGAATATGGATGTGGATGTGGTGCCCCTATTCATAAGATCAGAAAATTAGTTATCCTCTCATTTTGTAAGAGAATTCAAAGTATTTTTTACTTGATTTATTGAAAATAAAAGAATTTAGTCTTTCGGGACATAGCATGATGGTAAAGGAGGGGGAAATAAGATCTTGCTAAAGACATGCAGCGTGTGTTTGATTCCTAGTGTAAGCATTCTATTCTTTTGTAGGGTTGGACCTTGTATGCATGCGTAATTAGTTGACATGTGCTAAAACCCTGATCATTCAGATACATCCCGCGGTTTAACTTGTAGTACCTTGGAGAGACCGGAAGTATTATCCTCCAGATAGATTAGTTTAGCGCAAAGAAAGAATATGGAGATTTTTTTTTTTTAAAGAATTTAAGAAAAGAAATGAAGAAATAAATGAAGAAAGGGGATAGCTTGTGATTCTGGTTATCCTATTCTAGTGGTGCAGTGGCTGGCTGTACAGTAGTGCACTGCACTGCACCACCACCCCATGGTTAGCAGTTACTACTCCTGTATGTACTGTACAATTAATCAAGTACCAAAGCCACAGCCTAGTCATGGCAAAATACCATTAATGCATTACATCACACACACACACACACAAAGTTAAAGACGTTTGCTTGGGAAAAGCATGGGATTATTGGCACTGTCCTCCTGCCACAAAGCCAGAAACCACTCCTCATCTCCTCTCACAACAATCCTACCCTTTTCTCTCTCTCTCTCTAACCTTTTCTCTCTCTCGTGACAGAGAAAGAGAGAGAGAATCACACATAGTGCACTCTATTACTTACTGTGTGGACCAATCCCCATTTATTTCCACTTTTTTACACTACTTTCTTATGATCGATTTCAATCGCTAATCATCTACTGTATATATCTTGCATGTTAAGCTTAATTAAGATGATGAGATGATAATCTTGAATTAGGGTTCTTAATGTGGGTGATCAAGAATTGGGTAGTTGTGGGGTGTTAGAGAGAAGAGAGAATCAAATCTAATGGAGAATCAAGACAAGAACACTTTTTGCATAAAATGGGAGTGTCAAAGTAAAATTGAGTAGGTTGAGAGACTGGCAAAAAATGGAGATAGGCAATAATGAAGGAAGAGAGAGAGAGAAAGAATGGGACCGAGTGGCAGGGCGTGGGAGACGACCCCAACGTGACATTGTCGGTTGTTTTCTTGTTCATCAGAATTCACTTTCTCTCTCTCTCTCTCTCTCACACACAACAAAACACACTCATACTAGTAATACACACCCACTTGAAAGATAGATACACACATACATACATCAGCTTTGTATAATTGTGTGTGTGAGTGTGTGTGTGTTTCCCACTTATACCCCATCTTATAACTTCATTTCAAGCAACCATCCTGTCTCTTGTTGGTTTCATTGTTGTCCTGTTGGATCCCCTCCAACACTCTCTCTCTAAAACCCTTCTCTCTCTCTCTCTCTCTCTCTCTCTCTCTCTCTCCCTTTTCTCATCTGGTGGATAATTATATGAAAAGCTCTCTAGGTTTAGATAGTTGAAGAAGAAGAAGATTAATTTAATTTACTATCTTTGCAGATGCTTTAAGATTGTGCTCAAGCTACAGGTAGCTGTGTGTGACTCCTATTTCTGAAGGTTGGGCCCCACCTTTCTCCCTTTTCTCTGTTCATTTTGGCTACAAGACACACACAGTCTCACACACACAAACAATTTGCTTAAGTTCTTAGCTTCTGTGTTGATTGTTGAACTAATTAATGAAATCAAGCATGTGGGTTTTTGTGGGTTTTGGCTTTTGAACCATCTTGCTTATAAATTAATCATGTTTTTTAGGGTTTGTTTTTTTCCTCCGGTTGCTTAAAGATTTGAGTGTTTTATGCATGGTAGCGTTAAGAATTTGAGTTATTGTTAGGTCAATTTGTGTTGAAGTAATTAAGATAAATTTATGGGTTTTAGTGGGTAACTTTAATTTGTTTTGTTTAAAGATTGAATTTTTAGGGCTGACAAGATAATGGCAATGAGTGGGACGGAAAAAGAAATGAGAATGCAAAACTCATTGCCTAATTACAACCATCTCATTCGGGAATCATCATCGGAAACCCTTGATCACGGAGACCCAGATCAGTTTCCGGTCACCGGAGCTACAATTTCCCCCATTTCCGTCGGATCGAAATTGAGAACCCCACCAAGGTACAGAGAATGTCTGAAGAACCACGCTGCCAACATCGGCGGCAACATCACCGACGGCTGCGGCGAGTTCATGCCCAGTGGCGACGACGGCACACTGGAGGCACTGAAATGCGCCGCCTGTAACTGCCACCGCAACTTCCACCGCAAGGAAACCACCACAATCAACACCGCCGATTTCTCAAGAGCGCTAGTGGTGAACCCACTCCAGCTACCGCCGCCGTTACCGTCTCCGTCAATTGGGAGCCAGCACAGAACACCAATTTCCTTACACACCCACCACAGCAACCACCACCACCACTGGGGTTCCTCAATGAACGCTCCGCCGGTGAAAATGGGATTCGCCGGCAACCATGGTGGAAGCGCAGCAACGGATTCGTCAAGCGAGGAGCTGAATTTCAACGTTGCAGCGGCGGCGGCGGTGCCGCAGTACGGGATGTCAAAGAAGAGGCACAGGACAAAATTCACACAAGATCAGAAAGAAAAGATGTTGGAATTTGCAGAGAAAGTTGGGTGGAGAATCCCTAGAGAAGATGATCCAGAAGTTCAAAGGTTTTGTGGTGAAGTTGGAGTGAAGAGACAGGTGTTGAAGGTATGGATGCATAATAATAAGGGTTCTGCAGGGAAAAAGCAAGTTCAAGAAATCAATGGAGATTGAATGTGGGATTTGATTGTTGATTGAATGAATGAAATTGAAGAGAGGGGTTTGCAGTTGAGTTTGAATGGTGGTAATGGTGTATAGATTTTAGGGTGGAAGTAGGATGATGATGATGATTGTGGGTTGTATTTTATTTTTGTTCCATTTTGTTTTTTTAATCTTTTCACGAGTTAGTATTTAAATCTATTTTCGCTTATTGACCTTAGCTAGATTTTGCGATGAGTTGTCTATTGATATAAAATTTCATTGGGATTTCCAAAACTTTTCAATATGAATCTTCATGAATCATGTGCTTTTCGTTTGATATTATTAATAGATAAAAACTTGCGTGAGACGATTTCACATGTGAAATGAGATGGATCTCGTTGAGCGAGTAAATGGTTTGGGCGAGGCAAGTCCATCCTCTCTCTTCGAGATCTCTCAAGACGGTATCTTATTAGTTTAGAGAAATGAAAATCTAATAGTACTTCATTCGTTTTATGAAGTTTTAATGTTGGTCATGTTCATTCGTTTTATGAAGTTTTAATGTTGGTCATGTTCATACGGAACTTTGATTAATAATTTATAAATATTTTTTTTATTTATAAAATTTTAAAGTTATCGATATACTCCAATAATTATTATATTATCAGTAATAAGTAATAAAATCTCAAGAAAGTAATTAAATATTTAAAAATATTAACCTAAATCAATCAAGTTCATCTCCAAAATCTAACTAAATCTATTTTTGTGGGACAAATTAATTATACTTTTCATATTTTTTTAATGGGAGTAATAAATAATAAAATCTTACAAAAATAATTAAATATTTAAAAATATTAACCTAAATTAATCAAGTTCATCTCCAAAATCTAACTAAATCTGTTTTTGTGGGACAAATTAATTATACTTTTCATATTTTTTAAAACGGGGAGGAAATAATGTTGGAACAATTTATGATTCCCGAATGCCATACTCATATTCAGAATAAGGTTGAGGAAAGAGATGAAGGCGGAAGCATGAAAATATACCTGTTGAATCCATGTTTAGTCTTTAGGGAGAAATGAGAATCAAGAAGAAGATGTAGGCAATATGATCTTCTAAGTGATGAGTGTCTCTTAATCACTCAAAAGTCTTCTAAGAATATGAAGTAAAATTTAGATGAGAGAAAGTAAGAAAATGTAGTGTTTCTAGGCTTGATGGAATGGTCAATATATATGAAACAAAGTGATACTTCAATTAGGGACCACACCTATTCATTCTTAAGCAATGTTAATTTACCATTTTGCCCATTATAAATAGGTAAATTACATTTCAGGAATTCTACACATTTATTATTAACTACACTTTATATTAATGTTATAGGTATGACTTCTTTATGGAAATACTAGATTACTTGTATTGCAAGCCATGTCCTAACAAATAAACCATGGAAATGTTTAACAGATTACGTGGTTATCGCTGGAGAAAATGTATTGGAAGGTATTTGAGGGAATAAACCGAAGTAGGTCAATGAGTCAAGCCCAACTATTAACTCAGGTAGCTCAATGCCAAAAGGCTCAAATATTAATCTCACTCTTTGAAGTGACGATCATCTCAGCTCGGTCGGGCTCCAGATCTAACATAGTACAATGAGTCACTCTTATGAAAAACCCTGTTTTACTATAAGAGATGTGTAAAACCTTATTTACATTAAGAGATTATATGTTTTACATTTAGTGATGAAAACATGTTTTACACTAAAACAAGTGTAAAAACAAGTTTTTCTCGAGATTTTCACTAGTACAATGACTCAACTCTACAACTGGCGCATCTATGATCGTCCTCGACTTAAACTCAGGTCGACCGAAGTGTCTCATCTAAATGACAATCTATTTGGCAAAGTTGTTAGATGTAATGTAGATTCAGTTACAACTAACACTTACTCTTTTATTCCCCCTAAATTCTCTCTCTAGTCACAATTTACATGTTGCTTTCTCTCTCATACATGCCAGTGGCGGAGTAGAAAATATTTTTAAACGAGGGCAAAATTATTTTACAGATATGAAATATTATATTGTAATATCTAAATTTAATTTAAATGGGGGCTAAATTCTAATATAGTGTTATTTTTCCTTGGTACAAAGGGGGGGTAGGGATGGCCAAAACCGGTTCCGGTTCGGAACCGCCGGTTCCGGTTCGGCATATGGGTAACCCTTAACCGGCCCGCGCTTACCCCGGTTCCGGTTCCGGTTTGGCACAATCCGGTTCCGGTCCCCCCCTTTAAAATTATTGAAAAAGAAGGGATTTTCGGTCCGGTTCCGGTCCGGTTCGCCATTTATGTGAACCTGAACCGACCCGGATAACTTACGGTTCCGGTTACTCCGGTTCCGGTTTACTCCCCGGTTTGCTCCGGTTCCGGGCTTTTCCGGTCCGGGTCCGGTCCGGTTTTCCGGTTCCGGTCCGGTTTGGCCATCCCTAGGGGGGGGGGAATGATAATTTTAAAAGTAAAATGCCATATTGATAGATTTTTACATTTTGAAAAATCAATGAGGGCAATTGCCCCCTTAGCCTTAAGCCTAGCTCCGCCTCTGATACATGCTCTTATTTTCACGTCGGGGATCTTCGCTAGAGACCATCCCGATTCCCGGCTAGTCGTTTGTTCATTTATTTTAAACCATTGAGCTGTTGGACTATCCGAACTGTTTGGACAAGAACTGATCCAATCAGGTTTTGACATCATCAGTACTATATTTTGATGCTTATTAAACAAATTCTTGATATTAGGTATGTATTTATTTGAAAAATAAAAAACAGGAAAGTAAAAAAAAAAAAAAAAAGACTTGTTATTAGAAATCCTGGATTATACATGGGTATGATCTCTAGTGTTACTCTTATCTTTGAGACTTGTTAATCAACTCAAGCTTAGCTTAGCTTAGCTTAGCTAGCATTGAATTTAAGGTATGAAAATTACAGTCAAGGGATAGAGATTGGGAAGATGGGAAACGGAGTAGGGGGGAGAGAGAGAGAGGGAGACCAAACGAGGACCTTCATTTTTTATTGTCTCATAAGTTTTTACAAATCAACCAAAATTCTAATGCTTTACTTCTTCCTGAGATAGCGGTCCAACATAGCATCCGTTTTGTCACTGTCTCCGCACTGTGACTGTTACATTTCAATTTTACTATCTCCCCATCTCAAAATAGAGCAATGGTAGAGGCAAAAAAATAAACTCACAAAATCTTGCTCACAACATGAGGTGGTGATATTTTAGCTCGGTTATTAAACTTTGCGGTTCAGCTCGGTTTCGAAAATTGATAAACCACACGGTTCGGTTCGGCTCACGGTCTGACCCTTCAAGCCGAACCGTTTCGAGCTGAACCACGAGCTGAACCGTGGAGCCGAGCTAGCTGAACCATAGAGCCCTTATATCGACCATTGATTAAATTTAGTGATTTAATATGAACCGTTAGATTTTTTTAGGAAACCCTAAATGAGATACCCTATCATCGACTGAGTATTCATTTTCACCAAATCGACAAATCTCTCCGCAGTCATCCCTATCGTCTCCATTCTCTCATCTTCTTCAGTTCACCCACGGGCCACGACCTAGCTTCCGCCATCATCCTTTCTACCCGCCGACGCCATTCCTCCGGCCAACATCCTTCCTCCATCTCACTCCTACGCAGGCCTCCCTATTCAAGAGAATCAAGACATCTGCTAATTGAAACCCTAGCTCGACCTTTCAATTTTCTGGCGATTAAAGGTAAGTTTCATCCCTTATGCTTCTTCTTGTAATTTTACTTCCAATTTTGTTATCATTTTTATTCAATTTTTTGTTTTACAGTGTCTACAATAAAGAAGGCTTGCAACTTGCTCTAATATCTAGGGCGTCGAGTATCAACCATGGATAGTGATGCTAATTGCAGTGTATGTTCCTCTCCAAAAAATTTTTTCCAGTTTTGTTTCAAACAAAAACACCTTTTGTATCTGTTTTTTTCCGTTGTTGACATTTTGTTTTATGTAAATAATTTAGGTTGAAATGACAAAGAAGCGAAAAACTACTTCAACTCAGACCGTGGTTCAAACCGAGCCGAGCCGAACCGTGATGGTTTAACTCAGCTCGGCTTGGACTATTTTGTGGTTCAACTCGGTTTGGAATTTCTCTAAACCGATGTATAGCGGTTTGGCTTCTAAATTACCCCAAACCGAGCTAAACAGAACCATTTCCACCCCTAACTTTTTTGTTCCCCTAGTATTATTCCTCAAAATAAATAAAGTATTTTTAAAGAGTGAGTCTTGTGAAAAACGCGTTTTTCCTTAAGCAAAGGAAAAACGTGTTTTTCAAAGACGCTGGCAATTATACTTCGAAACAAGGAGTGACATTTTCGTAAATACTGGCAATCATGATAAATGCCCAGTGTTAATATTACAAATAGCCAGTGATCATACTGGCGTTTTATAAACATGAAACTGACACTTTTCTTAAGTGTCAGTGGTAATGTTAAAAATTGCCAGTGAGTACACTGGCACTTTTTTACATTGATACTGACACTTATTAAAAGTGCCAGCGGTAGTGTTAATAATTGCCAACCATTACACTTGCACTTTTTAACATTGATATTGGCACTTATTAAAAGTGTCAGTGTTAGTGTCAATAAGTGCCAGTGTACATGTGCTGGCACTTTTTTACTCAATCACTGGCACTTCCGTTCAGCGCACAACAACTTCCCGTTAATTACAAAAATGCAACCGCGCCAAACTTAAAAACACGTTTTACGCACCCTTAACGTAAAACGTGTTTTTTACTAGTTTTTCACATTTTTAAATATCACACTTTTTATTTTATTTTATTTTAAAATAAATATTATAATTTTAAGTTACGAAAAAGTCTTATTGCACATACAATATCTATATTACAATACAAAGCAAGAATAACCGCTACACAAAGAGCGGCTAAGATTGAATCTCAGAAAATGATCTAACGGCCTAAAATTAATTTAAAGTAAGCCACTATCCCACTCCCCACGGTAGTTATATAACCTCTCCACTTTAAAAAGATAAACGTTCAGTGATTCGGATTGGTACAAAAGATTATAACAAAGGAAAAATGGATTGATACAAAAATATGATAGAGAAAAAAAAACACTACTTAATTAATGTGATTTTGGGTTATGAAAAAGAGGAAATTGAATTGAGGTTAAGGGGTTTTATGTGAGAGGACAAAATTAAATAGGATTTTTTTTTTTTCCTTTTTCATACTGTCACCGTGCCAGTGGCACGGGTAAAAATACTAGTACATTTATAAATACCTTTCTAAACAAATATTGTCGATTCAAATGCGATATATAATTTGAGATGGAAGGTTTAATTAAACTATTGCACCGGTACCACGTCAAATATCCTTTTTTTTTTTTTTTTTATCATTCCTGTTGTTTTGGTTAATACTAATTCTGTCTCAAACTATATACTCCCTCCGTCCCAGCACAAGTAGGACTAGAGGTCCCGCACGGAGACTAAGAAAAATGGAGTATGTGTGTGGTAGAAAATGAGGAGAGTGAATGAGTGGGTAAATAATAGTGTTAGTTGAATAAATTGAGTGGTGGATAATGAAGATAGAGAATGAGTGGGAATATAAATATATTAAAACATTTTCATTTTGGGTAATCTCAGTTGTGGTGGGACGGACTAAAAGGAAAAGAAGTCTCACCTTCTGCTGGGATGGAGGGAGTATATATATATATATATATATATATATATATATATATATATATATAGGTGCTCAAATGAGAACCTAAATATCGTGAGAACCGTGAGAACCAATCATAATCATTAGATTAGGAAAAAAAAAAATCAAGGGTCCATATGTTAGATACAATTGATACACTTAGATACATTACAAAAAATTCGATATTACACTTGGATACAATATGTCAATAAGTATTGTATCTAAGTGTTACACTTGGATACACTATGTTAAAAACTAATGTATCCAATTGTTTTTCGAAAATTAACTAATGTATCCAAGTGTATCCAATGTATCTAACATCTGGACCCTTGATTTTTTTTTTCTAATCTAATGGTTATGATTGGTTCTCACGGTTCTCATATAAAATGGTTCTCACAGGAGCGCGACCCTATATATATATATATATATATATATAATTTAAGTTTGATCAAAATAAATTTAGATATTTATTTTAGGACTTACTATTGATTGAGTATACTTCCTCCGTCCCGTTTCAATTTATTAAAAAAAGTTGGACATAAAAATTTCGAAAAAAAGTGGAAAAGGTGATGTGTTAGTTAGATAGTTGTGAGGAGAGAAAGCGGGGTATGAAATAATAAGTGGATAATTGGTGAGAGTATGACAAGTAATTTTCATCTATCTATATATATAATATAGGAGAGTTTTTATGAGATCACACATTAAGCCACATGGAATTCCATATCATAATTCCATGTGGAATTCTACTTATCACCATCCAATAAGCTTGTGACACCTATGTTGACATTGCATCATAATTCAAATTTCAAATTGCCTGAGATATAGCAACAAAAAATACTTTTCAATTTAAGTAATTTAAAATAAATAATTTAAGTATCCATCATATTTACTTAAATTAAAGATGACTTGACACAATTGCCCTTCAATATATTGTCTAGATTTATTAATAATTTATGTTTAAACTCTTTATTTAAGTGAAAAACTATCAAGACTTGCTAATTTCAAATTTTAGACTATTACATCATCATATTTATGGTATTTATCTCATTAAATTAAATTTTATTTTATTTTATTTTAACATGTATCATTTATTTATAATTCTTAAATAATTAATTTTAATACGCTCCGTCGAATATCGACAGGCTACTTACTAGTTATTGAAAAAGAAAAGGTTTGTTTTGGGAATTTATATATTAAAGTGGAATATAGTAGGATACTTAAAAGACAAAAAAATTGTGTGATACAGTCTCACATGTAAGACAGATTTTGTTGAGAGAGTAAATGGTTTGCCCCCTATGGGCGGGGCGGGGCAAGCCCATTTCCACTCTCAACGAAATCGTCCCACGTATGAGACCGTCTCACACAAGACTTCCTCTACTTAAAATAACAATTTAATTTGTAGATTAGAGGGAGAGGGAGGGAGAGTATTGTTTTTTTCCTTTCTTTTTATTTTTTTTGACAATCTAGTTAAATTTCATTCATTCAAGGCAATTGTCATAGTTTTACAAACTCCTAATTAAGTCTTACAAATCTATTGTCTAGTCTAGCACGATTCCTTATTAGAGTTTCACCACGTCAAAACATATTATAGCGAATGAAACAACGTCTCCACGTAAGTGAAAGCCTTACCACCCACCCGAATATCATTGGGTCAAGAGGCACTTGGTCTTTATTTTTAATTAAGGGTGTTGAAAATTTGAGTTGAGTATACTCCCTCCGTCCCAAAACAACTTGGACCATTTTGACTAAAATGGTCAACTTAAGTGTAATTTGACCAAGACTTTATAAAAAAATGATGATCTTAATAAAAAAATTATAATTTGTTATTAACTCACCATCAAAAATATTGTAGATAACAATTTTTAGATTTTTATTTGAATCATCCAATTTTTTACAAAATGGAAGTCAAAGTGTTACTAATTTGACCAATTTTGATCAAACTGTGCAAGTTGTTTTGAGACAGAGTAGTAATGTATTTATGTCTTGCGTTAAAGGTGTTAATGGGCCTGCGAGGAATGACCCCTTAGTCACAGCTCATTGCTGTACCCAGTTCATAGGCAGAGATTTCCAATTTTCTGGCCCACCCATGTCTAATAAAATTTTCATTTCCCCCCTCGATTTTAACCATTTCCATTTGGTTCCAGACTGAGAAACTAAGAACCCAAAAACTCTAAAATATATTAAATTTAACTAGCTAAAAAACTAAAATGCAATGAATTTAAATTCGCGCTTCCGTATACATAGGTAAAAATAGCTTCTTTTATAATAATGAAGGTCCTTACGTTAACCAGTATATAATTGAAGAGGAAACTGATAATTTAATTCTTAGCTTCTACAGGGGAAAATACATAAAACTACGTCGTTTTGAATGTTAGATGAAGAAATTAAACTTAACTATTTCTAACCATGTTATGCATATTACCATTTCGTTTGTAACGTGTACACCAAAAAGATAAAAATATTAGGTAAAATATTAATCCCCCGTTAAATCATTTCAACCTAAACATCTTCCTCTCATTTCTTTAATTCATCTTTTTCATCAGACAAATCGTCCCCCACCTCATACTCTATGTTCATAGCCAAATTCCTCCTCCACACTTAACAGTTGCCACCACTCCTCCCTCCACGACCGGCCGGCACCACCACACCACCAACCCACTTAAATGGAACCACTTTATAGTGTCTATCTCTCTCCTCCCTCTTGTTCCCCCCACCTCTTCTTCAGCCATCTAGTTGACCACGCCGTGTCCCTCTCTCACGCCGCAAAACGCAATCGAATCCTTCCCACGCTGTCATCCTCTCCAACGCCGCAACCCAAAATAGTTGTCGCCGCCACTAAACCACTGTTGCCGTCTTACTACGCGCTTAAAGTTGACAAAAAAGGCATCTCTATATTTGGAATGGCTGGATCCATGGATGACTACGGTCGTTGCTCATTCGTCTCTCTGAACTGAAAATCTAAGTCTTATTGTGTGTAAATTTGCTTGGAAGAGTGAAAATGGAGATGTAAACTGGAATCGAACTTGTGATTTTAAAGCTCCTATCCTTAAATCTGGCAAAATTAGGATCAATTTGGGTGTCCTTCATATTAGCAGTAATACCAATACTACCCATGTTCAATGTTAACCGAAACCATAGCTTGCACATCAAGCTAGGGTAGCCGGCCCTAGAAGCAATTAACAGTCAGAATAGGTGTAAGACAAAGGAAATCACAGATATCATAATATTGAGAATAGGTTTTTGTTATTGAATAGAATTCATCCCACTGCAATTGATAAAGAGAACCCCTATTTATACAAAATAAAGGAAGAGAAGTTTGTAACCTATTCTGACTGTTAATTGCTTCTAGGGCCGGCTAGCCTAGCTTGATGTGCAAGCTAGGGTTTCGGTTAACATTGAACAGGGTTAGTATTGGTATTACTGCTAATATGCCCCCGCAAGATGGACGGCCGGAGGGTAAGTCCAGTCTTGGAGAGCAAAAAATGAAACCGAGAACGCGGAAGTTCCTTTGTAAGAGCATCCGCAAGCTGATCATCGCCAGAGATATGAGTCACACGGAGTTTATTACTCTGAACTTGTTCACGAACAAAGTGATAATCAAGAGCAATATGCTTCATCCGAGAATGGAACCGGGGATTGGCAGCTACATAAGTAGCGCCCAGGTTATCACAGTAGATGACTGGTTGCTGAGGAGGTATGACACGCAGTTCACATAACAAATTTTGAAGCCATAAAACCTCCGCACTAGTAGCTGCAACAGCTCTATATTCAGCCTCTGTGGACGAACGAGCTAGAGTACGCTGTTTCTTGGAACTCCATGCAAGAAGGTTGGATCCAAGATAAACCAAATAACCAGTAGTGGAGACATAGTCCAACTTATCTCCAGCCCAGTCCGCATCAGTAAACGCATGCAAAATGTCAGGAGAAGATCTGTGTAGCAGTGGACCATGTGAACTAGTACCAACCAAATAATGCAGTATGCGTTTAAGAATAGCCTAATGTATGTCTGTCGGATGTTGCATAAACTGAGCAAGTCGGTTGACAGCAAATGATAGATCACATCTCGTAAGCGAGAGATACTGTAAAGAGCCAACTAACTGGCGATACTCGGAAAGATTTGGAAGAGGCGTCCCAGTGTTGGTGGTGAGGTACGGGTCTGGTACCAGGGGAGTGGGAACCGGCTTAGAATCAGTCATGTTGTATTTGTGAAGCAAATCCATGATGTGCTTGTGTTGACTTAAGAATAAGCTATCTTTGTGAGGAAGAACCTCCACACCCAGAAAATAGGAGAGCGACCCCAAGTCCTTGAGAGAAAATATGGCTGCAAAGGACTGAATAAAGGGTTCCATTAAGGCAGTAGAAGAACCAGTAACAATTATATCATCAACTTAAACTAGCAGTACAAGGAACCCCTCCGATCGGGAGCAAGTAAAAAGCGAAGAATCAGATTTTGAGTTCTGAAAACCGACTGAAATAAGATACTGTTTCTGTTGGGTATGCCCACACATATCTTAGTTTTAATGTAATAGGATTTATTAGATTTGATTGATCCACCACCTAAGTTTTATTTCATGGACTTTAGACCCACATGTAAGAAGTATTTATACTTCATTTTTTTAAGTTGTCCATTGTTATAGAATAGGCTTAGAAATAGGGCAAGAAGATCAAGTTTCAAGAAAAACCACTCAGTGAGTTTGAGCCGCGCTTATGCGCCTCCTGCGCCACGCGCCACGCGCCTTCTACATTCGCGCCATGCGCCATTTAGAGCGCGCGCATAAGGATTTCTTCATAAGCTATGTTACGCGCCTATGCGCCCCTTGATTTAAGCGCACGCTTACTGTGCGCCTCTTGGCTCAATGTGCCTGTTGGCTCAAACGCGCACCAAAGTGTTTATTCAAACACTCAGTGATTTATTGAAGACTCGAAGACTTGAAGAGAATTCAAATTACGCCAATGATCCAACGGTGGTTAAAAGATGCATATGCGCCTAATCTGTTGACACGTGTCCATAACGGTCACATTTATGTTGAGTGTCAAAATGGCCATAATATATGCATGCTCCAATCAACGAGCGACAGCTCATCTTATCCACAAGGATTTCCAACGGCTAGTTTTTGAAGTTCACTATAAATACCCCATAACTTCAACATTTTGAAGTTGCTGAGTTTTGCTAAGAATTTCAAGAATTTCTCTCTCTAAGCATTTGTTGAAGATTTGAAGATTGCCTTCGTTTTTCCAGATTTCTCAAGAACATCTTCATACCTTCATCCTTAGCCCAGATCTTCAAGCCTTAACACTTTAGTTTCTTGTGCTCTCCATCTCAAAGATCTAAAGAGCCTTGATAACTAAGAACACACACGCACCTCTTTAAGATTGATCATTTAGATTCTTCTTTAAGAGATACACCGGTTATTGTTTGGATTTGTTCTTTCATAGTAATAGATCTTGAGTTAGTGTATAAGCTCAAACATTGTAATTTGTAACACTCACTCATTATATAAGATCTCATTAGAAATCCAAGACTAACCATATTGGTAGAGGAAGTAGATCTTTCATTGATCGAACCTCTCCAAATAGCTTGTGTGATTATCTTGTCATTTCTTTCAAGTTATTATTTTCACTCACTATTTGCTTGTTTACTCATTGTAGATTGATTGAACTGAATTGTGTTGTGTTTGTTATATCATTTGCCTTAGTTCCTTATTTCAACCACTTTGAGCCAAAATACTTAGAGTGTGTGTGCGCCCCTTTATCACACTTTGCGCCTATTTCCATTACTAAATTCCGCTGTGCATTTCACTCACTCACTTAGGCGCATTTCATTACGCTTACTTGATAAAGTGCGCATTTGCAATTGAGTTTATCAAGGGTACGAAAAGAATTATAAAACAGCTATTCACCCCCCCCTCTAGCTATTTTTCATACCCTTGTTGCCCTTTGGGACCAACAAGTGGTATCAGAGCAAACACCTTTATAAAACATTTTTCGTTTTTCAAGCTTAACAGCTTGGGTGCCGATTCTATATGGCAAACTCAAAACCTATGGCAACTGCAAACTACACTCACGTTCCGGTCTTTGATGAAGATCATTTTGACGTGTGGAAATTCAGCATATTGACTCATCTCAACTCAATCGATGAAAGGCTCCATGACACCGTCGTTTATGGACCTTATATTCCGATGAAGGCGAATCCAAATCCACGCACCAACGCTGCCCAACCTACAGTCCTCAAACCAAGGGAAGAATGGACCGAGGAAGAAATTAGAAGAGTTGCAAATGATGGCAAAGCAAGAAACATTCTTCTAAGCACTCTAAGCACGGCTATGAAACAACAAGTCATGCATTGTGCTACTGCAAATGAGCTATGGGATGCTATTGAAGAGCATATTGAAGGAGACACCGTTTGCAAGGAGAACAAGAAATACGAAGTACAAAAGAGATTCAACAATTTCTCTCAACACCCCGGTGAAAACTTAAGGCAAACTTATGAACGCTACTGTGAAATTATCAATCTATGTATTTCACTTGGCATGAAGTTTACCAACAAAGATTTGAATGTAAATTTTCTACAAGCTTTTGGATCAAGATACCTACATAAATCTAGCGCTCTTGAAGACGCTGGAACCTTAGATGTTTGGACTTTAAGGAACCTATATGCAAATCTCAAAGTTTACGAACTCAAACTCCAACGAATCAGCGAAACTGAAGGAAAGTCAAAATCTATGGCTATGATGGCGCACAGAGAAGCTGCGCCTACACCTGCGCCTACTCTTGCGCCTGTACAAGATGAGAAAAGCTCCGATCCCAAAATTTCTACTTCTGAGCTATTAGACATGGATGATGAAGACTTCGCTTTATTTGTTAAAGAAATTTCAAAAGTTCAGAAAATTCTCAAGACCCGGCTCAACCAACAAATTTCAAGGATCTACCAGCAAAGCTCCTCAAAAGTTTTCAAGGAGCAGTGATTCAAAAAGGAAAGAAGATCTTGTTTGTTTAATTGCAGGAAACCCGGACATTTTGCATCAAGCTGCCCGATCCCCAAATTTGAATATATGCAGAAGAAGAGCAGCCATACTCCCAAATTCACTCCCAAGTTCACTCGTCACAATGGAATGGTTGCTGAAGAAGAAGCACCAGCAAATGAGCACAACACTTGGATTGAAACAGACTCCGATGAGAGCGATGAAGATTCCGATTATGGACTCGTTTGTTTGATGGCAAATGATGATGAAGTTGATGCTTATGATTCTGATGATGACTTCTCCAAGGATGTTCCCGATATGAATGCCTTGAATAAACCTATCAAGAAATCTGCAGGTTTTCAAGAAGTGAAAAAGAAGAAAGGACCAACCATCAGCGAGCTCGTTGAACAAGGATTTCTCACTCCGGCTCAAAACGATGGTGGATTGCTATTCTCACGATGTGATCTTGGAGCAAGGAACAAATTGAGAAAAGGAGCATACATTAGACCACAGGTTGAACCAACTGCTCCAATCTCCAAAATCAATAATGATGAAGTGATTGCTGAACAAGAAAAATTGTTCAAAAATGCTGAAAAGGTAATCACTAGATTTGATAGTATGAAGGAAGCTTTAGCACTATCATGTGATGAAATTTCCCAGCTTAAGACCGAGAAATCTCTACTTAAATCTGAACTCACCCTCCTTAAGGAGCAGATAAAGAGCATGACTCCTCTTACTGTTAAAACACTTTTCTAACAGAACAGAACTCACTTCTTAAAGTTCAAAACGATGAATTGGTTGCTCAAATTACTGATCTTAAAAAGATTACAAATGAGTGGTCTAATTCTCGTGTCACTATGGAGAATATATTTGAGTCCCAAAAAGTCAGTGGTGATAAAAGTGGCTTGGGATTCTCATCAACTAGTGACAACTTTAAATGTGATGTTTGTGCTGAAAGAGATAGTGAATTTACCAACCAACAAACTTTTGAAATTCCCAAGGAAAAACATTCTAATTCAATGGGTAAAGGACAGGAAAAAGTCAAGAGACAAACATTCCATTATGTCTACCCAACGAAGCAATTTGGGAAAGCTAATGGGAAAGATATAGCTACAGATGAACCATCTCCTAGCAAAATCGTTCTTGAAAATAGCGCGCTCCTTCTCCGAGTGCTCATTATGCGCCTAAGAGCCACGCGCCTCATCGCCGTGCGCCTCCTAGCCCTATGCGCCCTCCGAGAAAAAGCGCTCCAAAATTTCAAAGAAAGATTTTGTTAAGGCTAGTTCATTTGACCCAAAGAAGAAATGCCATCCCCAAGAAAAGTAAAGAGTTTTGTGAAAACTCATGTGATTGGTGGCTTTCATCATGTTCTATTTGTGATTGTTCAGGACACAAGGCCGTGGACTGCCTTTTCCGATTCACTCCAATGCCAAAGGACGTAAAAATCCTAAGGTCAAGCAAGAGTGGGTTGTCAAAAGTTGCTAACCCTAGGACCCAAAAAGAATAAAGGGGACCTGCTTAATGTCTATATTTCAGGTTCTTTGTTCATGGCTGGATCTTCAAAAGCTAGAAATTATGAATGGATTCTCGATAGTGGGTGTTCAAGACACATGACTGGAGATGAATCCTTATTAGAAGATGTCCATGAAGAAAGAGGTCCCTCCGTAACATTTGGCGATAATAACAAAGGTCAAGTTGTAGCATATGGAAAGCTCAAGAAAGACAAAGTGTGCATTGAAAGAGTCTCACTCGTCGAAGGGCTCAAGCACAACTTATTATCCATATCTCAATTCTGCGACAAAGGATTAGAATGCCATTTCACTTCAACGCAATGTCTTATCAAGAATGGCAAAACTGGAGCTATCTTACTCACGGGATATCGTAAGACAAATATTTGTATTATTGATTTCCATAGTATGAACTCTAGTACTAATCTTTGTTTGTAGCAAAAAGTGTGAACGAAAATAGTTGGCTGTGGCACAAGCGCCTAAGTCACTTGAACTTCAAGTATCTATCTAAACTCAGCAGGAATAATCTTGTCAAAGGACTTCCCAAAGTTGCTGATCATCATGACAAAAAGTGCGCCGCATGTCAACTTGGCAAACAACCGAAGCAGTCATTTTCAAGCAAGTCAAATCCTTCAACTACAAGATGTTTGCAAATGCTTCACATTGATCTATTTGGACCAATTTCCACGGCAAGTATTAGAAGAAACAAGTATACTCTAGTTGTGGTGGATGATTATTCAAGATATACATGGGTAGAGATGATGATTACAAAAGATGATTGTTATGATATTCTCACTACCTTATTTCGACTGCTCCAAACCCAAAAAGAAGATGACATCGTTAGTGTTCGATCCCCGACAATGGAACAGAATTCAAGAACAACGGTGTTGCTCGATATTATGAAGATCATGGGATAGATCAAACTTTTCAACCGCCGGAGTCCCTCAACAAAATGGCATTGTTGAACGAAAGAATAGAACGTTGATTGAAGCGGGAAAGACGATGATAGCTGAAGCTAAATTGCCTAAGTACTTTTGGGAAGAAGCTATCAACACTGCATGTTTTACTCAAAATCGTTCCCTCATCAACAAACTTCACAACAAGACTCCGTATGAACTTTGGCGTGGTAGAACTCCAACATTGCATTCTTCAAGATCTTTGTTGCAAATGTTATATCCTCTACAACGGAAACGAACATAGAGGTAAATTCGATGCCAAAGCCGACGAAGGTATTTTGTTGGGTTATGCCAAACACTCTAAAGCTTTTCGTGTTTTTAATAGAACTACATTAGTGATAGTTGAATCTGTACATGTTACATTTGATGAACATTCTCTCCTTGAGCCACATTTGGCCAAATGTTGCTGATGATTCTATTGAGCTAAATGATACAGGTGCTCCTATTTATGTTGCGCCCACTCAAGATCAAAATCTATCAACACAAGGAAATCCATCTACATCAAATGCGCCTAATTCAATTTATCATGCGCCTGGTGAATCATCTATTGCGCCTCACTCAAATGATGTGCCTCATGATTCCTCTCATGCGCCTATTTCTACCGCTGCATCTGGTGTAAACCCAAATTTCAATTCTGAGCCAGTTCAACCCCCAAATTTCAATGACTTTGAATCTGGTGAAGATGTACCAATTGAAGACCTTCAAGTTTCTACGACTCAACCTAACTTACCTCCTGAAATTCGTGAAGTTAGAGGTCACCCAATTGCTAATATCATCGGTGATCTACAAGTTGTGTTCGTACAAGGAGAGCTACAAACTTTGATGCTTACACTGCTTTTATCTCTCAAATTGAACCAAAGAAGGCTGATGAAGCGCTCCAAGATCCAATTGGGTTGTTGGCAATGCAAGAAGAACTCAATCAATTGAACGATGTAAGGTTGGACTCTAGTTCCAAGACCAAATGATCATGGAGTGATTGGTACAAAATGGGTGTTCAGGAACAAGATGGATGAGAATGGAACCATCACAGAGAAACAAAGCAAGATTGGTTGCACAAGGCTATAGGCAAGAAGAAGGAATTGACTACGATGAAACTTTTGCGCCGTAGCAAGACTTGAAGCTATCAGATTATTTCTAGCTTACGCCGCTCACAAAAAACTTCAAGTTATATCAAATGGACGTGAAGAGCGCGTTTCTAAATGGTGAACTCCAAGAACAAGTCTATGTTGCTCAACCACCTGGGTTTGAAGATTCACAATTCCAAATCATGTGTACAAACTCCAGAAAGCTTTGTATGGACTCAAACAAGCACCAAGAGCATGGTATGATACACTATCAAAGTTTCTCATCGAAAAGGCTTCACTCGCGGTAAAATCGATACAACTCTTTTCATTGCCAAACATAACGGTCATAAATTACTTGTTCAAATTTATGTCGATGATATTATATTTGGTTCAACTAATGAATTGTTGTGCAAGCGTTTTGAGAAACTATGAAGAGCAAGTTTGAAATGAGCATGATGGGAGAACTCACATTCTTCCTCGGGCTTCAAATCAAGCAAATGAGTGAAGGCATTTTTATCAACCAATCCAAATACACAAAGGACTTAATCAAGAAGTTTGGACTTGAGAACGCTAAATGCATACGATACTCCAATGGCCACCGGCAACAAACTCGACAAAGATTTAAAAGGTAAACGTGTGATCAAACGCTCTATCGAGGTATGATTGGCTCACTCCTTATCTTACTGCTAGTAGGCCTGATATTATGTTTAGTGTTTGTCTTTGTGCTCGTTATCAATCCGACCCTAGAGAAAGCACACTTAATTGCTGTGAAACGTATTATAAGATATCTCTCTGGCACTGTTAACCTTGGACTTTGGTACACCAAAGATTCGAACTTTAAACTTGTAGGTTATTCAGATGCGGATTATGCAGCGTGCACAATTGATAGGAAAAGCACTAGTGGCACCTGTCATTTCCTCGGATATCGACTTGTGTCATGGGCAAAGTAAGAAACAAGCTTCTGTATCTGTTCAACAACCGAAGCCGAATATATCGCTGCGGGAAGTTGTTATTGCCAAATACTCTGGATGAAGCAGCAATTGGTGGACTATGATATCATCGAAGAAAATTGTCCCATCTACTGCGACAATACATCAACAATTGCGGTTTCTGAAAATCCTGTCATGCACTCAAAGACCAAGCACATCGACATCAAATATCACTTCCTCAAAGACCACGTGGAGAAAGGCAATATACATTTGGAACACGTGGGAACCGACTATCAAATCGCCGACATTCTAACGAAAGCACTTGACGCGAAACGGTTCATGTTTTTGAGAGGTGAAATGGGTATGCTTGAACTCAACTAAATTCAATATAGTTTTGTCAATACTAATGATTTTACGTTGTGTTGAGTTATGAGTATATTAGGTACAAATGATTAAATCAATTTCTCAAAGTTTCAAGGAAACTATGCGCACCTATGCGCCTTACTAACTGCGCGCCCATCTCTCATTTTCTGCGCGCACAATATTGCGCGCCTATCAATCCATGCGCGCCTAGCACCCATGCACTTCAAACTTATTGCGCCCTCAACCATCTTTATGCGCCTTGTGAATAATGCGCCTAGATGAGTATGCGCCTTGCTGAAGTAATGCGCCCCTTCATGCGCGCATTAACTATTGCGGCTCAATCAATTCTCAAAATTTAATTTCAATGATTGAACGTATTAATACACAAGTACCAGGTATGTTTATTCTGTTCATTTATTATAGGAATCTATGTCTTTTGACATCCTTTAATTGTTCAAGGATACTTGTGCAATAAAATTTTCCCTCGTTTTACGCTTTTCGAAAAATTTTATTTTCTGGGATATATTTCTTGCACCCCAAACTTACACCAAAATAGATGTTTTGGTGTTTGTGCAAAAATTAGTCAAAATTGCTCATACACTTAAAGGGAAAGTGGAGCAGTTTTTTCAAAAACCTAAATGTCACATCATGACACTTTAGGTCATTCAGCCATTAATGCCCTTCAAATCCCAAAAATCCCTCATTAATGAACGTCCTTTTGTCATGATGAGCCGTCATTTTTAAAAATCCCTCATAAATGCCATCCTTTCAACTTCCATCTTTGAAATTTTTGACTGTATTTTTTCCATATCTGTGCAAAATTTTGAACCTAACCTATAAATATTCATCATCTCCTACACTCCCTCCTACCAAACTCTCCTTCTCACTCTCTCCCCGACTCTCACTCTCTCTCTCTCTACCTTCATCTTCTCCATTTTTCTTCTTCATTTTCTATATATACATAATAATTTATGGGTCCTAAGAAAGCATCAACATCTACACAAGACGAAATGGTATGAATTCTCAACCTTTTAATCTCCTTATATTTCTGAATTTTTTTTCTTTTTCGTCATTTTCAGTGTTTTTTTTCGTTTTTTTCAAAACCCGGATTCATTTTCCTTTGATTTCTCTTGTTTCGATGATCCGTTTTCTATATCGTTTGTTGGGTTGTGTTCTATTCTTGATTTCGAATCTTTTAAAACCAACATTTCAACGATCAATGCTTTGTTTTTTACAAATCTGAATTTTTTGTTTCAAAATTTTTTCAAATTTTCGGTCATTTCTTTTGATCATTGTGCTTTCATTATTGATTTGTTCATATTTTTGTTTACTTATTTAGATTCCTTGTTGTCATGCGGTCATTTTGATATATTATTTGTCTAGTTTGGTGAAGTTTCATGATTTTCGTGTTCTTGGTGTTCTTCGAGCATTCAAGGGTCGTTCTTCGTGTTCTTCGTCATTATTGCATGTTTTGGTCTCTAAAAATTTTTCTCCTTTTTTCGAAAATTTGAACTTTTTGATTTTTCTTTTCATTTGAATACTTGTTGTTTTTTTTTTTACTAAGTTAAAATTCTCACGATATGCGCCTATATACTTCTTTATGCGCCTATTCTTTTATGCGCCTGAATGCTTTCTGCGCCTCTACTTGTATATGCGCTTAAATCATTCTGCGCCTAAAACCTTATGCGCCTAACTTCATACTTAGTCAAATTTCGTTGTTTTTTTTTCTTAGTATTCACATAGAACCATATTATGCGCCTTGTAACTCTATGCGCCTTTAATATTTTATGCGCCTATTTAATCATGCGCCTTGATTCTCTATATTTTGTGCGCCTGATTCTATTATGCGCCTATCTATCTTTGTGCGCCTGTTACTTTGATCATTTTATGTTTCTATGCGCCTATGTCACTTCTAACATCAATCATTTTTTTTTTCAGGACCTTGCAAATTTCAAATAGAAGAAACTCTTGATCTATTAGAGTTGTCTGGTGAAGTAATTGGGCGAGAAATCATAGAGACTCTGCGCGTAGCTGGTCTGCTCCCCTTATTCCCATGGACCAAGATTTCTATTCTGCGCTCCTCGTGGATGAGTTCTTTTCCACTGCTGTTCTAGTGGAAATTGATGTAAATGGGCGCACTCACTACCGGATTGAGGCGCGTTCAAAATGTTGACGTCCATATTTCATCATCTGTGATTCGACACTTGCTCGGTTTTCCATCTACGGGTGAAGATCGCATTATTGGGCGTCCGATGACTTACTCCATTGATGATCAGAACAAGATGGTTGCTCACTTCTAAATATTCCCACACTTCAAAATAATATCAAAAACACCGAAATTCGAGATGGTGGAGAACTCTTGACTCACATCGCGCAGTTGGTGGGAACTTCAATTGTGTTCAAAACTGGAACGTGAACCGATTCACGGTGGAACAATGGGAATACACTGCTGCCATCATGGCCAAGGAGAAGCTTTCACTGGCCTCACATTCGTTTCAAGACACTGCGTGAGCAGATTGATAAATTTGTGAAGAACAGAGTGATGGAAAGACCGATTCCGCTCACAATGCCTTCTTCTCACAAACTTTTTCTAACTTACCCTGAGTTAGTTAAGTTTTTGAATGAGAATCCTGAATATAAGATCAATGATGTTCCAATGTTTGGTAAAGCGATTTGGACCTCAAGAAGCGCAGAAAGAAGCCTACAAAGCGCGCCAAAGGAATCAAATCAACTGTTGAAGGCTTAGTTGATGAAGACACAGAGTCCGATGATGCGCCAGTCCTTAAAAGCGCACCTTTGATAAAAGCGCAGTGAAGGCAAGCGCTAGACAAAGCACTGATCCCTTACCAGGCGCAGAGAAGAGCAAAGGAAAACGGTAGTTGATGACCCTCCTCGTGCCCTATCAAACGTACCATATTGAATCTGATGAAGAGCGAGATCTAAGGCTAGCGCAGGAAGCCAGCAGACTTGAGGCTCAAAGAAAAAGAGATGAAGATTTCAAGCCAAACAAGCTGCTGAGTCAGAAAAGTTAGAGCGCATGAAAGGCGCTGGATCAAGCGCTGATATTGAGAAAGGGCCTTCTGTTTCCGCGCCTACCCAGCGCGCGCCTACTCAACGCGCCCCCCACTCCCCGTGCGCCCTCATTCAAATTTCAACGGACCAACGTGTCAAGGGTACAACTCCTCTCTGATTTTTTTGGCGTTGACATTTCAGACTTAGAGGAACCAGTTCAGGGGGAGCAAGAGACCATCCCTCAGCGCACTCCTTCTCCAGTTGCGCCTCCACCTGGACCTGATCAGATCACAACAGAAACTATTGATGTTGAAACAGTTGTTCTTGAAACTGTTGATGTTGAAACTGAAGATGAATTTGAGTCTCCTACTCATTCACCTCCTCTTGCGCCGCCATCTCCTTCTGCGCCCCTTCAAAATGTTGCGCCCCTTCAAGATGATGCGCCCCTCTCTACCCCTGCGCCTCCTCCATCTGCTCCTGATTTAAGCGAGGTACTTTTTCCATTCTTCATTCTTTACAGCAGGGGTAAGCAAACTTAGAGCAAGGACAGACTCATATAAAGTCTCAATTTGAGCTTCTTACTTCCTTACTCACTGATCAATCTGAAGAGATCGCTGCCATTAAGGGGGAGATGAACTCTCTCAAGGACAAACTTTCTGCTCCTTCTCCTCCTCCGGCGCAGACTCAGGTTCAAGCTCATACTGATCAGGCGCAACCACCACCTGCTCTGCTGCCTACTTTCATACCCTCAGTCTGCTGCGTCTCAATCCAACATGAATGTGCTAGTATCAAAGTTGGACGTCTTGAAAGAATTGGTCGTCACTCATTTCACTGCTGCTCACTCAAGCTCTGACAGACGCGCCGAACATATTTCTTCCGATATTATCACGGCTCAAAATGCCATTGAAGCACATTCAAATCTTAGAAGAAAACATTTCACAGCAGCAGCAAATCACTCAGCTTTCCATTGATGATACCAAAACATCAATGTGAATCACTTGATTACTTAGAGACGGTATCACTGCCACTCACTCCAGTGTCACTGACACTCAAGGGTTAGCGAACCGTAGTCATCAGCTCGCAAAACAAATTCAGCGTTCTGTTTCAGAGATCGTTGAAGGTTGAAGGAAGATGATGCGCCTCCCAACCCTTAGTTTCTATTATTTTTGTTTGTAAGTTTTTAGAACCTTTTTGTAATAGAATCATCTCTTTTGTGATAGTGATTTTTGTGCTTACTTGTTTTAGCACCTTTTTGTTTTTGTTCTATTCGAAACTTGTAATTTGTAACTCTTACACCCCAAGTTTTAATGAAAACAATGCATCACTTATTATCAAACCTTGTTCACTCAAAATCCTTGTTTGTAGAACAATGAATATTGTTTAAATTCATATGCATCATATTTGAATTGTTTCATACTTTCATGCATCAAGTTTAAACTTTGTTTTAACACATTTCAAAACTAAAAATATCATATATCATTTTGATGTGTTAAACTGTTGTTTCTATCTTTCAATATGTAACTCTTTTATTCTATTGGAATAGATTAGAAATCTATATTTTGGACTAGTGTGTGCATTAAACTTGAGACATGAATTACCAATTTCATTCATTGGACATGTTTTATCAAGTATAATGTTTGTCCGTGATATAGTAGGTAATGGCATCAATCAAATAGGGGGAGATTGTTGGGTATGCCCACACATATCTTAGTTTTAATGTAATAGGATTTATTAGATTTGATTGATCCATCACCTAAGTTTTATTTCATGGACTTTAGACCACATGTAAGAAGTATTTATACTTCATTTTTTAAGTTGTCCATTGTTATAGAATAGGCTT